>CAKKXW010000006.1:950717-1550717 GCA_920937365.1 Sphaerophoria rueppellii
TACAAGAATTCATTTAAGTAATACAACTTCCAGTGGGAGCCGATATTGCCAGTACTAAATTATTCAAATTAATTCATTTTTCCAACACTCCCACTTTTGAATAGATTTAGTTGAAACAAAAAAATACAATGCATAAAGGTAATTATAAAATTCATATACATACATAAGTATTACATTACTTTAATCAAAAACCGAAAATTTTCAAACTTATTTTTGCTTAAGGGTTTTGTAAAGATGTCTGCATTTTGAAGTTCAGATGGAACATAATTAATCTTGAAATCGCCTCTGCTGAATCGTTCACGGATGAAATGATAACGAACATCGATATGCTTTGTTCGTTTGTGGAATTCAGGGTTCTTGATTAGCTTTATTGCTCCTTGATTGTCCATGTTTAGGTGTACCTCTCCAGTTGAAGAGGGAACTAATTCTTCGATAAGTTGACGAAGCCAAACCATCTCCTTCACTGCCTGCGACGCTGCGATGTACTCCGATTCGGTAGTAGATAGGGAGACACATCTTTGCCTCTGTGATGACCAAGACACGGGTCCACTTCCCAAAGAAAAAATATAACCAGTGGTCGACCGTCTAGTAATATGGTCTCCGGCAAAATCAGCATCGCTGTAACAAATCAAAGAAAAACAGTTACTTTTTTCAAAAATAATACCCATTTTATGAGTCCCGCTGATGTACTTCAGTATTCTTTTGACTGCATTGACGTGGGTCTGGTTTGGTGAATCTAGGTATCGTGAAACTACTCCCACTGCATAAGCTATATCTGGCCGGGTTGCAATGGCTAAGTACATAAGCGACCCAACCGCCTCTCTGTAGGGAAACTTGACATCTTTGTAGGATTCCGAGTAAGAACAGGCCTCGGCTGGGGTTGTTACTGGTTTGCAATTAAGCATGTTAAATCGTCGCAAAATACACTCAGAATAACGAGATTGACTGACATGAACTGCTCCATTTGGTTTCCTTTTCAACTCCATACCTAGAAACCAATCTGCACCCAATGTTGTTATCTCGAACTGCGTCTTTAAAAACTGTATGAATCTTGAAGCATCCTCCTTATCCCGTGCAGCTACTAGTCCATCATCAATATATATCGCGAGGATCATACGCCTATTAACATCACCTGATATAAATACACATGGGTCCATTTTGCTGGGTTTAAGGTTAAACTGCTTCAAAACTGCTGTAAACTTCTCATTCCAGCACCTAGACGCCTGTTTCAACCCATACAAGCTCTTTTGAAGCTTACAAACTCGTCCAGATCCGTCATCGAAGCCTGGGGGTTGCTGCATGTATATCTCTTCACACAGGTCGCCATATAAAAAGGCCGTCTTTACATCAAACTGAGATAAATGCAATCCCTCGTTGGCCACAATTGCGAATATGCACCGTAAAGAAGTAAACTTTGCCACCGGACTGAAAGTTTCACCATAATCGACACCTTGCTCTTGACTGAATCCGCGAACTACCAATCTAGCTTTATATCGCTGCAAACCGTTGACGCCTAAGTCTTTCAGTTTATATACCCATTTATTGTCAATGGCTTTTCTGTTCGGTGGAAGCTGTACCAAGTCCCAAGTATGGTTCTCATGGAGGCTATTCATCTCCTCTTCCATTGCTTTCTTCCAATTTGTTGCATCGTGAGAAGAAAGTGCATCTCGGTAAGAACTTGGTTCCCCTTGTGCCAGGAATGCATGTTTTTGAATAAGGTGGCACATGCCAGAATAGTCAACACCTTTCCGGTTACGTAGACGATCCCTCAAAGGAAGCGTCACATCACGACCATTATCGTTAGTCCAAACATCGTCATCTTGGAGGGGTTCAGTGTCACCTTCAACTTCATCATCAGCAGATTGGTAAACGTCTTCTCTTGCCTGCTCTCCATCTTCTTCTTCATTTTCTGGGGTAGGCAAATCATGAACTTCAGTTAAAACATCTTGATATTGGTCAATTTCCTTGAATGTTATGTCTCGCACTATTTCAATCTTTCGATGAGAAGGTAACCAGATGCGGTATCCTTTGGAAGTCTCTGAATACCCCATAAAAAAACCTTTTTCAGCTTTTTTGTCCCATTTTCTGCGCCTTTGCTTGGGTATGTGGACAAATACTTCAACGCCAAAAACTCTGAGGTTTTCAAGATTGGGTTTACGACCAGACCACATCTCAAATGGTGACTTGTCTTTTAAAGTGCTTACGCCAGTTCTGTTCAAGACATAAACCGCCGTATTTACCGCTTCAGCCCAAAACTTCTTTGATAAATTCCTAGCATAAAGCATTGAACGTGCCGCTTCAACTATTGTACGGTTTTCTCGCTCAGCACTACCGTTCTGCTCCGGCGTATAGGGCACAGTGGTTTCATGACGAATAGAGTTTTTCTTTAGAAGCGATCTTACAGCTTCGTTCACAAACTCCAAACCATTGTCTGTTCGAAGTGTTTTCACTGGCAGCCGCATCTCACAGCTGGCTTTATTCAAGAACTCTTCTATTGAGGAACAAACTTCTGATTTGCTTTTAATAAAATAAACTACCTTGAAATGGGAAAAATGGTCTTTGAAAAGTACAAAATATCTGCAACCCCCTATAGAGGTTTCTTCCATAGGACCACATACATCAGCATGCACTAATTCTCCGGGTTGACTGGCTTTAAATGTGCTTTTAGGAAATGAAAGTCTATGCTGTTTGCCATACATGCAGGCATCGCACAAGAATTCCTTAACATCTATAAAAGGAATACCTTCTTTTAACAATTGAGAACGTACCTGTGAGACATTTTGATGTGCCAACCTTTCGTGCCAGACTTTCAAGGACAGATCTTTGGAAGATGCAAACGCTGCAGTATGATCCGTAGTACCCTGTACAACAAAACACATTCTGAACAACTGTCCCTTTCGCTCTCCAACTGCCACAATAGATCCATCGTCTTTCTTGAATTCACATCTCAAATTATCTGAAATAAACTTGAGACCCTTATCGAGAGCACGGCTTTGAGAAAAAAGATGTACGGAAATTTTTGGCACATACAAAACGTTCGAGAGATGTTTTTCACACCATTTCTCGCCATTATAGGATAAAATATTTATATCTCCTGTTCCCAATGCAAAAATCCTCTGACCACTTCCTACTCTTATATCCATTGGATCAGTGAATCTTTCGTAACGTACAAACCAATCTCTGTTATTTGTCATATGATCACTGGCACCGGAGTCGAGATACCAATTATCATCAATTTCATCATGATTCATTATCAACGCCTTGCAGGTACTTGTCGATACGTTGTCCTCTCGCCCCTCACTTGCACTTCCAGCCTTCAGTCTGTCACCATCAGAACTTATATATTGTGCCCCTATAACCTCACTTGAAGTTCCAGTCCATAAAGCATCATCAACCTTCCTCTTCACCATTACCTCACTTGAAGTTCCAGTCCACAAAGCATCATCAACGTTCCTCTTCTCCATTACCTCACTTGAAGTTCCAGCCCTCACTTCTTCAACGTCAGAAAATACTCTCTTTCCCGTTGCAACCTCACTTGTACTTCCAGTTCCAGTCTCCTTTTTCACAGAGCATAATTCGGAATTACACATGAGAGCCTCCCCTCTTTGTACTTCATTCCGGTTTCCAGTCTTCTTTCTATCGACAAACTTCTTTGGGCAATCACTTTTCCAATGACCAAATTCATGGCACCTAAAGCATTTTCCAGGTTTGGAGAATTTCTGCGGTTGCTGCTTCTTGTTCTTCTGCTTTGCATATAACGCTGTGCTTTTAGTCAAATTACCTGAATTAGACGAAAGTGAATGCATGCGTGCTTCCTCCATCACTAACCGTGACGTGAGATTGTCTAACGTCTGCTGTTCCTTTGCCGTAGATTCCCAAGCACAAAAGAAATGTTGGTAACTATCAGGAAGTGTCATTAACACTTTCGTGATAACCATGCTTTCAGACACCTGCTCTCCAACATCTCTAAGTTGCCTCACAATATTTTCCAACTTGGAAATATGAGTCGCCACGTCATCATCAGCCTCCTTCTCGAAGCCATAAAACCTCTGTAGCAACATGTGAACGTTTGTGGTAGAAGATTGTTCATATACGGCCTTCAACTTCGCCCACATCTCCTGAGCAGTGTCGCAGTTCACTATGTGGCGAAGCGGTGTTGAACCTACGCTCGTAACAATAATGCGTTGAGCCTTGCTATCGGTTTTCATCCAACTCGAAACCCGATTTTCAAAACCTGCCTGGGTCTCAGCTTCCCCTTTAACCGGTCGATTGTTCAGGCCATTTACCTGTTCAAAAAGACCAGAAGCCTTAAGTAAAATCTGAACTTGAAACTTCCATACGGAATACTGTTCAGAATCAAGCAGTTTTTCAATTTTAAAACTTTCAGATTCCATTTTGAATTTTTAAACTATGCTATACTCTTTATAGGCTCACGTGACCTGGGCCCATAACCTGTTCAATTTTTACGAGCTTAAATGAAAAAGACAACCACGATGTCTGATGATAAGAGATAGACTAAATTTATTAAGTGATACAAGAATTCATTTAAGTAATACAACTTCCAGTGGGAGCCGATATTGCCAGTACTAAATTATTCAAATTAATTCATTTTTCCAACAGGTTAATTGGCTCACGTGCGATGGAAATCTACAATACGTTGTTTCCAAACGATGGTACTACGGAAGGAATTCTCGGAAATCAAGGAAATCAAAATAATGAACAGCCTGTTGGAAACAATCTTCCAGACGGGGCAGAACGGTGGCAGAACAAAATCCTGTCCAACAACGTACCCTAAAGCAGGTGTTAGAAGTGTTTGACGAGTATTGTATTCCAAAGAAAAACGCGACAATGGAGTCGTTCAAATTTAACACCATTACACAAAAGGAAAAACAGTCGTTTGCCGATTTTGAAACTGACCTGCGCAAGCAACTACAGTTTTGTGAATTCAATTGTGTATGTGGTAGTTCATATGAAAATCGAATGCTTAAAGACAGAATCATCATAGCAGTTCACGACAAAAAGTTACAATTAAAATTACTCGATGGTAAAGATCAAACTTTGCAAAGTGTCATTGAAACATGTAAAACATTCGAGGCTGCCAACGGGAATAAGGTATTGCTTGACAACAGTGCTCATCAAACAACAAACACAATCAACATTGTAGTCCGTCGATGCTACAACTGTGGTGAAACATTCACTCCAACACATCTGCGAGTTTGCAAAGCAAATGGTGTTACTTGCCGTGAATGTGGACGGCAGGGGCATTTCCAAAAATTCTGTAAATCGAAAGGAAAACAAACAAATGTCAAAAGCGGAAACCAAAAATTGAATAACAACATGGATAGCAGCAACAATAAAAAAGAAAATTGTACAAACAATACCGTCTACCCAAAAAGCAACAAAAAAGAATACTCAACACATGAACTAAATTACTGGGGTGATGGAGATAATTCAGGTATCCATTATGAAGTGATTAATGTAGATTCGCATATGTTAGATAATGACAAAACTAATTTTAGGATAAACACTAACAATTTCAAGCGCAACACAAAACGATGGATCAAGCAACTTCGAATAGAAAATCTTATGATCTCATTCAAACTTGACACTGGTGCAGATATTAATTGTATTCCCATCGGTTTCATTAAAAAACTAAATATCAAGTTAAACGCGCATTCTTTCGACTCTTTTCCTGTATATGATTACAATGGAAATAAAGTAAAAATATTTGGTATTATTAATCTGAATTGTTATGATTTGGAACGAAAGTGTGTACACCAATCTAAGTTTTTTGTTGTTGATGACAAACATGAACCCATACTTGGCTTAGAAGCATGCCAGGCATTTGGACTTATCAAACGAGTGGATGTGGCGGCGGTTACGGTGTTACCACAGACACTTGATGTATTTTTGGAAAAATTTAGAGATATTTTTGGGGGGGTTGGAAAGTTTCCTGGGACTTTCTCAATTAAATTGAAGGATAACTATAAGCCATCGTTGCATTACAAAAAACGAGTGCCGTTGAGTTTAATGGATAAACTGAAAGCAAAACTCAATGAAATGGTTAGCCAGCAGATCATTGAACCTGTTGAGTATCCAACAGAATGGGTTAATAACATGCAAATTGTGGAGAAGTCTGACGGAGATCTACGAATATGTCTTGATCCAAAGCCGCTTAACAAATGTATTCAACGTGAACATTTTTTAATTCCCACAATCGATGATTTTATGTCTAAAGTAACAAAGAAACGAATTTTTTCGGTATTGGATCTATCCAGTGGGTTTTGGCACATGGAATTAGACATGGCTAGTTCAAATTTAACCACGTTCATGACGCCATTTGGAAGATACAAGTTTAAGCGAGCGGCGTTTGGCATTTGTAGTGTGCCAAAAATGTTTCAACAAAAAATGGTGCAAATTTTTGGAGACATTCCTGACGTGTTAGTTTATTTTGATGACGTTTGTATAGCCGCTGAAAATGAGGAAAGTCATGATAAGATCCTGTCACAGGTGATTGATCGTGCTAGAGCTAATGGAATAAAATTCAATCCTAATAAAGTTCAATATAAACAATCGGAAATTGTATTTATGGGTCATGTATTATCGGAAAACCAAATCAAACCAAAAAATAAGCACCTTGAAGCCATTTTAAACATGGAAAGACCAAAAACAAAAGGTGACGTAATGCGACTTTTGGGTCTTTTTAAATATCTAAATTCATTCCTGATCTTTCCAAATCTATACGGCGAAGCTACGACAACTCACTCATAATAACATACCATTCAACTACACAGCGGAACACGAAGATGAGTTAAGTAACCTTCTTAAAATAATAACGTCTGGCCCTGTGTTGGTTCCTTATGATCCAAAAAAACCGGTGATGATACAAACGGACGCATGTATTGATGGGTTGGGCAGTATATTATCACAAGATGGTCATCCGGTAGCATTTGCTTCGCAAACGCTTACAAAAGCTGAGCAAAAATGGGCGCAGATAGAAAAGGAACTACTGGCAATAGTGTTCGCATGCTCAAGATTTCATTTTTACGTCTATGGCCGTGAATTTACAGTATAAAGTGATCATAAACCGTTAGAAACTTTAGTTAAACGTGACATAGACATCATCACTCCGGTTACAACGTATGTTCATGCAATTGCTGAAATACCCCAAGATGGAAGTTGTATACAAGCCAGGTAGGGAGATGCTAGTAGCTGACTGCTTATCCCGAGCGCAATTGAAGGATTGTACGGAAAACGAGGAGTTGACGGGTATCATACACACAGTTACCAGATCAGCGTGTTTGTCAAAAGCTAACTATGACTTGTATTGCTTGGCTCTAAAACATGACGAGAAACTCTCAAAAATAGCACAATTTGTCCAAACTGGATGGCCTCCATTTCATCTTGATGATTTTGGAAAGGAATTTCATAAGTTCAAGTCTGAACTACATTTTGAAAACGGATTACTATTCAAAAATCATCGATTGGTTATTCCAGCTGAGCTGCAGGTCAATATAGCAAAATGGATACACGGACCTCACCTGGGGATCGAAAAAACTCTTGCACGGGCAAGAACACATTATTTCTGGTCAAATATGAATAGTCAGATTAGAAAATTAGTTAGTTCACGTAAAATCTGTGAAAAGTTTACACGTAACAATCAAAAGGAAGAACTAATACAGAGTAAATCACCTAAATATCCGTTTCAGGAGCTGGCAATGGACTTATTTGAATATGGTGGCAAAGATTTTCTGGCTGCGATCGATGCATACTCTGGATTTCTAATAGTTGAGCACCTGAATAATAAAACATCCAGTCATATCATCGAAAAACTTAATGAAATATAAATATTATTATTTATATTCAGCAGATTACCCAATGAATATTGTTTTAAGTGAAACTCCTTATTCCTTAAAGGTTGATCACAGAATGATTATTTTATTATTGAGATTTCGATTTATATATCAGAAATAAATACTATGCATACTATGAACATTATTAAGAACTGAGTGATACAGCTGAGTGAAACACTTAATACATATTATTTCAACAGCCTCACTAGTGTTTCATAAACAAATTATTAAACAATTCAAAAAACAAAAACAACATTATAATCTATACAAAAAGTCCAAATTGTGGAATAAATTGTTTGAGTTTAATATTATCGACTGCCTTCGTCAATATGTCTGCAACCATTTCTTTTGTAGACTTGTACTGTAAATTTAGTTTTATTTCGCCTTTTACGTCTTGGTATAAGTGTTCTTGAATGGTTCAATAGAATCAGTGGCATTGCGCTTGACCTTGTAGACCCACCTGTTGCTTTCCGTCCAGCTGGTAGTTCGCACAGCTCCCAAGTGTTATTGGAAATCAACGATTCATATACACTCCTCATTGCTGCCTTCCGTTCTTCATTCTCTTCGCAGTCCTTAGCTTCTTGAAATGATTTGGGTTCACATCCATCATTCATAGCAGCTGCAAACATAGCATGTAAACTTAAAGCATCACGAGTATTTGCAGGTTGTGATATTATGCTTTCACTAAGTTCGGTTGCTATAGTACATGGAACAACTGACACCTCACTGAGAGCAACGTCAAAATCAGCCTCGTTAACTGAAGTGTAGTATGAATTCACTCTCTCCACAGCCTCACTGAATTCATCATTTGGGAAACTGTTTTCAACTGTGATGTTGCTTCTGTCTACGCACCCAGCAGCCTCACTCGAATTGCCGCCAATTTCCTTACTCAAAACGCCACCAGACATACTCGAATCACCGACACCCGATTCATTTCTGGTACAAATGGGATGTTCATCGTCTATATCACTTAGATTTTCATCAGATTCACTGTCTTCGCTTGAATCGCTCTCATAACCAACGCTTAGACACGTACCATCCTCTGTAGGAGCCTTAAGAGAAGAAGAAGAACGTTTAGAATTGAGTGTAGAATCTGACTGTTTGACTGTCTGTTTTTCAATAGATTCGAAGAAAGTAACATCTCTGCTTAGTATTATTTTCTTCGCATTTTTATCATACAGCCGATAAGCTTTGCTTTGCTCGCTGTATCCAACAAAAATGCACTCGATTGCCTTTGGTGCCAATTTGCTGCGCTGAACTTTTGGTACATGCGCCATAGCCTTACACCCGAATACCCTTAGCATTGACAAATCAGGTTTTCGCTTTGTCCACCTCTCCTCTGGTGTTTCGTCCGTCATATCTCGACATGGAATACGGTTGATCAAATACGCTGTCGTTGTTGCTGCTTCGGCCCAAAAACTGCTACTTAAATTGCTTTCGAAAAGCATGCAGCGTACTTTCTCCAGTATTGTTCGGTTCATACGCTCTGCCACACCGTTTTGCTCAGGTGTATGTGGAACTGTTCGCTGATGAAGAATGCCATTGCTAGTCAAGAAATCATGAAACTGTTTGTTGCAATATTCTGTGCCATTATCAGTCCGAAGTGTTTTTATCTTGCATCCTTGTTGGTTTTCTACCAAACTCATGAAGTTCTTAAAAATGTTGAAAACCTCACTTTTGTTTTTCATGGTGTACAAGAATACTTTCCGACTGTAGTCATCAATGAAAGTTACAAAGTATTTTGCCCCTCCGAAAGAACGCGTGGGCATGAATGCGACATCGCTGTGCACTAACTCTAGTACACTTGTCGCTCGGTTGTCACTTTTATCAAAAGATGCACGTGTTTGCTTTCCCTTGATACAAATTTCGCAAGTAATGTCGTCACTATTTCCCTTAAAGTCAACTCCAATCACTGCTGACCGAATCTTCCTTAGATTTGCATCACAAGTATGGCCCAAACGACGATGCCATATGTTCTTGTCGATGGTCATCATCGCAGTTGCTGTTTGATCTATAGAACAGTTCAATTTATATAAATCGTTAACAAGTGGTGCAGTCGCAATCAATGACTTTGTTGAATCGTATATTCGACAACACTCTTTATCGAAGACCAAGGTATTGCCATGTTTAGCCATCTTACTCACAGACATGAGATTTGCACAAATATTTGGAACATGAAGCACATCTTTCACTGTGACATCGTGCTTTTGACCTGAATTTGCTCCAATTGACATTTTTATATCCCCAGCTTGCTGGACGTCAAGATAAGAATTATTACCTACGAGGATTTTACGTTGTATAGGTTCACGGACATCTACCAAATTGTCACCAATCATGGTCATGTGCGCGGATGCCCCTGAATCGATATACCAATCCTTCGATGAGCTTGATTGAGCCATGAAGGAACAAATGAGTAGCTTCTCCTTCTCATCTTTGTTCTTTCTGTTTGGACACTTGTTCGCAAAATGGCCAATCTTGTCACACACGTAACATTTTACAAACTTTTGGGAAAAGTTTTTCGGTTTTTTATTGAAACGCTTCTTAGCGTACAATGCAGTCTCTGCACTGTCCTTGTTGTCATATGAAACTTCTTGAAGAAGGCGGTTTTGGACAAAATCAGTTGTCAGCTTTGCTGTTGAATTCTCGATTGCCATCACCATAGGACGATATTCATCTGGCAATCCTCCCAACATAAGCGCTGCCACCACATCATCACCAATTTCCAATCCAGCCTTTTTCACCTTTGTCGCCATTAGCACCATTTTATGCACATAGTCCTCCATAGAAGAGAAATCTGATTGCTGAAGTCCTACCAACTGCTTAAGCAAATCCACTCTACGACCAATGCCTGTATCCTCGAATGCAGAACAAATAGAGTCCCATGCTTCTTTCGCTGTTGTACACTTTTCCGTGTACGTATACAACGCAGATGACAACAACAAATTCAGCATTTGAATTGCCAAAAAATTTTTGTCCGGATCTGTTTCTGTACCGTTGAAACATTTCCAGTGACCCTTTGTGGCAAGATAGGCTTTGCCTCAACCTTCCATTCATCGAAATTCTTACGGCCTTCCAATTTCTTTGGCTTACCCATTGCAGTTTATCTCAAAAACGTCTACCACGTTTACCCAAAAAGCTTGCAACCAAAAAACCAAAAAGAAAACACCAATAAGTTTCTTGAAAGAAGAATTCCAAACAATTACTGATTTATTGCCAATCTGGGCCCATAACCTAATGAAATATAAATATTATTATTTATATTCAGCAGATTACCCAATGAATATTTTTTAAGTGAAACTCCTTATTCCTTAAAGGTTGATCACAGAATGATTATTTTATTATTGAGATTTCGATTTATATATCAGAAATAAATACTATGCATACTATGAACATTATTAAGAACTGAGTGATACAGCTGAGTGAAACACTTAATACATATTATTTCAACAAAACTTAAGACAATTTTCAATAAGGTCGGATACCCAACGGTTATTAGAGCTGATAACATTCCATTCGGGTCTGGTGATTTTGAGAAGTTTGCAGAAAAACACAACATTGTCATGAGGTTTTCAAGCCCACGGTATCCACAGAGTAACGGATTAGCAGAAAAGGGTGTGGCAATTGCAAAAAACATTTTGAAGAGGTGCTACGAAGCGCACGAAATCCAACACTACCAGTACAGAATATTGGAATATAACACCACACCGGTTGCAAGCTTGGGACTTATGCCAGCCCAACTGTTTTTTGGTAGAATTATTAAAACGAAAATGCCTATATCGAGTTCATTACTTAAAAGGGAGAAAATAGACGAAACAATTGTTCAGAATAAGATCAAACAAAAAAAAGAGCGACAAAAACACTACTATGATCAACACGCGAAGCCATTGACAGCGTTGGCATTAGGAGATCTCGTTATTTTCAAAAAAAATAACAAGGAGTGGAACCACGGTACCATCGTGGGAAATGTCAACGATAGATCGTACATAATAGAGGATTCCTTCCATAACTTCTTCAGACGAAACAGAAGGTTCATTGCTCGAACGAATAATACCAATTTTAACGCCAGTGATTTGCTTCTTGAGGAAAACGCAAAGCCTATTATAACGAACCAAGATTCTTTCAAGGGCAGTCAAACTGTACCGCCTAACTACGTATCAAATCGAAGATATAGCTACCCTGACCAATCAAATCAAGTACAGTGTCCACCGAGGGAGCAGCCGTCGACGTATGAGACCATACCGTCTTCATCCAATGAACACACAACCACTGGCAACAACGATTTGGAATCGGAAAATATGGTCAATAATGACAAGCCCCGTACTAATGTACCTAGTCAACAGATCACAGGCCCAGATCTATATAAAACACGAAGTGGCAGATCGGTGCGTCCTCCAAACCGGTATGGTTGTAGCTAAATTAAAAAAAAAAAAAAAAAAAAAAAAAAAAAAACAAATGCGTGTAATAATATCTCAGAACACATAAGAACAAACAAACCTAAAACAACCATTTACACTTGGCAACACCAACTATTTCCCGAACGTCTACCCACTTCAGCAACCACATACAACTTCAACTCACTCATAACCTCTGGCTCGTCTAGTATTATTCTCTCGCCATCTTATAAAATAATAAAATTTCATAATTAATAAATTGAAGTACATTTGTTGTTTTCTTATTAAATCGTTAATAATTATCCAATTATTACAATAGCGGAACTAATGACCAAAACGTGTTTGTTTAACAATTGAGTTAGTTCCGCTATCGCCCAATAGAAATGTCAATTTTTTTTTACAAATATGCGTTTTCCCAGGAAACCGAATAACCTTGGAATGTCATTGAGGTTTAATATGAAAACTTATGAAAATTCCTACACATTTTCTACATTAGTTCCGCTATCGTCCAAAAGATGGCGCTGTGATCGGTGGCAAAAAATCGAAATGTCAATTTTTTTACAAATATGAGTTTTCCCAGAGAACCGATTGACCTTGGGATGTCATTGAGGTGTCATATGCAAGCTTATGAAAATCTCTACACATTTTGATCATTAGTTCCGATATCGCCCAATAGATAGCGCTGCGATCGGTGGCGAAACATCGAAATGTCAAATTGTTTACAAATATGCATTTTCCCAGAGAACCGAATGACCTTGGAATGTCATTGTGGTGTCAAATGGAAGCTTACGAAAATCCCTTCACAATTTGATCATTTTTTCCGGTATCGCGCAACAGATGGCGCTGCGATCGGTGGCGAAAAATCGAAATGTCAATTTTCTTACAAATATGCGTTTTCCAAGAGAACCGAATGACCTTGGAATGTCATTGAGGTGTCAAATGAAAGCTTATAAAAATCCCTTCACAATTTGATCATTTTTTCCGGTATCGCCCAATAGATGGCGTTGCGATCGGTGGCGAAAAATCGAAATGTCAATTTTTTTACAAATATGCATTTTCCCAGAGAATCGAATGACCTTGGAATGTCATTGTGTTTTGATCATAACTCGGTAACAAGAGCTCGCAGATGTTTTTGGGTTCCAGTGGCTGATAGAAGGTGAACAGACCTTTATTTTCGTGCATCATTTGCGGGAAAATATTTGTGAATAATTAACATTTTAGCAAATATCTCGGCTACCAGGCTTCCAAAAATCTTTAAACCTATGTCGATGAATAGAATTTAGCTAGACCTTTCTTTTGATGTATCATTCGATGGGTATTGGAAGAATTTTTTTTTCGACCCAAAATTTTGCCCATGATATTTTTCGAAAAATCTTCAAAAAATCGATTTCGCTAAATTCGACATATTTTATAGTTCTCGTTATCCTGAGCTTATTCCTGAAACCCAAACTCAATTCCGAGCCCTAGTTGCCGAGATATTTGCATCAGAAAATCGTGTCTTACCTATTACCACCTTACCTTATTTTACTTTAATTGCTATTTCTTAAAGAGTTACACCTTCGAATCTTTTCTCATTTAATACGAAGTTTTTTTGTTTGTTTTTATTGGAAATTATAGCTGTAACAACTCAAATGAGTTGAGTGTTGAATGTTTAGCTAAAGTATTATCGACCTGACCTTTGATATGTCCAAGTAAAATGTAAAGGTCGGAAATAATAATAATATAATAACAAAGAGATGGTGTAAGGTAATGAAAACGGCGACTTTAATATCAACAAAACCTTAAGAATATCATGTAACTCACCACATCACAAGAAGAAAATTACATTATTGTTAGCGCAGACAGCGAACAATATTTGATATCCTTTTTTCCCTCAGACGACATTCCGACAGCAATGAAATTTATACGAAAATCCTACTACTTAATGACTCATTTAATTTGCAAAAGATTAATGTATTTAATTTCGTGTTTTTTTTTTATTTGGTTTTATTGGTGTGGGTTACTATTTGAGTTCTTTTAACATATTTTATATGTAAAACACTCACATACTTGACTCTTTCAGAGGACATAAATTTTATTTGAGATTTTAATCAGATTTTTCTTCATATATTATCACCATGGAATTAAAACAAGTAGGTACACAAGACAAAAATAATTTCAGCAAAAGGAAACAGAGTGAAACACTAAGCGTTTATTTCGTTTTACCGCAAAATGACATCGTATCACGAAAACCTAATAACAGTTAAAAGGATTTTACGAGATTTTCTAGCGCGCGCAAAACAGCACCCAAATGTAGAAGGTACCGCTTAAGTACGTATTTATGTGTTTTGAGATGCTAGTCGGCAAGGGCAGATGGGTGTCGAACGTCAACTCAACGCCTAGAAACAAAAAACCACCAAACCAAAAAAAATGTGGCGTTTACATTTTCTTGGAGGGGGGGTATGAAACTAAAAACACCTGAACAAATCTCGCGCAATGACAAAATTCTACAGCACACGTTTCGCGAATTTAGGCCAATATAAACTATACACATACATGTGTGTATGTATTTTCTTTCGTTGCGAAGGATCTTCTCCTATAACTGAGTTACACACGAATACGAACGAAAACCGACACAAACGGATACGGATACATATAAAAATGAATTACATTTCATTTCTTGCTAAAAGAGGACCAGAATCAAAAAACACCAGCAAATAAGAGACATTCGATGAGAAATAATTTACTTGAACAAAAAAAAAACAACAGTATTACTACCAATATCCTTGGTAACATTAAACAAACATAACGTACTTGTCAAAATAAGCCATTGGTTAACTATTTTTAATATTAAAGCCAGAGAAAAAAAATGGCCGAATGTCGAGGACTTCTTTTCAATTCTGCTCCCAATAGACCTCTTCTTTTTCACAAGCTATACCTATCCGACCGGAATCCATTTTATATAAGTGTCAGGATGATAATGATTACCTATCCAAACAGGATTAGAATTCAATTGTTCAAATAAAGTCCAGACGAGAGCATACAAACACACACAAACACTATCCAAAGTAATTTTTCATTACAGGTGAATTTAAACTTTTTAGGGGAACGGGTCGCACCATACACCATACACCGTAACCGTACACTACAAGGACAAGACAAACAAAAACTTTAAGAACAAAAAAAAAACAAACAATGTTCTAGTTATTTACTAATGTTTGCGCGAACTTCCGTGACTGCATATTCCACTAGCAAACGGTTCAAAGTCTCACATCAAACTGTGTGGTGTGTGTGTTTTTCAAGAACGAAGAGCGTTTTACATTTTACTTTTGAATTTTCAGAGAGAAAAAAATGTAGTAAGAGCAGGAGAAACAGGATTCTCTAAAGTCTAAATTCTTAAAGGCTGAATCACAAACACGCCTCAGCTTCGGCTTCGTCTGCGTTACGATTAAACGATGCACCGGCACCCGATTCGAGTTAGCTTTGAATGACTGTTCTCCCATCATCACATCATCATCCCTCGAAAACAGCTTTGCCACTCTATTCTTTTCGAAGTAGATCTACTCATCTACTACCTATTTCGCACCATCAATAATTTCCTAAAATCTACTTCACTCAGAAAAAACTTGAAATAATCAATACGAGTTGACTATGTAGTCACTATAGGTTTCGGAATGCGCTCATTGTAATAAGCATGGAATTACTACTTCTGAACTCGTAAACTTCAGGCGAAGCTGAAGCTAAAGTGTGTTTGTGTTTTAGCCTTAAAATCTTAACGTAAACACGCTGAGGCTGAGGACTACCGCACGGCTACGTGAGGCGCAAGGCGCATAGCTATGGAAAATAGAACTGTAGAGTACAGAGTACAGACCAAATAGAGAAGCAGTTTTGCCACTTAAATGAAATTTATCAAAGCTGAAGAGAATTCCTCACATGCATTCTCTTTCTAATTTTTTTCGTACTAGAACCACACAAGAACCAGGACGAAAAATCAAGCAACAAGGCTTTTGACTCTTGAGTTACCAGAGTGAACAAAGCTCAAATTGATGGAATAAATAAAGCAATAGACATTGTTAAGAAACATACATATTTCAATACAATACAATACAATTGAATACAAGCTATTCAATTTAAAGGATGATAAAAGTTTTGAAACGTTGTCGTTGACGTCCTCGTGCATCGAGGCATAGGCGTGCGTCGTCGTTGTTTAAAGAGGCTGGGAAAAGGGAATGAATATAAGGGCGTAAGTACTGCGACGACGACACGGTGGAGGAGGCATTTTCATCAACTGGAATCAGGGTTTTTTTCTACAGAATTTGAATAGTGTTTGAGTTGGATTAAGCGATTGTTAAACCGCATATTGCAATGAAATTTAACACGATAACAGCTCATAAATGAGAACAAAATGAGAATAAAAGATCTCACCGAATATGCCCGAGATAATTTGGCCTACTCGGCGACATCTTATGGGTTTCATTCGCTCATTGCTTAAGTGAATTTGACAGGAGAGAAGGCCAAGCGTACTTCTTTTGCAAACATAAAGAAATTTTCGTCTGTTACCTCAAGTGGTTATTATTGGGCCTTTAAAAACACCCTTCTTCGTTTACTTCTCACAAATCAAATGAAAGCATGTTTCATTCAATTGATTCATAGATGTATGTTAATAAAGATAATTAGTATTGAAAAGTGGCAACACTTACCAATTATCATCTCTTTCTTCTCCTCAATAGTGAACAAAACAGAACTTGCGCAAAGGAACTTTAAGCTCTTCTTAAAATCTATGAGTACGCTTTTATAACAAGCGTTAATGAAAATGATTTCACTTGTTCATTTAAAAGTTCTTTAAATATTTTGTTTCAATCAATTACAAAGTCTACATGTTTAATCATAGAAAAGCCAATCTCCTTCATAATATACACCTTTCCCATAAGAAACATTAAAAGAGTACCTAATGCACGGATTCGACGATAACATAACCAAATACCATAGTCAATTCAAAAACAACACAATATTAGCAGGAAAAATTAAGAGAAGAAGGCAACATTACGAGATTGAGCGAGAGCGACCCTCTATGCTTGGCGACGACTGCGTTGTTGTTGATATCCTGTGCCTTGCTATATTTTTCGGTCGGAAGCAGAACTTCCACTATTTGGAACCGAGCGATATTGATGGTAGGTATAAGCACCATATTTTATGAGTTCTTTGCTAAAGCGAGTACAGCTGCCTCCTTCATAGATTTCGGTAGCAAGTACCGGAACGATATCATATCGTTTCGAATGATGTATATGTGTTTGTATGTATGTTCGTATGCACGTATGTTTTCTGGCTAGAATATCTCGCAAACAACTCATCGTATTGTCTTGTCTTGTCGACGCGGTATTGTCTTGTTAAGAGCTGATTAGATTTTGAGCGAAATCCGCTTAGCGGTTTTTAATGGCAATCAAAAATCTATGATAATTTCTGCGAACATTTCATAGACATAGACATTCAACCATTAGAATCAAAAAAATTGTGAATGCCTGTTCGTTTGGTATCCGGAATTGGACAGTTCTGGTGTACCAATTCCGGATTGCCAAACAAAAAAACGCTATAATAGAACGGTACTCTAAATGCAGCTATTTAATTCGCTTAGAATTGTGATCGATTTATGTTGCTCCAAAGTTTGATGAATCAACGTTAAGGGTTCACGAATTTGCCAAAAAGCTAGAGTGGATAGCCATCTATCCGCCATAATAAAAACTAATTTTTGGGTTGGGGTTGTTTTGTGTACAAAAAATTAACACTAACCCCAATAACCAAACCCATTTGGGTAAAAAAATAAATAGAGTCGTGCGACAGCTCTTGAAAAGCCAAGGCCTAAGTGGCAACAATTCTCTAGGTGCGTGTGAAGAATTGAGGGGACCTACAATTTAACGCCGATTCTGAACGGCAAAGATGAGAAGCACTTTTTCATGACAGATTGATACTCTTGGAAGTTTTGTCAATTCTTCGCAAGACGCAGTGCTCGTGAAAGATGAAATAAAAACTATGGGCACGAGTAGGACTCGAACCCACGATGTTCTGCTTAGCAGCCAACGCATCTAACCACTAAGCTACGGACACTGGGTTAGTGGGGAATGTAAGCAATAACATGTCATTCCATCTACATATTATCACACAGGTAGACTGTAATCAGCACAGTGTCTTGACTTTTAGGTAGTAGAAGACGCAAAAACACAAATGTTAAAGACAAGAAGAGCAGAAAAGTAGTCCCTTATGCAATTTTCAAAATTAATGTGCTACCATAAATCATGACTCAACACAATAAGCCATCAAATTGTCGGCTTGTTGTTTATGTAAGAGGCTAAAAGGAAATCGTTGCTTGCATATAAAATATATATCACACACCATCAGATGCTTTTAACATTGAGAACATAGTCAGACGTAGTATGTATTTCATCCCAATGGATATTTTAGTTTGATACTTCCGTTGGCGGTTAGGGAAAAAAAAAACAAAAAACCAAAACGAAATGGACGTCAAGATGTAATTTGTATGTAAGTCGGTAGTTGCGGAAATGTGAACGATGGAAAAATCCGAAGATAAGCAGTAAACCTCATTCGGTTCACAAGTACGAACAACGAACCATGTGTTATGTTTCTAGATCTCCAAACGCCCACAAACAATCATTCGCACCTGAACATCTTCTTCGCCACCACCGCTTATGTATTCTTGCGTCAGACAGTAATAATTTCAATATGCGCTTCACCAAAACTGGCAGTTACCAGTTCCCATAAAAAAAATTGAAAATAATAGTCTTTTAACGCAAGACAGAGACAGATATAACCTCAAGAATAACAAATCTATAAAATCAATCAATCAATAAGCCAAGTAGAAATTACCATAAATGCTTACTGAACCAATTTAATCAAACATTGACTTCCTTCAATATGTTCATTCATCTTTCAAAGGTTTCCCAAAGGAACTATAAAAGTAAACAACATCCATGGAACAAAGAGAAGAATGAGGATGTAAAACAAAAACAAATTCTGAGATAAAGCTGCTTTTCCTGTCCCTGTCAAAATACAAACCAGCATTAAACCCTAATAAAACCGAATTAAAATCAGAAGCCATTCCGTCTCCTTGGTGGATATGTTATACGCGCTGAAGTTTTTCAGTCGCAAATTAAGAGCTGTTGACATTATTGACACTACCCTCCCACTATTTCCACAGTTATGTCAGTTATTAAATGTCACCTCGACATATTGCGTTTGAACAAATTATTTTGTGTCTAACTTTTGGTCAACTTAATTCAAAACTTGATTCACAAAAAAACAGTAAATTTGAAATATCTTTCCCGAAAACACAATTTATCTTAACAAAATTGACCTGGGTCAAAAGTAAAGACCAAAAAAGGACTCTTTTTTATGTAATGTCTTATATCATTTGCGTGAAATTAAATAAGCTTTTTTATGCAAATAAATAAATACATCTTCCTTACATGATAATTTTCAAAAACTCACTTTACCCCACCCCTTTGGACCAGACCAGCGTCATTATGTAAACATAACATAGGGAGGCGCTATAAAAAAAAATGTAACAAAACCAAAAGCACTCTCCATAACGAAATACTTTGGTTACTCCTTCAAAATTATTATTCCACATTCCAGAACCTTTAAATATTTTCATATTTTTAATAAAAAAAAAAAAACCATGAAGCAGGAGTCCATCCTTTGGCTATAAATAAAATGAAAAAGGTATCCTTATGATGACAATATGACATAAGACACCAACGTCGTACATGTCCACTAAATTTCCCAAATGTTAATAAGAACGTTTAACAGAAAAAAATAAAAACAGAATTTAAGAGAACAGAAGTTGAATACTGCTGATGAGATGATGGGCTTAAAGTGTATCCTTATAGGGTAAAGGCACTAGCCTCCTTAAAGATTACTTATTTTTTACTTTCAATAATGCCCCGACCGACACGTATAGATTGGTACTACGAATCCCGAATATAAGTATCATAGATTGATAGATCCCGTCGTCGCGTCGTAATAAAATTATTTGCTACGAAATTCGGAATTCATGAAATTGATATCACTAGCCTCGAACAAGTAGGATGTTTTTGAATCAATTTCATGCAAAATCACAGAAATTTAAGATTTTAATCCAAAATTATTGTGAAAAATACTGTTTTTTTGTTTTTAATGAGACAAGTAATTCACAAAATCGTCCCCATTAGCAAATACTTTTTCTGGGAAGATACAAACATTTTTGTTTTTTGTTTTTTGTTTGAGAGAAGACGCTGGCTGGGCTGGAAATGTCAACAAATGGCATCCAATTCACTCGTTTTTTTTCGAGTTAATTGTTTTTTAGATGTTTGCTGATCTGTAAATCAAGGCATTGATGATGGTGGAAATGGTGACTTACTTACTTACTTAAGGTGGCGCTACAGTCTCCGCCAGCCAACTCGGTCCCTTGCTAGCTGTCTCCAGTTTTGCACTCCAAGTTGATTGAGGTCCTCTTCCACTTGAGTGCACCACCTGAGTCGCCGTCTTCCTCTCCTCATACGTCCCTCGGGAATAGTGTCGGAGGCTTCCGGGCCGGAGCATTGGTGTCCACCCCGTTCTAAATGACAGAGCCATCTGAGTCTCTGGACCTTGACCCATCTGGCTAGGTCCATGTCGTTGTAAAACCCGAAAAGTTCGCTTCTTCGCAATTTCCCTTCAATGCACACGGCGGGGCCAAAGATGACCCGAAGAACTTTCCTCTCGAAACAGCATAAGGCACTTTCATCCGATTTTGTCAAGGTCCATGCTTCTGCACCATAAAGCAGGACTGGGATGGTGAGGGTGTTGTATAAATTAGTTGCTCGAGAGAGTGCTTTTCCACTCAATTGCTTTCTTAGTCGAAAGAAACAGCGATTAGCAAGAGCTATTCTTCGTCTGATCTCGGCATTAGCCTAGGTATAATTATCACCAAAAGATAAATTTCCCACAGAGACTCTCCAAAATGCAGCAATATAATGTTGGAGCAGCCTTCGAAAGAATTGCAATTGACGTGGTGGGTCCAATTCCAAAAACAAATAATGGAAATCGTTATGTTTAAGTCATCAACAAGTGGCCTGAGCCAAAACAGTCACAGATCAACTTGTCTTCAACTGGGTGAGCAGATTCGGTGTTCCATTGGAACTGCATTTAGACCAGGGAGCTTATTGAAGCAATTTTGTGGGCTTCTTCACATCAAGAAGACACGAACAACACAACTCCACACACAATTTGACGGTATGGTCGAGCGATTCAACCGAATTCTGAAGGAACGTCTTTGTAAAGTGGTGGACGAAAGCTAGCGAGATTGGGATCAGCACATTCCTCTGTTTTTGATGGCGTATCGTAGTGCAAGACATAGGTCAACTGGCTATTAACCGTCTGAGATTTTGGTGGGAAGGAAAGAAAGACTGTTACAGATCCACGACGATACAAGGAGGTTGACACGCTTCGAAGGACAGGAGATCTAGTGTGACAAAAGGGGTTGCCACCAAAACTTCAACGGAACTGAGAAGGGAGTCAGAGGCTACATCGCTACAGTGGTGATAAGAACGATTGATTTTTTCGGGATGATCAATCCTAAGGAGGGAGCAATGTATATGTGTATACACTTTTATACGCAACAAGAGGGGAATATCGTGTGAGTTGTTCGTTTGTTCTATGACATTGACCAAACCGAGGTAAGATAATTGTCTGCTAGCCGACTACTTTCAGATTTCAGAACAAAATTTTTGTCAAGGCTTTCAATTTCGTATGCTTTGAAATAAAATAAAAGCAGTGTTAACCCTTCTTGGCCTTAAGGTTTCGAGAAGTTTCGTGTAATAAATCACTTGACAGTTGTTTTATGCAAATAACCATTCTCAATAAAATCGTAAATTTAATCAATCAATCAATATCTAGACCACCACTTTCTATTCTTTTTTATATTTGTTTTCTTATCCCTAGTTTGTTGCTGCTTGTTTTGCTTGCCACACAAAGATATCCCTTTATCTAGGAAAGCTCTCTCCTGTTCCGCTTACTGTATTTAGAATGTTCAAACAAGCTAAGTGCCCTTGGTACCTTTTATCCAATCCCTTTTGCCGATATTATAGCTTTAGAAGCTGTAGATAAATATTTTTTTTTTACTGCGCTCACCCTAAGGTGTCATCTATACTGTTTTGGCACTTTTTTGTGATATCACAAATCACACAGATATAGTCGAAGCGAGACCAGGTTTATAGTAAACGTCATTTCAACCACTGCTCTACTTATAAATATAAACACATTCTGCTTTCCTTAAAGCAAGATTATATTTTTTATCTCGATGCTCGACCCCCTCAATCGGTCAAATGATGTGTACAAAAAAAAAAAATAACGAAAAATAAACACTCAAGACACAGACAGAATGAGCAAACTGCCAAAATATAGCAGCACGAAATAAATAAATCGATTTATCTTCCAATCATCAACATCATCACTTTCAAAGAAGCATCCTCTCTAACCTCTTCTATCAAATAATAGAAAACAGAATAAAATATCAACAACCTACAACAAAAAAAATCTGCAATGAAAAACATTTCAACAGCAAAAATGGTTCTGGCTGTAGGCTCTAGCAGGACTTTAGGTAGTAAACTCAGTCCTCTATTCTTGAAGGTAGTCGAAGGCAAAGGCTGTTTTTTTTTTTCTTTTGTTTTTTTTTATTCTAGAATTTTTTTATTTTTATTCCAATTCCACCTCACTGGCCCAATGACAACAGCGTGACGGGAGTTTCTGTGATAAGAACGGAGGTGTCAGCAAGCAAACAAGGACTTTTAACAATTTATCTTCAGAAGCAGGCTATATCCTGCCTGCGGCTATATCATGTATACAAGACAGACAGGCAAACTGACACACAAATATCTTTTCTCTTTGTTATTACCAGGAGATTGAAACATTTTTCTCATAGTGTTTTCCTTTAATTGATTGTAAATTGAGTAAATAATGGTTGTGCACATATGTCTGCATAAGGGATAAGGACGCATTATAATTATCTAATTTGTTAAGTTTTTTTTGTTGTACCCTGTCTGATTAAGATGATATAGTCGACAAGATGACATAGTCACATATTCTCAGCAACCATAGAGTTAACGTTTTTTTTTAAATACACCCGAATGTACAGTTTTGCAAAAAATAATTCAGAAAGGACCCTGCTGCTGATTATGGGCGCCTGGTATTTCAGACAATTTTTTACTGAAAAATTAACAAAATTCGGGCTGTTTTACTGCAATTTTTGCAAAAAAATCAGAAAGGACCCTATTGCTGATTATGGGCGCGGTATTTCAGAAAATTTTTTACTAAAAAATTAACAAAATTCGGGCTGTTTTTCTGCAATTTTTGCAAAAAAAAATTCAGAAAGGACCCTGCTGCTGATTTAGGGCGCCTGGTATTTCAGAAAATTTTTTACTGAAAAATTAACAAAATTTGGGCTGTTTTACTGCAATTTTTGCAAAAAAAAATTCAGAAAGGACCCTACTGCTGATTATGGGCGCCTGGTATTTCAGAGATTTTTTTTTACTGAAAAATTAACAAAATTCGGGCTGTTTTTGTGCAAATTTTGCACATTGGTTTTTGCGTCTTCACTCATTAAATTTCACATATAACTCTCCGATCATATCATTTCACCCATTACTCACTCTGTCCTCATTCCCTTCCACTTTTGTGTGTGACGTTGCTTCGTCGCACATTAGGTCTTGCACAAAAGTGTACCAAAGATTTAATGAAATTGATGTAATTGGCTGCATTCGGATAAATATATAAAAATAAATATATAAATAGAGATTAAAATGAAAGAACAACTAGACAGCACCACTAATAAAGGAGTCTGATGATCGGCTTGGCACCCGTGAAATAGCTATAACTCCAGCCAAATAAAGGAATTGACGGAAAAAGCCATTGGTGGAAGCACCTCTAAGTTGCTATCGTTGTTCAAAAACACACAAATGGAATTGACGGACGCAGCCTAACTGCAGTGTTAAATAACACAAAAACAAATTACTATAAATAGAGTGTTTTGGCTTTTTGAAGGTATTTTCTAAGTCCTACAAAGCCGTCTCCGGTTGGTTTAAGTTTGTTGGCTAAATACCAGGCGCCCAGCATATTTAGTAGGTATGCTTCCTGTTCTTTTTTTTGCCTCTTCACTCATTTAATTGCACTCATAACTCTCCGATCATTTCATTTCACTCATAACTCTTTCTCATTCTTTTCCATTCTAACACACACACTACTTTAAATTTTCCCTACTTCCAGTTCCAGTTGCAGATTTTTTCCAATGTAAAGCTTTTTTTGAGCGTCCAATTTGAGCGATTATTTGAGTAGCAAGCCAAAAAAAGAGATGAGAGATGCTTTCTATTTTTCATGTTCGCCTGGTAAATCCACAAGCATTTTGTACCAAAAATGCGGTGTGTCAATTCTTTCATCATATCGTTTTTGAGTTATTTACCCTACAATCCCAAAATTCCTCATACATCGTTTTTGCCTCAATTATATTCCTGAAATAAGCTCAATCAAGATAACAGACTAATGAAACACATATTTTATTTTGGTTTATTTATTTTGCATTTTTTAATTTCTATTTTTTTATTTTTTGTATAACTTGTTCACACTTTACCTAAACAAAAATAATAAAATCAACTTGTACAACAAATTTTATTTAATTTTTTCATGTTAAATAATGTTGATATTTCGACTCGTGTTCTAATCTCCAGATCTTTTTTTTTTTGTCACCTGATTACCTGATTTTATATATTTATATATTTTTTAATATTTGTGTTTTAATATTTTCTTTAATTTTACTTTTACGTGCAGTTCTGGCTTCTTGTCTCTGTCTTTATTCTGAAGTTTGAATTCACTCAAAAATCAGTTCAGCTTTTTTGTTTCCTTCATAAAACGGCAGAGACAAAAAAAAAAAAAAACAAGCAAGAATGAGAAAAACAAATACTGGAAGCTGGTTCCATTGAATGGATGCAAACAAAAACTTGTTTAATTTTTTTCTTTGTCTCCGCCGATCTATGCATGAGAATTCCAGCAAAAGGCTGAACTGTTTTTTGAGTGAATTCAAAGCAAAGACAAGACACAAGGCAAACAAGACAAGGACAAGAACCGAGAGCTGCACGCTCGTAAAAATTAAATTAAAAAACAAAATATTAAAACGCAAAAAATAAAAAATATAGAAATCCAGGTAAGAGTTAATTTTTAACGAATATTTCTTTTCATATTTTTCAATTAAACAAGTTTTTGTTTTTTAATTTAACTTTTACGAGCTTAAGGCACGTGCAGTTCTGGCTTCTTGTCCTTGTCTTTTGTCTTGTCGTTGCTTTGAATTCACTCAAAAATCAGTTCAGCTTTTTTGTTTCCTTCATAGAACGGCAGAGACAATGAAAAAAAAAAACACAAGCAAGAATGAGAAAAACAACTACTGGAAGCTGGTTCCATTGAATGGATGCAAGCAAAAGCTTGTTTAAATTTTTTCTTTGTCTCCGTCGATCTATACAGGAGAATTCGAAAAAAGGCTGAATTGATTTTTGAGTGAATTCAAAACTTCAGAATAGAGACAGAGACAAGAAGAAAGAACTGCACGTAAAAGTAAAATTAAAAAAAAATATTAAAACACAAATATTAAAAAATATATAAATATATAAAATCAGGTAAGAGTTAATTTTTAACGAATATTTCATTTCATATTTTTCAGCATCTTCAAAAATCTGATCGAGTATGCGGTGACAAAAAAAAGATCTGGAGATTAGAACACGAGTCGAAATATCCTTCTGCGTTTTCTTAATTCTTACACATACAAAATACATACTCTCAAAGATCTGTGTATAAAAGCACTCTACATTATATTCAAGGCCAAACAAATATCTCCACAGAAAAGTCTCATAACAAAATTATTATTATGTCCTTGCCGTTCTTATGCAAGCATATTTTTCTATAAGCCGTTCTCGTTCTTACCTTACGCCATTTTTAATGAATTCCCCATTGAAAATAATCTCCAAATTCTCCAAAGCAGTAGTTCTCAACTTTTAGGTAGATGACTCTAGGATCGATGCCAGAACCATGGTACTAGATTTCCAATCTTGGTAGTACTAGTCTATTTCATATACAAAGGAAATATCAACATTATTTAACATGGCGGATATATATAATGTAGTTTAAAGTGAAAAAATTAAATGAAATTTGTTGTATAAGTTGATTTTATTATGTTTGTTTAGGTAAAGTGTGAACAAGTTATACAAAAAATAAAAAAATAAAAATAAAAAATGCAAAATAAATAAACCAAAATAAAATATGTGTTTCATCTTGATCATAGAGAATATAATAATACCTAGAGTCACGACTTCGGGTGTTCGCTCTCTTTTTGCCTACAAGCTGCAATTTGGTCGTTTTGTACTAACCCAGTGAGAATGTGTTAGTTTTCCAATGCTTTTTAAATGAGAAACTGCACCAATACATTCGCACTGAGTTAGATACAATGCTCAGGTTGGAGTCGAGGTGGGTTTCATGGGCTCAGATTTCGAAAATAAGATTCCGTTGAGCTCAGCATTTTCAAAAAAAAACTTAAACACACAAAAAATGCATGTAATATGAAAAATAAATACGTTATATTGTTTCTTTGCACTTTTAACATAAAATTGAACTATAATTTACCAATATTTGTATCAAACATCTTAATAAATCTTAAAAAAAAAGTCGTGCGTTTAGTCTCGTATCTGCTGTGGTGGAAGTCTGTCACTTTGGGTTTGTGCATCAGGAAAAAAATTTTGTCACGGCTGAGTGCTCACTCTTTTGTCACCTCTTACACAGGTTCTTGGACACAAAAAAAAGGGAGGATTGTGACAGTTCACCTCTTACACAGATTCACGGACACGAAAACAAAAAGAGTATTGTGAGAGTTCACCTCAGAAAAATGTTGAGGGTGTTTTCAGCAAGGGAGGAAAAGGTCGCGACTCGCGACTCTAGGTATTATATATTCTCTATCTCTATGATCTTGATTGAGCTTTTTCAGGAATAGAATTGAGACAAAAACGATATATGAGGAATTTTGGGAGTTGTAGGGTAAATAACTCAAAACGATATGATGAAAGAATTGACACACCGCATTTTTGGTACAAAATGCTTGTGGATTTACCAGGCAAACATGAAAAATAGAAAGCATCTCTCATCTCTTTTTTTTGGTTTGCTACTCAAATAATCGCTCAAATTGGACGCTCAAAAAAAGCTTTACATTGGAAAAAATCTGCAACTGGAACTGGAAGTAGGGGAAATTTAAAGTAGTGTGTGTGTTAGAATGGAAGAGATTGAGTGGCGAGTTATGAGTGAAATTAAATGATCGGAGAGTTATGAGTGAAATTAAATATGCTGGGCGCCTGGTATTTAGCCAACAAATTTAAACCAATGGGAGACGGTTTTGTTTACAGTAGGACTTAGAAAATACCTTCAAAAAGCCAAAACACTCTATTTATATATTTATTTTTATATATTTATCCGAATGCAGCCAATTACATCAATTTCATTAAATCTTTACACTTTAGTGGAAGACCTAATGTGCGACAAAGGAACGTGACACACAAAAGTGAAAGGGAATGAGGGCAGAGTAATGGGTGAAATTTAATGAGTGAAGAGGCAAAAACCAATGGGAGAAAGTTTTGCTTACAGTAGGGTCCTTTCTGAATGTTTTTTGCAAAATTTGCACAAAAACAGCCCGAATGTTGCTAATTTTTCAGTGAAAAATGTTCTGAAATACCAGGCGCCCATAATCAAGAGTCCTTTCTGAATATTTTGTTGCAATTTTTTTTGCACTTTAGTGCAAGACCTAAGGTGCGACGAAGCAACGTGACACACAAAAGTGGAAGGGAATGAGTGCAGAGTAATGGGTGAAATTATATTATAGGAAAGTTATTTATAAGTGAAATGAACCTGTGCAAAAATTCTCGGAAATACCAAACTGCTTCTCTCAACATGGTTCTACAATCGATTAACATCTTGAAGCTAACGGCCAAAATACAAAGGTTATGTGCCTTGTATTCGACACACATTACCTTAATGACTTGTAGGGATTATACCTACTTGTCGTTGTTCTTTCCTAAAAACACCAGAGGAAATCAAAATCGTTTTCAGTTTTTAGTCTTAAAATATCTATATTCTTAATCTTGATTTTTCGTTGACCGTTCGTTTTCAGCGTCTACTCTTTAATCCTATTTTTTACATTCTTTAGTTGTCAACACTGTCTTGAATACCAATAAAATCTCTACAGTACTCCCCCCGGAGAGGAATCAAATATTTGAAAAAAAATATTTGAGTAATAATGAAATTTACAAAACGTTTGACTTTTGACATCGAAATGGAATAAAATGAGTTTACAACAAATAATATTAGCGTACGTATGGGAAATGAAATAAATTAAGTTAATACATTAATTTGATCTGAATTTTACGTTTTTTCTGTTTTTGTTTGTGTATGTCTTCATTGGGCGAAATATAGCTGTTCCATCGAATTTTGCTGCGGTAGGAGTTTCTTGGAGATTCGAGAGGCTCGGTGTTGCAGAATAGTTGTGTTCCTGAATGTGACTTGGAATTTGGTTTGACGACGACAAATGTTTGTGAGAACTTGGAACAGTTTGCTGATTGATTTCACATCTGCTCGAACATTCTGGTTGATCTTTGTGTGGGTTGTCGATGAAAACACGTTCCAAATGGGCTGGTTTGAGTCTTTCTATGGATACGTTGATAGACTTACCATTATGTTTGATTTGGTAAACCATGTCGGACACTCGCTCTATGATTTCATAGGGTCCACTGTACGGTCTTTCTAGTGAATGTGTATTTTCATTGCGTAGAAATACATGAGTGCATTTTTGTAGATCCTTAAAGCAAAATGGTTTTCTTTTGTAGTTGTGAGAAGTTGGAACTGGCTTCAGCTCTCTCATTTGTTCTCTGAATTCCAGAAGAAAAGGTTGGGTGTCTGGCAAAAAATCGTTTTGAGTAAAAAATTCCCCAGGAACTCGAAGAGGAATGCCATAAATGTATTCAGCAGGTGATGAATTGAGTCCTTCTCTGATGCAAGTTCGCAGGCCAAATAGAACGGTGGGAAGTATTTCAACCCAATTGTTCCTGGAATTGTGGCACATTATGGCTGATTTGAGTGAACGATGCCATCGTTCAACAATACCATTTGAAGCCGGATGGTAAGCTGTGGTTCTTCTCCTTTCGCAACCGGTAAATCGTAGAAGGGCTTTGAATAAAGCCGACTCAAATTGGGAACCTTGGTCCGTTGTGACGATTTTTGGTGATCCGAATCTACAAATCCATCCTGAGTAGAATGTTTTGGCAATAATTTCAGCAGTTTGTTCCTTAACCGGGAATGCTTCGGCCCATCTTGAAAACCGGTCGACGAACGTTACACAGTAATTAAAACCTTGGCAAGATGGCAGAGGTCCAACGATGTCTATGTGGACGTGGTCGAAACGACCGTCGGGAGGTGGAATGACTTCAGGAAGTTTTTGAACGTGCCGACTTATTTTGGACATTTGACAATTAGTACAGAGACGTGCCCATTTCACAATATCGCGTTTCATATTGGGCCAAAAAAATCGTTGTTGAATGATTTTTAGAGTAGCTTTTCCACTCGGATGCGATGAATGGTGAAACAAGTCGAACGCCTGTTGGCGAAAAGACGAAGGAAGATACGGACGAGAGTTTGTAGTAGATGTTTCTAGAACGAGTGGGGTGGAATTGATGATCATTTTAGTAAATCGGCAAGAAGTTGTTTTTGATTCAAGCAGGTGTCTAAGTTCGACGTCTTCCAATTGTTTGGTTGCAAGTTCGGTGAGATCAAAAGATGTAGGCATGTGAAGAGCATCTATTCGTGACAGGGCGTCCGCGACGGCGTTATCTGCTCCTGTGATGTGGACTATTTTCGTGGAGAACTGTGAGATGTAATCGAGTTGACGTTGCTGAGTAGGAGACGCCTTGTCAGAACGTTGCATAAAGGCGTAAACCAAAGGTTTGTGGTCGGTGTAGATGGTGAAGTCACAGGATTCCAGGGAATGACGGAAATATTTTATGCTTTCGAAAATTGCTTTCAGTTCTCTATCGTAAGTACTGAGTTTTTGTTCCGATGGTGAAAACTTCCTGGAAAAGAAAGCGAGAGGTTCCCATGTAGAATCGGGTGATCGTTGTTCTAAAGCTGCGCCCATGGCAAAATTAGAAGCGTCGGTAACTAATCGGAGTTGAGCGTTAGGTTTTGGATGAGCCAATAGAGTAGCCTTCGAGAGTGAATCTTTACATTGTGCAAAAGCCTCCTCAGCTTGATCGTCCCAGATTATAAGCGAAGTGTCGTTTTTCTTTGAATGGGTCAAAAATTTGTTAAGCGGTGCTTGTATTTTTGCTGCTTGAGGAAGACAACGGTGGTAAAAATTGATCATTCCCAGGAAACGGCGTAGTTCGACGATGGTCCTTGGCTTAGGAAAGTTTGTGATGGCTTGGACTTTTTCGGGAAGTGGTGAGATTCCTTTAGCGGAAATGAGGAAACCCAAAAACTTGACTTCAGAGGCCCCAAAAACACATTTGGACACGTTTAGGGTGAGGCCGTGTTCCTTTAATCGTTGGAAAATTATTTTTAGGTGCTCTTCATGCTCTGAAAGTGAGGCAGAAGCAATGAGAAGATCATCAATATAGGTTGTGACAAAATCTAAACCTCTCATAATGTCGTCGACATATCTCTGGAATGTTTGTGCTGCTCCTCTAAGACCAAATTGCATGACTTTGCACTCAAATAATCCGAATGGAGTAATAAGAGCTGTCTTTGGGATATCTTCCTCAGCGACGGGAATCTGCTGGTAGGCCCTGGTAAGGTCTAGAGTCGTGAAGATATTTTTTCCGTTCAATATGTTGGTAAAGTCTTGCGAATGGGGAATCGAGTATCTGTCAGGTATGGTGATTGAATTAAGACGTCTATAGTCACCACAAACACGCCACTCGCCATTCTTTTTTTTAACTAAATGGATGGGACTGGCCCAAGGGCTGTTTGAGGGTCGGATCCATCCCAGTTTCATGAGGTACTCAAATTCGCTTTTGGCTGCCTTATACTTTTCGGCATTTAGTCTGCGTGCTCGCTCGTAAACAGGTTTTCCGGTGGTTGGAATGAAATGAGCTACGCGTGAATTGATCAAAGGCTTGCATGGGGAAATGCCGGTTATTTCGGGAAAGATTCTCAAAATCTTGGAAAATTGAGAAGTTTCTTGGATGGTTGAAACTTTCGGGAAAAAGACTGAGTGGACATGGCCTTTCGATGTTAGCTTTGTTGTTCCGTCAATAAGAATTTGCCTCTTGAGATCGACAAGTAATCCGTAATGTGACAGTAGATCGGCTCCCACTAACGCGAAAGGGACATCGGCAATATGAAAAATCCACTCGAAAGAACGTCGGAGTCCTAGGTCTAGTTTTAATCGCTTCGTTCCGTAGGTTGAAATTGTTGAGTTGTTTGCAGCGAAGAGCTTAAGGTCTGATACTGATTTTGTTTTAGAGAATGAGGATGGCAATAGAGATATTTCGGCACCAGTGTCAATTAGAAATTTCACGCCAGATGTGATGTCGAATATAGTAAGGCGGTTTTGTCTATATGTATTACCATCATGTACCACCTCACAAGATGGTAATTTTAGTTTTCCGAAGCATTAGGTTTGCTATTCCAAGAACATGGAGGCCGACAATTTCGAGCAGCGGCCTTGAATCTTTTGTGGAAGTAGCAAATGCCTGTTGCATTGTTGGAGTTTGTGGGTCCGCTGTAGTTGTATCTTGTTTGGGCGCGTTTTCTTGAATTACTGCGAGTTCTTGGTACTTGAAGTTGTCTTACTGTTGATGTTAGCTGATTAACCTGTTGAGTTAAAGCAGCTATGGACGCTTCCATCGTGTTTACTTCCTGAGTAGATTCTCGACGTACGGCATAAATTTGATTCGGTCGTTGAAGTTCAATCAATTTGTCTGCTAAAAGAGCAAGTTTATCTAGATTTTGCTCGGAATTAGCCACCAATATTGCTCGTACTTGATCCGGCATTTGCTCAAGGAAAAGTGATTTGATAATGTTGTCGTTGCATTGATTACCTGCGGTGTTTTTCATTACTTGTAGCAAGTGCGATGGTTTTTGGTCATTGAGTGCGGTTCCTTTCAGCAGTCTTCGAAGTTTGGACTCCTCAGCTTCTGCAAAAACTGTGAGAATTCTTTCTTTTAATGAATCGTACTTATTCGTAGCTGGCGGCGACTTAATAATGTCGGCGATATGGGGCAGTATTAATGGATCGGCGTTGGCGACTACGTATTGAAATTTGGTTTGGTCTTGAGTGATTTGAGCGATGCCAAAAGCAGCTTCCACTTGTGTGAGCCAAAGTTCAACGTCGTCCTTCCAAAATATTGGAAGTTTTGCAATGCGAGAAGCCAAGACTTGGTTAACCGGAGGATCGTCGTTCATACTTATTGTTGGTACGCGCGAAGATTTAAGAAAGAGAAATTATGACTAACGTGGATACTGAATCAAAAGGCGAAGGTTGATGAGAATTCAGCTCTCTGTGTTTTTTTACTTCGATCACGTCGGGGTCACCAGTTGTAGGGATTATACCTACTTGTCGTTGTTCTTTCCTAAAAACACCAGAGGAAATCAAAATCGTTTTCAGTTTTTAGTCTTAAAATATCTATATTCTTAATCTTGATTTTTCGTTGACCGTTCGTTTTCAGCGTCTACTCTTTAATCCTATTTTTTACATTCTTTAGTTGTCAACACTGTCTTGAATACCAATAAAATCTCTACAGACTCTTACTACTCACGCCATCTAGTCAGAAGCATTCTCTCAAACATATTACACCCATATTTGAGAATGCAACCTTATCATATGATATAGTTGTAGTGGAGACAACAACCAATTTATACAGCACAGATAATAAATTTATACAGACGTCTCAAGTCTCACCATAGAGGAGGTCTCACCCTGATGGCGAGAAATGATATTTGAAACTGAAAGCTAAACTTAAAAGCTTTAACACATTCAGTAAGTGCATACAGATTCTATTATGGCTCATCTCATGTCCTTTAAATGAATACTTAGGCAAAGAAGAAAGCTCCCGGAAGCTCCTTGTTTGTTAAGGCTTTGGCTGTTAAGCGCAAAAAATGATTGATTTTTTTCTACCAGGGATGAGACATGTGTATAAGTTTATTATCTGTGGATAAAGCACAGATAAAAAGATGTAAAACGGTTGTAGCTCATTGACTTCGGAGGGTAAAACGTAGGTAGTTTTGCTAATCTTGTTATTTCTGATCAATGACCCAGGTATATTCTTGGTTTTACTTTTATTTAAATTTTCGTTGCTGTGTCTAAGACATCGACTATTAATCATCCAGCAATCATCCGCTTTCCGGGTTCTGCATACCCTAGAGCCGATGGTGCTTTACTGCGCTGCTTCTTATGGCGTTTTTCACTGGCAATCTGGAATCTGAAAAAAAAGCATTCAAAAGGGAAATTCTCTTCTGTTGGGAATCAGAATTGTAACACAATGTGTCAATTATATACCTCCACATACACAAGCACACACACTTATAAAAATTGAATAAACCTTATGAATGAATTACAAACAAAGTATTTTTTTATTCATTTTTTTGTTAAACACAAGAAAGTTTAAAAACAAACTTTAAGGTGCAGGAAAATGACTTCTCCAAGTGAGAACTAAATCCACTTTAATAAAGTGGAGTAAGGTTCCCGCAGTGTTATTTCCCTGCAACAAAATTTAATCCAAGAATACGTTTTTGACTGTTGCCGCAAAGTTACAAGCAGAGATGGCCAATTATCTTAATACCATCTTTCCAACTTCCAATGATGTGTTTCAATGTGAAAAGACGGTCTTATATCTCTCTCATCGATTCTGCCGGGCGTCCGCTTTTAATTTTGTTGATCGATTTCAACGCCTTCATTGAAACTGCTTCTATTAATTTTATTTTCTTCTTCCCGCATGTTACGGCACACCTTTCAAAATAAAGTGTCAATTTGATGGACATCGGTGTTTCTTTTTGTCTGAGAAAAAAAAATACAAACATAAACTTATTAACTCCAAACTATACGACGAGGACGGTTGCTATTGTCTCGTCCGATCTCTGATCTTAGAAAAAACAACAACCAAATGGACTCTTAACAAAATAATATTAATTTAATGAAAAGATGCCCAATAATGCTTCATATTAACAATAATGTAGAAGAGAAAAAAAATCAACCATTCATTGAATACATTTCGGGGCACACTACGCCTCGCGACGACGATGGATGGATGGGGCGCAGCAGCAAACTGAGTATGGTAAAGGCAATACTGGGCAATGGACATTGAATTATAGAGAATACAAAGAGAACGGATCGGAAAGGTGATGATTGACTACAAAACCGTGTTAAGTGTTGCTTCCAAAGGAGCTTCTTTTAATGTCTTCGCACGCACCTTCAATAAAGGTGTAACTAAGAGGCAGCACCTGCCTTCAAATACGTTAAGGACGAAGAGCTAAATTGCTAACATTTCATCCATTAAGATGCATACATTTCCTATAAATAAAGAAAAAAAGAAAAAACACCCACACATCTTTCGAATGGACATCTCTAACGGCTTCAAAATCAAAAGTTCTATTGCAGGCACTTAAGACGTCTTTTCTTTTTGTCTGTTTTTCTAGATGCTTATCAACAAGTTGTGGCAAACCTAAGCAAGCAAAAGGAAAACAGAAAAGAGGTGAACAAGCATATTCTTTTCAAGTGCTTTTATAATATCATATTAATAAGTAGAACAAAATCACACTTGACAAGAACAAGAAGAACCTTAATGTAGAGTCACATAAAACGCATTTCAAAATTAACTGGTAAGCATGGGTCGTAAGGAAATGTTGCAGATCGCAGATGGTATGTTGGTGTAAGCCTGTCGGCAACAATTCGAAAAATACTAAATGGAGCTTTGACATAACATTGCCTTTCTTTGACTTACTTACTTAAGGTGGCGTTACAGTCCGTTGTGGACTTGGGCCTCAATCAACAGTGTCCGCCAGCCAGCTCGGCCTGTCTCCAGTTTTGCACTTCAAGTTGATTGAGGTCCTCTTCCACTTGAGTGCCACACCTGAGTTGCTGTCTTTCTCTCCTCCTACGAATAGTGTCGAAGGCTTTCCGGGCCGGAGCATTGGTGTCCATCCGCTCTAAATGACCGAGCCATCTGAGTCTCTGGACCTTAACCCTTCTTGCTAGGTCCATGTCGTTGTACAACCCGTAAAGTTCGCTCTTATAATTTTTTCGCAATTTCCCTTCAATGCACACGGCGGGGCCGAAGAACATCTAAGGCACTTTCATCCGATATTGTCTAGGTCCATGCACCATACAACAGGACAGGGTGTTGTATAATTTTAACCTTAGCTGCTCGAGAGAGGGCTTTTCAACACCAATTGCTTTCTTAGCCCAAAGAAACAGCGATTAGCAAGAGTTATTCGTCGCCCGTGTTTATAGCGGAGCCTAGGTAGACAAACTCCTCTTGATGTTCTGTCCTAGCCGTCGGTGTTGGGTGTCCTTCCTCGACCTTACTATTGCTATTTAACTACCTTTATTACAACATTGTTAGAAATGAGGAAAGATTTCAGTTAATTCATGCGAGACGAAATTTGTTCATTGCCCCCGCTACTGAACCTTAAGTCTCATGAAACAAAGTTTACAAAAAAAAACCACAAACATAAGGATGGCCAGCATTAAGTATACCCTGAAGGGGCCTCACTGCGCGGTCACTGTCACTGTTTCTCTCCATATTTTACAGGTATTTATGTTGATTTGCTGCTAAACAAGCAAAAGAGAAAACTTGTATCAAAACTGAAGAGGTTACACTTAATCAAACTTAAAAAGAAAAATTTGTTTGCACTTCAAAGTATATTGTTTGGGTATCAGTGATATGTGATATGGTCCCATCAACAACTGAAGCCACTCCCAAACTCTCAGGTGGGTCAGGGTTTTCTACGAAGTCATGAAGATTCCATTGTTCATTGAAGGTATTTGGAATATTTAACGCATGATTTCTTGTCAAAGTTCTAGCCCTTAAAACTCGGTTATGTTAATAAAAATTCTTGGAATTATTTCCGACCGATTGGTATATAATTTGCACGTCTACCTATTCAAAAGTAAAACACAGTCAAATATCCATTCAATGATATTTCCGGATCCATATTTCAATGACAAACTATAACTGGCCCCTCTATACCCTTCTTTTGATGGTGTCAAGTATTCAAATAACAAATATACAAACCGTGCTCACAAAAGAAACTCATATGAACGTGCGTCACTTAAAGCAAATAGCAAACGTAAACATTCGTTTTTTTGTATTTGTTTTTGAGATGTCTGTCCACATTGCTTCTTGGAGCACACAACTTATTGGTGTTTCACTTCAGTTTTAAATGGTGCAAGCGATCTCTGATACTTCAGTCGTTACAGGCCAAAGAAACAATCAATAAATCTTTCGATTCGATCGTGTATATCCCGTAGGTACATATAATCAGATACGATCACATTAGACCATAACAAAATATAGAACGAAAAACATAGCAAAATAGAGACTTGAGCGCGACGTGTACTTGTGGAGCTCTTGTAACCTGGGTGGTGCACATGTAGTCACTATACTCACACCGACCGGTTAAGTGAAGCCCGACCATATACAGTCACAACCACGCGCTGAGCTGCTAAGGGTAACCCATCATCATTGCCGTTCATAGAGCACACTTTTTCGTTGAGTGTCCTCTATGATTTTTCGACATTTGCATGCCTTCGCCTGATTTTGTTGGGTTTATGTGATGTGATGGTGTTTTGCCCTATCTGCTGTCTTTTGGGTTCACACTCCGGTTTATAAGAAGCAAAAACCGGTCCAACAATCCAACAAGGAGTATTTTCAGACAAATATTGTATTTTCAATCTTCTACTTATGAATAGCCTCCATAGAAAACAGTGATTATTCCAAGGAGTGAGTTACGGTTACGGGAGAAAATGCGGTAAGTAGGTTGCCTGGTGTTGCATGCTTACATGACGAGAACATTTGTTTAAAACTGTCTTAAACTTGTCAGTTCACCTTAAAAACAGAATCAAGTATTGGGACTCCGTTAATTTGAATTGTTGAAACTGATCAATATATTGATCGTTTATGTTGCACCATCATCTCAAATGGAGAAGATTCGGGTGTTCGAGAGACAGTGTCTTCGGCGCTGTTTCGGTTTGTATCGGACACCGGAATCTTCTTATGTACATTAATATTCTAACATGGTTCTATACAACGAGGCTATAGGATCAACAGAATTGACAATTTTGTGATAAAACTGGGTCAAATTGCGAAAGCTACGACTTCGATGAATAATTTGGTCATTGGAGCGTTCTATCCGAACGGCAAATATTTTAATAGTGAGCGGATTCATTCCACCAGAGGCATTCCTAAATTTAGATAGATGCGGTGCGTTTACCCGTTTCGGCGGCTGTACCGTTTTTAACCGCGAATACCCACGTTCAGTGGCGATTACCCTGAGTATACAGCGATAACCCGTTTCTACGGCGATTGTGCCGGTTCCTACCGTGATTACTCACGTTTAGTAACGATTAACCTGTTTGTACGGCGATTACCCGTTTCGGCGGCAACTGTACCGTTTTCGACCGCGAATACCCACGTTCAGTGGCGATTAACCTGTTTGTACAGCGATTACCCGTATCAGTGGCAATTAACTCGTTTATACGGTGATTACCCATTACGACGGCGATTGTACCGGTTCCGACGGCGATTACTCACGTTTAGTGGCGATTAACCTTTTGGAACCGCGATTACCCATATCGTTGGCGTTTGTACCGGTTTCGACAGCGATTACCCACGTATAGTGGCGATTAACTCGTTTATACGGTGATTACCCATTACGACGGCGATTGTACCGATTCCGACGCCTATTACTCACGTTTATAGTGACGATTAACCTGTTTGTACAGCGATTACTCGTATCGGCGGCGATTGTACCGATTTTGACAGCAATTACCCACGTATAGTGGCGGTTTACCCGTTTATACGGTGATTACCCATTATGACGGCGATTGTACCGATTCCGACGGGGATTACTCACGTTTAGTGGCGATTTGTACTCGTTTATACGGCGATTACCCATTACGACGGTGACTGTACGGGTTCCGGCCGATTGTACCGGTTCCGACCGACAAACCCTGGACTTCTCGGAGCATAGCTCAGCTATACCTAAACTTAAAATACCATCACAGCATAAATGTATACCTATTGCTATTGCAGAAAGATTTATGTTTTTGTACAACAAAAAAAAGATTAAAAACGGAATACTTGTACTTTATTCGATTAAAAAGAGAAATATTGTACCAAACGGTGTTGAATTTTTTTTAATATCAGAAAAAAAAAACACATACACAATGTTAACATTAGATAATATTCATACCCTGGATACAGAAAATTTAAAAAACCAAAAATCATTCACGGAGCCATGAATCTAGAGTGAAGCAGTATTACCACAACCCCTGAATCATTATTCAAATTCAAAGCCTTTATAGATAGAATCGGGCAAGAACTAAATCCGTCTACATCCATTTTTACTTGTTTTTGGAAAATCGAAGATTTTGAATTGATGCCCTCTTTAACGAAATAAACTTTTCTCAAAAACACATGTATATAGGCAACAAATCATCTCTCCTTGTGTTAGTGTTTGCTTAACTAAGGGTGGTTGATGCTTTCGAAAAACTTTCAACCAATTAGCTGCCGAAGGCGGAGCATTTTCGTACAGCAACCATGTTTACTTTTTGATTTTGAAGTGGGCGTTGCTTTAAAATTAAATTCAAAATATTTTTTATTCAAAAGGATTTATTTGGATATAATTTTGTGAAAGTCTGGTATTGGTATGATCAAACAATATTCTTGATGTGGGATTTCATTCAAGGTCATTTGTTCCTTTCATTGTGTACGAATTAACCTCATCGAGAATAACATAACTAGAATTTATTTTATTCGAATAGAAATCTTTTATTTTGAGTTTTGCACATTTCAAATGTCCTTCGGGGATAAAAGAGATTGCTGATAACATTTTAAAGTTTTAAAGTTATATTAAAACCAAAGGATTGGAAGTAAAAGGGGGTGGCTTAGCCAGCAATTGAACTCGAGTGTGTTGGTTCTTCATTTAAGGAGTATCTCCTTCAACAACATGTTTATCAACTTGTCATGTTGACGGACACCCTACATACAACAGCTACTTGGCATCACTGCAGTTTGACATTGTTTTTGTTTGCTGTACTTTTCAAACTGTGCAGAACAGTGTCACTGAATACACCTCATACGAGTTGTATCCTTTAATTTGAATTGGATTGTGAGAGCTATCCTTCGTGAGGAATTTATTGGTCGGTTTACTTTAAGGTTAAAAAAAGCAGCACTATCTCAAATTTGAAGACGTCTATGTAGGCAATTCTTCGCAAAATCTCACTACTGGGTCGGCGCGGCTGCGCGTATCCTATAATAGGTCGATGGACTTTTTAAAAATTCTGAAAAAGTTGCATTTCTGTCTTTATCCGTTTCGACATCGACATGCATCCTTGAGGCTTTCTCTGCTTGTAACAAAATGGCGACACTTCTTGACAATAGATATCAAATATATATACAAAGGACAAACCAACAACGCCCGAACGGACCAAACTCTCTGGAATTTTTGTCATACTTGCTGCTTGCCGGAGAGTAAAACAAGTTTTTGTCTAAAAATTGAAAGCGGTTTCATTTGCTCAAGTCCAAGCCTACCTTTTTTTTGCTTAAAAAATAAATAAATAGAGTGGCTCGACAGCTCTTGAAGAGCCAAGGCCTAAGTGGATTACTCTCATCATTCTCTAGGTGAGGGGACCTACATTTTAATGCCGATTCCGAACGGCAAAGTTGAGAAGCATTTTCTCATGACAGATGATACTCTTGGAAGTTTTGTCAGTGGCAAGTGAGGCAGTGCCCGTGAAAGATGAAATAAAAACTGTATATGGGCACAAGTAGGACTCGAACCCACGACGTTCTGCTTAGCACCCAACGCACATAACCACTAAGCTACGGACACTACTACTTTTTTTTTGCTTAATTAAGAAAATTTACGTCCGGTTCTCCTCTCAACCAAGGCAACGAGATGTTGCCCCTATTCTATTCTGTTCTAACCAAGTGTTTACTACTACAAAGACAGAAAATACTGGGTTTTTTGTAGGCGCTGAGAGTTATCGATACTTAACGAAAAGTTCTCCTCTTAACCACTAGATGTTGCGCCCCTATTCTATTCTGTTATACAAAAGTGTCTGCTTCACACTTATTCTACTAAAACAGGATATGAGTGATAGAGTTAAAGGGCTGTACACATTACAATACCTTCAATTTCAGGTTATTTTAATTTGAGCATTTTTCTTAAAAAATTGTGCTCGCAAATGTCAAGGCTTTGTAGGGTACCAACTCGAGAGCCGTTTAATATAATACTCAACTTCAACCTCAATACAGGGTTCGGATTACCTACAGTGGTTACCAACCGTTACAAATATTATCCTGGGAGCCAGGAGCATTGTTTAACGAGAATTCAATCAATGTAACATTACAAAATCATTATAAATACTGTTACTCTAACTAACTGACTTATAAGCTCTTAATTTCCAATTTTTACAAATACAATTCACTCAAGTGTGAACTCACTCTTGCTACCCTGTTGGTCTAAATTACTCCAACAACAATTGAAATAATTTATTCACGTTCACTTCATCTTGATTTTCAAGTGTAAACACTCTCTGTGGGATGAAAAACATATAAAATATTGATTCATTTCACTCCCATTCAATGTAGCGAATGATTTGACGGAGTATACAAAATGCTTAATTTTATTGTTCTCGAATTTATTCCACTTGAATGAGAATCATATCGAACCATACCGCGACCCCTTGGGCAACCGACCGACCGACACCGTCTTTGTGTTCTATGTGTACCTATTGAGCTTTTCCTCTATTTTCGGTTTTGATAACAAAAGGCCTTTGAATATGTGACAACCAACAAGTAACAACCAAAATCCTTGTCAATGAATTTCTTCAAGTGTTAATAAAAAGACTGATGCCAGTTATACAATGTGAAATTATTTGTTTTGTTGAATTTTTTTTTCCTTTAGCGTGTTAAGAGAATACAATTAAGGTTTTTAGTTTTCAAATGTTAACAAATTACACGTGATGAATGAAATGAAACAAAAACCCTGAGGCAGGGTTGACAGTAAAAATATGTTTAACGCAACGTGTTTTTTGGTGTCATCGTGAAACAAGGGTTGGAATATCTTATTTGCTGATAAAAATATCTGATCAAAAATAAAAATATTTGGTTAAATATGTTGCTATTTCATACCTCAGTTTCAATGATTTGCATTTCTATTTGTGGTTGATATTGGACAGCTTTTGGTCAAGGGTTCTGTGAACATAAAACAAAACGTTGTCATATTTCTGTTAAGGGTTCCTCCAAAACATGAAATCAATGGTGTTTTCATTAGGTACGAATAAAGACCTTAAATGTCAGCAGGCAATTCATTATTTACGTCGATGATCTTAATCAATCAATTTGCTGAAAATTTCTCCAAAGACGAAACATGTTTTTGACAGCACCAGCTATTTGTGTGTATCTGCTATAGAATTCAAGTCAATCGATACCAAAAAAAATCTGCGTCTAACACACACATTGGAACGCTGCTGCCCAGTGCCCAGATGGCCAGTTAACAACTATTTTACTTTCCGATCACGTGATGGAGCCTGATATCCGATTCTTGCTATTGTATTCTGTTTTGAACAGTAATATGTGGAAAGCTTTTACAAATTTAAAATGAGACAACCAACCCTTAGATTAAACCGGAAACATGGAACAATTTGTGTTCATTGAAGGCGTAATGGCACATATAATGTTTTGGGTAAACAATAACTGGGTATTGGTAGGCCAAAAATGTTTAAGTTCTTTTTTTTTCTATTACCCATAGGGATTGATGGAAACCGCTTAAGTCTTTAATCAATTTGAAGGACATATGATGGGTAGCTATACCTTACCTTTGTACATAAGACATAAGTATAGCCATATCTCCAACATATTTTAGACAGTCGAGCGTCCTCTTTAGGGTTATCAACAATTATTAAACAATTCATTAGTAAAAAAATACATTTCGGTGGTCAGGTTTGTTTCTTTAGTAGATCAGAGGACGTTGAATATGATCTGCTCAGAACTTTGGCTAGACAGTTCTCTGATCTGCTCAAAGGTAAAAAAAAGGAAAATCCAGAAATCCGAAAAGAAATGTGTAGTACTCACAGACGAAGTTGTATGCGTCTATTGTGACGTTCTGTCCGAGCCGTCGTCGGAGTCGGTGTTGGGTGTCCTTCCTCGAAGGCAGCATATATAAATACTTCTTTTTTCCCTCATTTACCGCTAAACCCATACTGCTAACCATCATACTGCGAGAAGTTGAACAGACTTTTGGAAGATAGTGCCTCTGGTGTTGACGATAGAGTTTTGCGCTATCTTCTCCAGAACGATGTCAAAGAAATTGCACGACAGTCTTGTCTGAATCCTTCTTTGACTACGAAAAATTCTGTAGGCTCGTTGCCAACATTGATGGAGTGAGTTCTCTCTATCGCCATTTAGCACAAGCGAACGAGCTTGGCAAAGATGTCAAAACTGGATATAGCTTTATACAGTTCGTCTCTGTAGATGCTGTCATATTCGGCCTTGAAATCGATGAAAGGGTGGTGGGTATCGATTTGGAGTTCTCATGACAGAGAGTACTCTTTGTTATTGACAAGTTTTAAATAACAGTACAGTCTTAATAGTCCAATAATTAAAGAAGACATTGCTTCACACTCCTAAGTCATTACAAACATAGGTACCTACTTATAGTTGACAATCAGGTCATCTTTAATATTTATACGATTTTAAATTGAATCCTCTTAACAAAACTAATGAATACAATTGGAATTGAATGACTTTTTTGATACAACATTGATCCGAATATCCTTAAGAACCTTTTAAATATATACCAACATCTCGCATTCAACGAAAGGACAAGGAAAAGATATTTCGACTCCCTAGGAGGAAGCTAACAATATTTCTTTATAAGATACAAGTTCCTGTCAATCTTCACATTTGTCTTTGTGTCTACTAATTCATCATAATCTTCATTATACAGTCATCATGCAAGCAATTTAAGAATGGCTGATCCTTATTCCATGTAAAACGAGATTTTCTTTTGTCGAATGCTATACCTCGTCCGGTCCAACCGACCTTTTGTATTTTTCTGTTGTGATACTCTTATATTTATTTTTCACGGCTAGCTGGACTGAAGTGTCCCATTCTCCAGCTATCTTGAGACTCCTTTCTTAATGTGTGATAATCTCCTCCTACTTGTAGAAAATCCCTTAAAAAAATACAGGGAAAAATTACTGGAGAATTTGCCTCTCAAACATAAATATTTATTCATACAAAAAAACAATTAAATAATACTATCATTAAGGAAGGTATTTTCTTAAAAATGTGCACCCTTTTTCGGATAGAGACAAAAATAAACACCATTGATGACACATTGGAAACTAATAATTTCAAATTTCAACCGCCCGCCCATGGAAGTTACTTCGCTTAGAGGGTTACTTACCTTAACTGCGTAAAAAAAAGGGTCTTTATGCGGGTAGTTAATTTTTAAATAAAAGCCTAAGGGACCTTCAATTAAACCATGCAGCTGTAACTCCTTCTCCTGACAACATCTAATATTTGAAAAATAATAAACTGAGTTTTAATTTTCTGCTTTTTTGAAAATAGTTCATTAAATGTTTTTCTGTGTTGATATTTAGAAATGTATGCAGATCGTAGGAGACGTTTTTTGAGATAATTTCAATAGGAACTTGGGACAATTTTTTGTTTTCGCTAAGCGGACTATCGCTTGATCCTCAAAGGGTCAGAGACGAGAAGCATAATATACAGATATACCAAAATCAAAGAAGAATCGATTGTTGAAGAAACTAAAAACTCATAACTAAGTAACCAGAGCTCGCAGATATACTTTTGGTTTTCAGTGGCTGATAGAAGGTGAACAGATCTTTATTTTTCTGCATCATTTGGTATAGGCTACCTTCGAGATATGGAAACTTAAAATTGCGGGAAAATATTTGCCAACAATTAACATTTTAACAAATATCTCGGCTACCAGGCTTCCAAAAATGGCGCTAGTGTCGCGATTTTTTCCGACATTTGTAGTTCGAACTTTTTCCGCACAGGTAGCGCTAGTAGCACCAAACAGCATTTTTCACCAAACAGCTTTACCAAATGGGAATTTTCATCAAACAGCAGTTTTACCAAATAGGATTTTTTTACCAAATTATTTTTTTTCAATAAACAGCATTTTTACCATAGGGAATTTTTAACTAGAGTACATTCAAAACCATATTGAAATCCTTAAAGTCGTTTTTTGATATTATTTCCAGATGTACTCTCATTGGTATTAGAATTCATGTATTAAAATTTTAAACAAATAATCAAGATTATACACAGTTATTCACAGCTTTTTTCGGTAAGGTTCGTATCAATGGTGTAAAGCGTTTTTTATATTTTAGCTAGCCTACATTCCTACAAGTCATTTATGTATCTAAACACCTAATTTCATTGAGCTATAGCTACTTTTAGAGATTGGCTTTTGAATTAAAAAAAAAAAAAAAAAAAAAAAATGTTAAAACCTTTAATCATTCACTTAAACGCAAGTAAAATGCCCTTTTATTCTTCAATTTAGATGAATGGCGTTTCATTATACTTCGAACACGCACAGGAGGTATATAGGTACAGTAAGGGAACAAATAGTACCTATCTGTCGACTTCTGTACAGGGTGGTTTCTTCTCTAAAATATCCTATAGCAGAGCTTCAAAACTATATATTCATTGAAAACTTCCTGGAGTATCAGTGTGAGTTCAATCTCAAAACATAAACGGAAATCACCCTATATTAAAAACATTATTCGCACAAATGTTCTGGAAAATAAAAAGAACCCGGCACTTAAGTAGAATAATTCAATTTTAACATTTCAATGAAACAATAATCAGTTTAAGTTCCTGAGTGTAACAAGATACCTTAACATTATTGCCGCTGCGCTCACCACCATCACTAAAAACTGAATGAAGGAAAAATAACGCGTTGTTCCCCAAAGAATTCTCCTTTTCTTGAACTAAGCGAAAGGAAAATATATATGAGTTATAAAGATACTTGTGTTGTGGGCTGGGTGTCGTGTAATATACACGTTTTGTTGTAGAGTGGTTAAGTTTAAACTAGGGTGAAAATTATGCATTTCAAATGAATTCTATATAGCGTCTATAGAGACCAACTATATAGAGCAATATCTAGTTTTGGCATCCCAGAAAAACTCATCCGTCTGTGTAAGATGACAATGGAAAATTCACGCTGTTCCATCATGGTCGGAAAAAACCTAACGGACGCTTTTGATGTCAAAAAAGGTTTGTAGACAAGGCGATGCGTTGTCATGCGATTTCTTCAACATCTTTCTTGAAAAGATTGTGCAAAGCTCCAAACGTCAACACCACAGGCACAATCTTTCAAAAGTCCGTCCAGCTAGTAAGATACACAGACGACATTGACATTAGTTGGATGAACACAGCGTGATGTCAGTGGAGCGTTTGTGAGCCTTGAGACGGAGGCCAGAAAGATGGGTCTAGCGGTTAAGAGGGCAAGACCAAGTTAATGCTGTCGACAAGAAAGGACTACCAACATCGTCGTCTTGGAGCAAACGTCAACATAAACAGATTTAATTTCAATAGTTAGTTAAGGACTTTGTCTACCTGGGATTTGCTATCATCTCAGACAACAAAACCAGCGCTGAAATCAAACGAAGAATCACTCTTGCCAATCGCTGCTTCTTTGGACTTAGAAGGAAATTGAGTAGTAAAGTCCTCTCCCGAGCAACAAAAGTGACACTCTACAAAACCCTCATCATCCCGGTCCTAATATGGAAAAATTTGATGAAAACGCTTTAGGCTGCTTTGAGAGAAAAATTCTTCGAGTGATTTTTGGTCCTGTCTGCGTTAATGGAGAATGGAGACGAAGATTCAACCAAGAACTGTACGAGCTGTACAGCGATACTGACCCAGCCAGAAAAGTAAAGGCACAACGACTTAGATGGTTGGGTCATGTTGAGCGAATGGAAAATAATGCTCCGGCTCGAATCCAACCCGGAAAGACGTCGCAGAAGAGGAAGACTGCGACTCCGGTGGGGCACATAGGTGGTAGATGACCTGAACCAACTTTTGGCGTGTGAAACTAGAGACAGCTAGCCAGGGACCGAGCTGGCTGGAAAAGTTTGTTGGGTGAGGCCCTGGTCCGACCTGGACTGTAGCGCCACCATAAGTTAGTAAGTAGGGTAAGTACTGACAACACTTTCGAGATTATCAATCTACCATGAAAAGTAGGTATAACCACTAGATGTTGCCCCTATTCTATTCTGTTATACACAAGTGTTTACTACATCAATCTAAAATTACAGAAAATACTGGGTTTTTGTAGGCGCTGAGAGTTCTCGATACCTGACGAAAAGTTCTCTTCTTAACCACTAGATGTTGCGTCTATTCTTTTCTGTTTTACGCATTATTTCAACAGAAAAGGGTGCTTGTAATATCATTCCAACATTTTATTACTCTTCCACAAATTAGATTACACGAGAAAAAAACAACAAAAACTCGCTTCTTATATGTATTATTGTCACCACCATACAAAACGCTCCCCAGACATCAGAGTCTACAAAAACATTATAAACACTTCAAATTGAAACATCACGCATTTAATTGCTGTCAAACCATTCTGCGTATACTTGAAGGACTTTTATTAGATTTCCTTTTCCTCGTACCCGATATTCCACCACATCGCATGATGGCATCGCATCGTTTCGTCAGCTTCACAATACAAACAAAAAAAAAAGGAAAATCTTAATCTAGAGGCTATAGAATAAACGATACGACAGCATGAAGAAAGGGGAAAAATATAGTAGAAGGCATGCAGTGGCAGTAGGTACGTTAATTTATCCTTTTGCATGCAACATCAACATCATTATAATGCGGATGAATGTTATGTGTGACAGTCGTAGCCGACGACGCACGACGACGACAACGACGGCGCACGGCTTGTTCATTTATTGGACCAACAAAACAACAAAAACTCGCCGACTTATTATAGCGTTAAATGGTATTATCTTGAGACACAAATTGTGCTTGTTGAATTTATTATTATCATTTTTATTTCAATCGAGATAAATCAGAGATGTGGATAGAGATAGGGAAGGACAATGCCGCCATAATGTTATGATATTTGTGTCCGTGCGTCGGTCGTCGTCGGTCGATGTAAGGAATAGGTATACTTATGATTGCTGTTTTAGTCTCCTTGTCCTTGTTTTGAGCGTGTGGTGGCTTTACATTCACAGACGACCGCTTTGCCAAAAATATGTTACAATAGAAGCAAAACGAACGAGAACAAAAGCGCATTCTGCCGCCCTCCGCATACGCCACAGTGTCCTACACGAATATAGCACTTAAGAAGAAGAACACAATCCATTAGCAGTCAGCAGGAAAAGCAAAAAGCTCCAAATAATTATTGTTTGTTCGCATGTCGACGAACAAGCAATAAGCCGATCAATATTCCGTTTCTTATTAAATATAACAAAGCTAAATACCATCAGATACCTACAGCTATACACAACTCCTAGGTTCGAGCGCGATGTGTGCGTGTGAATGTGTAAGCCCTTTCCGTTTGACAGGTATGATGAGAGTCGGGCATTAATCGAATAATAAGCTAAGCATCGCTCGTTTTAGAAATCCAAAAGTAATAGTGTCAGGCAATGGAAGTCAATTCACAAGCAAAGTTTTGAAATCTTTCTGTACTCAAAACCGCAGCCAGCACATTCGAACAGCTTCATATCAACTCTTCTGAAAAGTTTTTCTAATTTTTTATTTAAAAACAAATAGAGTGGCGCGACAGCTCTTGAAGAGCCAAGGCCTAAGTGGCTTACTCTCATCAACAATTATCTATGTGCGTGTGAAGAATTGAAGGGACCTACAATTCAAACGCCCATTCCGAACGGCAAAGTTGAGAAGCACTTTTTAATGACAGATTGATACTCTTGGAAGTTTTGTCAGTTCTTCACAAGAGGCAGTGCCCGTGAAATAAAAACTATGGGCACAATTAGGACTCGATAACCCACGACGTTCTGCTTAGCAGCCAACGCACCTAAGCTACGGACACTACAACGGTATTTACGATGGAAATTCCATAATAATCTGTTGGGCCGATAAGGAGTCCATTGACATACCTGTTTGCTGACCACACGAACCTCATTGCCTTCTTTAAGATCAAGTCCAGAATGCAATGTGGTTTATTTGAATCCAATTGATGATTATGATGATGATAAGAACTATCATTTAGCCATCGACAATTTGAAACAAATCGGTTCAGTCGTTCTTTGACATCACGTATGTGTCCAAACAAGATTTACTGCGGGTCAGCCTTAACCGTATGTTTTCGATATCAATGTGATAACCTGAAAAACAAAACGTATGTTTCATCTATTCTTGATACTATCTCTAACATTCTCTGTCTGATGCGATAACAAGAACAATATCACCAAAATACAGAATTCCTTTATCTAATGATTCCTTTAAATGCATCGATTATAATATCCCTGTTGTAATTGTAATAATATCTACATATAGGTAATTGTTCAACAAAATTCTCACCCCAAGTTGCATAAACGTCTATACCTACCCACCAAAAAAACTATTGTTGAGCGAACAAGCAACTCGTCTCACAAAAGGAAGCTCTTATTTTACTAACAATATTAGCCACAGAAGATAATTGACTGATGTTGTAAGCGAATTTCCTTTTTTGGCAAACCGGATGGAGAGGACGAACGGGAGCAGATAATTTTTCCAGTCATCTTCAAATACCAACTAGTCCAAAAAACGATGGGGTTGTTTCTACTGTTGATGCCTTGTTGACATTACAATTAATACAAAAAAAAAAAACACACTGGACTCAAAACTGCAGATAATGTCTCGCACGTTGTTGACGCTTTGATGCTATTCTTGTTCTTTTTTTTTTCATTTGACCGAAAAAGTAAAACTTTGATGATGTGATGGGAATTTCCCAAGAGACCTGTGCTAAGCCTTTGGCAAAATCTTTTAAATGGATTTATGTTATATGCGTCTCTCTTCTGCTCTGAAAAATCTATACGAGAGGAAAATATCTACAACTCTCTTGCGTCGTCCTCATCCTCGTCGTGGCATCATCGCATCGGTGTGGTTGGTTGAAGAAACCCCACAGCACCATTTTAATCATCATATCTCGCATTAGTAATGTTCTGGTCCTTTTTCTTTTCTCGACTCTTTTGAATTTTACTGTATGCAGCAATAGTCATGGTTGTGAAGGAAATTTCTTATAAGAATCCATCACCAGAAACCAACCATCATATTGCGGGTGAATTTGTTTGGCTTCAAAACGCGTGTAATTCGTCATCGAGCGTAGTTACTTCCTTATAATCCTGATGTTGTTGTTTTCGACTATTCATCGATATTAGATTCGAGAGAGTTGTAACCAGGCCCGCATTAATAGGGGGCTAAGGGAGACCCCGGGACGCTATACCAATCTGAGAAGTTTAAAATTGGCGCAAGGGGATTGAAGCTTACGCTTTCTTTAACTATGAATGAAATGAAGAAAAAAAAACCGTTCTATGAGAGGTTCCGTTTTGGAGCAATACATAAATACAAGGATGTTACAATAATCATAGTAACAGACAGACAGACAGGCGGACGGAATCACCGGAGCCCCTTTTTGCAAGTTCTCTATTATCGTTATATCATATTTGATCGAAGCCTCAAATTTGAAATATTCCCAGGCCCCCGTTTTCCTTAATCCGGGACTGGCTGTAACCTCTAAGTAAAGCAAAAAGATTAGAGTAAATTAAATACGTTTTTCATGGCTTTTTTTTTTGTTGGCAGTCCGGGTAGTAAATTAATCATAATAATTAGCAGTAATATTACGGATAAAAGGGGGAAGTAATTGTCCCAGTGGGATGGATTATATGTCAGTATAGTTTTGAGTTGCGAGCGGCGGCGGCGATTGCTACAGCCAAAGCGGTGGCGGCGCGGTGTTTTCTGTTTTGGTATCTATTCGAGTTTATGGGTTCTCGAAGTTGACTTATGTAGGTTCCTAGTTCCTACCTATGTTATCATTAAGTACTTCACAACATAAGCACTGCTTTTAATCATTGGGATTTGCAGAATGGTCCTGATATATATCCAATTACGAATTTTTATTTAGGTTTTACTTCTAGCAGCCGTGGCATTGACTATTTTTATTTAGCAATAAACAGTGTGGGATCGAAATCAACACGACTTTTGTATGAATCTATATTTAAGTCCTTTTTTTTCTCTGTCATAATCTCGATATAAAAATCAATATTCAATATAAATATTGATGAACGACAGTAAAAATAATGTTCCCACAGCAAAACAAATATAATAAAAGACATACAACACCGCATCTCACAAATCTGCAAAATAATTAAAAAAAAAAAAAAAAAAAAATTAATCTCCTTGCATTTTGAATTCAATTCAAAACTCCAAGTTTCTTATCATTCGTATTTAATCTTGCGTGTGTTTTTCTGTTTTCATTCCACCTTTGTTAGCTGAATGCATTAGATCTCAGGTGAATGGTAACCATAGTGAGGAGGAAAAGGAGCTTATCACTGATTAAAAGAGAAATTACATTTTTATCTCTCGCCCTCCTTCAAGGAGTGAATTGAGGTAAGAAATATGAACTAAGGGGTGGTTGTTTGGTTTCATTTTTTTTTTTTATTTACTGAAAATAAGGACCCAACCTCTTTATTGTATCGTCTTGATAATTCTAATCCTTTCACAGTTTAAAGAGTCAACGTATGGACATTCTGTTTTCCAAACTGAAATTCGAGGTTCGAGTGCTTTGTATCGAGATTTCGCAAATTGATAATGTTTTCATTTTGAAACAAAAAAAATGTAGAACAAGTGGAAAAAAATGGCTCTTGAAGATTCAAGTGGCTTACACTCATCAACAATTCTCTGTGTGCGTGTGAAGAATTGACAAACACTTTTTTTCATGTCAGATTGATAGGTATACTCTTGGAAGTGTTGTCAGTTCATCGCAAAAGGCAATAACCACGTGAAAGATGAAATAAAAATTTTATGGGTAAAAGCAGGATTAGTGATGTGCCGAACCGTAAATTTTGTAAGCCGAGTCAACTTGAGTTAATAGGTTTTTAATCCGTCAAAATTTCTGCCATCCGCTGATGAAAGTTGAATGTCAATGGCTAAATAGAAAGATAAGCGGCACATCTTTAAATAAAATATTTCCAACCGAACTCCGGACAATACTAATCGATCTCATGTGAAATAAATCTTTTTTTCCTTTGGCCACTATTTCAACGCCTTTTCTTTAGTCGCAATGCAGGGTTTTCTGTCAAACTATAGTACGAAATATTTTTAATAAAGGGGCACCGATGAGATGGTTGCCTATGGCGCCCTAAGCGTTTAATACCCCACTCTGGGAGCGGCGAGACTATCAAAGCTTGTCATGGCTCATTTCGGTCCAGTTTCACAAGTCCGTAAAGGACTTCTGATCCAGTTAGGTGAGTTAAAAGTTCATAAAACACCTATAAACGTATATAACCCACCGGAAGTCGGTGAAAAGTCTGTCAAAATTTCTCCTAAAATCCTGACCAATAGCTAACGGCCGGAGCAGTGCGGCAGCAACCGCATTAATAAAGAATTCAGTAGAAAAGGAAAATATCTTGGTGGTACGTTATGAACAAACGGTGTCTATGGCATTCCATCTGGATGCCGATTGTCGAGTTTCGCAATAGAAATTGATTTGAAAAATATAAACAATTCATTAGGACCTAAGCCCACAAAAAGATATTTCAGCTATTGTCCTACTTAAAGAATGAAGAATTTTTCAAAACTAGTTGTTTGCAAATAAATTTTTTACCGAGAAAAAAGATGTTTTAAAAAAAATATTTGTACTAGATTTTAATCTCCATCAAATGGACCTGGTATCTGGGTGCGAAGTTGAATGAAATTGCACTGGACAACTAACAAATTTCATAGATAAACTCTTGAATAGGCAGTTGGATAAACATTTCTTTTACCTTTTTTGCTTTTGGTCCTTTACTTTGTTTTGTTTGTCATGCATAACGCAGTAACTCCTTGTTTTGATTCTTATGAAACTCACAGGGATTGATCTATGTATCGAAGAGCAGAGCCCTGTGGTCGGTTCTGCACTCTGCCGCCGGCCGCCGCCGGGCGATTAGGCGATTTTAATCTTCCCAACATCAATCAGGTTTCTTCTGACAACGAATCCTATTTCGAAACTTCCACTTGTTCACCACAACTATGGAGATTTACAGCAATTTAGCTGCGTTTAAAAATCATATGAATCGAGAACTAGGCTGCTTTTGCTTTAATACATTTTCCTTGACATTTTCTCGAATTGAGCGATCTCTTACTAGTCAATAGTAATTCTCATGATAGTTCATACTCATAGTGACTTTCGGAGAGCCAATTTTCAAATGCTTTCTGTACGTATGAGTATTTCCGGTATTGAACAAGTATTGGTTCTATCTGATATTGAAGGTTTTATTGTTTTTTAATGAGATGCATATGCTGTCTTCGAGGAAGGACACCCAACACCGACAGCTCGGACAGAAAGTCACAAAAGACGCATACAACTTCGAGGTAGTAGAGGAGTTTGTCTCCGCTATAAACACGGGCAATAACACCAGCGGCGCCAAGATCAGACGAAGAATAATTCTTGCTAATTGCTGTTTCTTTGGGCTAAGAAAGCAATTGAGTGAAAAAGCCCTCTCTCAAGCAATTTAGGTTAAATTGTGCAACACCAAGTACTGCTGTATGGTGCAAAAGCATGGATCTTGACAAAATCGGATGAAACTGCACAAGGCTGTTTCGAGAGGAAAGTTCTTCCTGTCATCTTTGGCCCCGCCGTGTGCATTGAAGGGATATTGCGAAGAAGATATAACAGCGAACTTTACGGGTTGTGCAACGACAGGGACCTAGCCAGACGGGTCAAGGTCCAGAGACTCAGATGGCTCGGTCACATTTAGAGCAGATGGACACCAATGCTTCGGCCCGTAAGGCCTTCGACACTATTCCCGAGGGACGTAGAAGGATAGGAAGACAGCGACTCAGATGGAGCAATCAAGTGGAAGAGGACCTCGATCAACTTGGAGTGCAAAACTGGAGATAGCTGGCAAGAGACCAAGCTGGCTGGCGGAGGCCTATGTCCACAAAGGACTGTAGCGTCACCTTAAGAGAATTATAATGCAGGCCTTTCGATTGATATCAATATTTATTGCATGCAAGTTGCATGTCTTCTTTGGAAGTATGTTAAGATTTTGAAGTCCTCAATGGGGACAAATTATCATTTAAGATATCAAAGGAAATCTTACCCTAAAATGTGTTCATTTAACACCAGGTACTTTATCAATCGTAAATTGTAATGATCACAATTATATTGAAAATAAGATTTTTATCGTTTTATTATATCAAATCAAACATACCTACTTCAAGAATTGAGATATCCATCATCACACATCTCAAGTTGCAGTTAATAGAAAAAAAAAAAAACAATCCGCTTTCAAGAAAATTAATGGACGAATTGATAAACCAATTAAATTTCCTTGAATCTCCACTTCGTAAAACATATTTATTTTGCTTTCCTTAGAGTATTCTTTTTTTCCTTTCAACTTGTATTTATTGTTGCACGAGACTGTTATTTTTTCTTATTTCCTTTTCTTTTTATTAGCACACACCTTTAATCTCAATTAGTAACATCGGGCCCCTAACCTTTTGAATAGAATAATAGATCGAAGTTAATTTCAAGAGATTTTTTTGTGTAACTGCTAGAAAGGAAGAAAAGGGAGGAGGGCTTAGAGCAAATTTGATCAACACGTATGCGTAATCCTTATATATGTTTTGAAGTATATTCGAATAAGTGTTTATTTAATGTGATCGCTTTTGGAAAAAGGTAAGATTTATGTACTTCTATTGAGGAGAATAACAAAACAAAACTAACCAACTTAGTTACCATGAAAGAAAATAAAAGACCACAAAAGGATTCTTTTTTTTTGTTCATTCTTCTATACATTCTGCTGCTGATTGCAATGGCTGCTGCTGGCTGCTTCTTCTTTGAATTGTATCACGAGGCTGTGGTTTTGACACCTTAAGTACTTATAATGAGACCCTAAAGTTTTTTTTTTTTTTTTCTTACAATATTTTGGCTATGTCTTCTACCTACTTACCTTTTCTTTATATGGCGTATTACTGTTGGCTGAAGGACAACGTTTTTTTGTCACAAGATATCCGAGGAGGTATTTGAAAAATCTCTGTTTTTTTTCTCATTTTTGAAATGTAAATGATTACAACTTTTCATACCAAAAGCCACATTTATCTTGTAAAAAAAGGATTTTAGCTTTTTTTCAGACACAACATTTCTTTTTCTCCAAGGAAACGTAGATATCATAACGAGAAGTCTTGGGCGCGATTAAAGGCCCAACCATAATAGCTTAAGCTTATGTCAAAAATTAAATAAAAATAGAGTGGCGCGACAGCTCTTGAAGAGCCAAGGTCTAAGTGGCTTAATCTCATCAACAAGTCACTAGATGCGTGTGAAGAATTGAGGTGACCTACAATTTAAGCGCCAATTCCGAACGGCAAAGTTGAGAAGCACTTTTTCATAAAAGATGAAATACAAAACTATGGGCACGAGTAGGACTCGAACCCACGATACGTTCTGCTTAGCAGCCAGCGCACCTAACCATAACCACTTAGCTGCGGATACTGCAAGCTTATGTCAAAAACCGGACGAAAATTACCTTAAGTAAGCAAAAAAAGTAGACTTGGCCTTTATCTTCTTCAAATTGTCAAATTCACTTAAGCAAAACGAGCGAATGAAACCGCACTAGTAAAATTTGAACGAAAAGTTAACGAACGTAGCTTGATTAAATTATGCTTTCCTCATAGTGTTCGTGGTGTATTCGCCGATGGTTCACTTAAGCGTGATGCTTGCGTATGCAAAATTTAATTATAGTTCAGCCTTTAAATGCTGTCAAGTCGACAAGACTACCTACATCGACGTCTTGGAGCAAACGTCAACATAGACAGATTTTACGTCGAGGTAGTTAAGGACTTTGTCTACCTGGGATCCGCTATCAACTCCGACAACAACACCAGCGCAGAAATCAAACGAAGAATCACTCTTGCCAATCGCTGCTTCTATGAACTTAGAAGGCAATTGAGTAGTAAAGTCCTCTCCCGTGCAACTAAAGTGACACTCTACAAAACCCTCACCATCCCGGTCCTCATGTATGGTGCAGATACATGGACTATGACAACATTTGATGAAAACGCTTTGGGCTGCTTTGAGAGAAAAATTCTTCGAGTGATTTTTGGTCCTGTCTGCGTTAATGGAGAATGGAGACGAAGATTCAACCAAGAACTGTACGAGGTGTTCAGCGACTCTTACCTAGCCAGAAAAGTAAAGGTCCAACGACTTAGATGGTTGGGCCATGTTGAGCGAATGGAAAATAATGCTCTGGCTTGTAGAGTCTTCGAATCAAACCCGGAAGGACGTCGCAGAAGAGGAAGACCGCGACTCCGGTGGAGCACACAGGTGGTAGAGGACCTGAACCAACTTGGAGTGCGAAACTGGAGACAGTTAGCCAGGGACCGACTTGGCTGGATAAGTTTGTTGGGTGAGGCTTTGGTCCGACCTGGACTGTAGCGCCACCATAAGTAAGTAAGTTAGTTTAAAGGCATGGCTGTATAACAACTATGGGTTTCAATAATTATAGGCTTCAAATGTTGAAGATTTTTGGTGATTCTTGGTCGAATTAAAGTATCACACTATCAGATATATCGAAAGAGAGCTTATAGCCAAGCAAGATCTAACGATCAATAGAGAAGGTCTGGGTGCATCTGTAACGCCAGTAATAAGTTGATGAAGGAAAATAACATCATTCTATTCTAACATCGATTCTAACCTGCCAATATAGACCTCATAATAAGGAGTCCAAATCTGCGAAGCCTATTACAAGGTGAGGACGAACTATAGGCAATTATAAAGAGTAAAAGTCACGTTACGATCAAGAAATTCTTTTGACCAACGCAGAGTTCAGCGTCCAATATTGTGGCGTTCAGCTACGTTTCAATAAACGCAAAAAGATCGTAAGAATATGTTTGAGAATTTTTAAAAATTGTAGTTTTCTTACTACGATGTCGTCTTCAGTTTTGGTAATAGAAGGAGAGCCTGTGCCGTTGTTTTGGAGTACATATTAGAATTGCGGACTGAGTTTTTCCGATCAAAGGGGACAAGTTCCTGAATTAAGAGTATGAGGTGGCCAAGAGCAATTGATTTGCGAAAAAAACCATCGCCCCTGATCACGGATCAATATTTCAAGGTATGTATATCTTAAGGATGTACTCAAATATTAAATCAATTCTAAGCTGTTGCTATGAAAAACGATAATAAATTATAGTCAGTTCTTTATCTGTCAATATTTTCCAGGCACAAAACATTGTAATCTCAATTTTCCTATGAAGCCAAAATAAAACACAAAATTCCATCGAAAGTAGTCAAGGAAAATGGGAGGGATTTGAGGGTTCGTTTTAACCATATTTATGTTGGGCTTTTATTCGAATTTTGTACCTCTTTACAAGTTTAACCGTTTGTCCTTCACGGTTATTACTTGAACCGACGAATTTATGATAATTTTACCCGAAGGTGCATCCCTCTTTAGTGTTCTGTTTTGTTTGTTTGTTTATTTTCATTATAGACCAGGAGCTGGCGACACTGTTATTTTTTTGTAACATTTGTATCTTATATGTGAGATATAACATTCGTCAACAATAAAATCGATTGCTTCCGGCGGCGGACCCGTGTGTAGATTTGAGTTTTTCCGGAACGACATACATAGTTCCAGGAACTATGCCCGCTAAAGGATACCTTTCCTTTCGTTCGATAATTGAACTTTAACATCTTCATAGTTCCTTGAAGTGCGCTCAAAAATTCATAAACGAAATATTAGTATTATCGAAAGACTGCGCATTACGCAAAGCAGAGAATACTTTGAACAGCCCGCTATTGCTATTGTAGCCCAAAACCCAGGTTTGTCCATTCCTCGTCGTTCTTTGGAATTAGGCATTCCACAAACTTCATTACACTGTATTTTGTATAAAGAATTGGGTTTTAAGGCTTATAAAGTTCAGTTAACACAAGAACTCAAGCCGGCTGATCATCAACAACTTCGTGGCTTTGCTGATTGGGTCCTTGAAATGCATGAAAATGATCCGGAATTTTATCGAAAAATCATCTTGACTGATCAGGCCCATTTCCACCTCGGAGGCAACGTCAGCAAGCAAAACTGTCGCATCTGGGGTTGGAAAATTCAAGAGTTATTGTTGAAAAGCCTTTCCATCCTCAACGCGTGACTGTTTGGTGCGGTTTATGGTCCAGCGGGGTCATTGGACCTTAACTTTTTCGAAAATGAGGCTGGAGCAACAGTTACGGTCAATGGATTGCGCTATCACAAGATGAGTAATGGTTTTTTATGGCCGGAATTGGATGGTATTGATCTGGACAACGTTTACTTTCAACAAGACGGCGCTACGTGTCACACAAGCAATGAAACCATCGATCTTTTACGGGAAAAGTTTCCGGACTGTATGATCTCTCGAAGAGGTGATCACAATTGGCCACCGAGATCTTGTGATTGAACACCTTGCGACTTCTTCCTTTGGGGCCACGTGAAAGATAAGGTCTACCCCCAACACCCAAGCGTCGATTCAGGACCTCAAAGATGGAATTCGTGAGGCTATCGAGGACATAGGGCAGCCACTTTGCGATTTGGTTAAATTGAAAATTTCATGAAAAGGATATGGTCGTGTAAGCGTGGTCGTGGCGGCCATTTGGCTGTTGTGTTCCATTATTAACGGCATACCTTCCTCTTTATAATGAAATAAACTTCCCATGATTTATCTCAAAAAAATCTATTTTCTTTGAATATCAAAATAACACCTCTTATTGGAAAATCCTCTATGTTGTTTCTGAAGAAACTCTGACTGTTTCTAGAATTTGTACTATGAATAGGTAGGTGTTATTAACGAGAGTCCTTAAGGGACTAATTAAAGAACATGTCACTTCGTTTGTTTTTTTTTTTTTTTTTTCTTTTAAGTTACATAATTCAATGGTTATCATCATGTGACATCGAAAAGTGACGCCAGCTCCTAGGCTATGAACAAAATAAAGTGTTCCATAAATAAATACGAAGAATCTACCAACAAACAGAGACAAACAACTAGCGAACTGATTTTCTGAATGCAAATAAGTAAGAAGAAGACAAAACATCAAAGAATAAGATAATAAGGAAAAGAGAGAGAGAGAGAGAGAGAAAGAGCGAAATATGTTAGCACTAATAAAGTAACAACCCCCATGTTGTTTTGCATCTGTTTCTATGAATGGGTTTCATTCACTCCACGGCTTGTAATGTAACATAGTTAATACCCCTCCCATTGGGCAGAACCCAATCACAGGGTGTATATATCGTTGGTTGTTTCTTGTTTGTATACACACAAATATTGTTTACGACATATACTTCAACTTACTTACATACTGGTTGCAGTTATAGTGATGATGATGACTGATGATAGCAACACTGATGGTAATGGTGTCGTTGCGAGGAGTGTCATCGGCAAGGGCGGCAGTATGGCGAACTACAAGACGAATCGGAATGAGGTAGTGGTAAGTCTGTGTATATATAACAAAACGGTAAAGAGTAACGCAAAGAGTATTTTGTTATTGTTGTTGTTGATATGATAAACATTCGTTCAATTTGACAATAGGAAATGTTAAAATGGTGGTGGGTAGAAATGGTATCTGATAGGACAAGGATGTTGATAGCTATTGGGTTCTACTAATACAGTCATACAGCAACACAAGAGGACGACACTTTGCTGTAGCTTGTAGCAGCCCAAGCTGACTCTGATACCGAGACTGAGAGTGTTTACATTTTTAGTTTTATTTTTTTTTGTCCTTTTTTCTTCTTTGCTTTGTTGCTTTGTTGGGATTTGTTTTGTTTTTCTTGTATTTATGTGGTGTATTTCAATAAATTCTCATATTCAGTTCAGTTGAAGAGTCATTCCAGAGAGTTCCATCTGAGTTTGGTATATCTAGCGTTAAAGTTGTGTATGGAGTGTAGACCCGTGCTTTGGCTCTTTGCGGATGATTTTGAATATTGAACAAAAATCAGAAAGTTTGAATTATTCATAAGAAGAAGTGAAAACGATACACACGATTGGATGAAGGTATAATTCTACCTTCAGTTGGGTCTTGCACTCTGTGCTTCTGATTGATCAATACCTTCGATGTGTAAAATAGTGTTTATGTTACATTAAAACTGTTATGAGTGTTTTTTATTAAAGATTAACCCACCAAATAAGAAGTACAAAATGTTTTAAATGTTCCTTGATAAGTTAGATGTTTTACTCGCTTGTGGGGGTGAGAACCATTAATCTATACCATCTTTTTTTAAATGAACGCTCAAAAACAATGAATTCAAATGAACAACAACAACAGCATATAAACAGTGAATTAATTTTAAAAACCGAAGAATACGACTGTCCCGACGGTAGAAAACAATTATCTCCCTATCAAAGTGTTCCGCAACCGGTGCCGTCGGTTTCTTATAATTCCACGCCATTGCGATCACAATCCCGAACCCAACCTTTAACGAGTGTTAATAGTCTTGTGATTTCAAATAATAATATAGCTGTTAGTTCTCAAGTGAAAGTCCCTTCGACGAACAGTGATAGTTTCTGTTTAACACCACCGAAATCTGAGATTTCATCGTCTTTTGATCAAACATCGACTTCAGGGCATCAAGACAGAATGCCAATCGCAGCTCCAGTTGAGATGCAAACATCTTCTACTGCGGGAACAACACCCGGACAGCATTCAATATCGCCGTCTCTGCCACCACAATCGACAAATGGTCAAAATTCAAGTGGAGGAACTGGCAATCCTGCCGACGGAGAACATTCATTAACTAATAACCGTCGTATGACATCGATTCTAGGTGGCTATGGACTATTAGGTCCACTTGATCACTACCGTTTGCAATTGTACAGCTATGCTATGAATGTTGAGCGTTTGCGGTCTAGTCCGCATCAGCAGCTTTATTCGGGTCCGTTATATACTTCAGGTTATCCAAGCCAACCGGGTATGCCATCAGTTGGCAATGGACCCTACGCCCCAACAAGATTCGCTCTCTCGATGGGGCTTTTTCCAAATCGAATGTTCCAGCCCGAAGAACCCAAACCACAACACAGTTATATTGGTTTAATAGCAATGGCAATCTTAAGCTCACAAGAATCAAAACTGGTCCTTTCCGATATATATCAGTATATTCTTGATAACTATCCGTATTTTCGTAGTCGAGGTCCAGGCTGGCGGAATTCGATACGTCACAATCTTTCTTTGAATGATTGCTTCATTAAAGCGGGTCGAAGTGCAAACGGCAAGGGCCATTACTGGGCTGTGCATCCAGCTAACTTGGATGACTTTAGAAAAGGCGATTTCCGTAGACGTAAGGCCCAACGCAAAGTTCGCAAGCACATGGGCTTGGCAGTTGACGATGAGGGTACTGATTCTCCAAGTCCTCCCCCTTTAGCGATAACTCCACCACCAATGGCCCCTCCAACGCACCCAGGAGTCTTGTTAGTCGGCAACAATCCATATGTGAATGTACATCACCCAAACCATCAACATTATGCGAATCCTCTATCCACAGTTATAATAAGCGGAAGAGGCAGTGAAACTGTACAAACAACAACAACCGCCGGGGTTTTCGCCAATCTCTACTCACAATCCAGGAAACGACAGTTTGATGTAGCATCTCTTCTTGCACCTGATGATTCTTCGGATCTCAATCGTAGCCATCATCATCATCATCTTGTCAGCCAGCATCAACAATCTTTACATAAAAACAACCATAATCATCATCTACCGCTGACGAACAAGCAAAGACTCGTACTCAACGAAGATGAAGACATTGATGTTGTGGCTAGCGATGTTGACGAAGAACAAGTACACGAAAATGAAAATGAAAATAACCTCCGGATCGACCGACGCCAACTATGTATGAACATACATCCTTCGCCACCCTGTGACAACAATCATTATCATCACCAGCGATCAAACAATCAGGACAAGGACGGTGAAAATGATTCTCCATCCCCTTTGTCTTTTAGCCCACCACTCGACTTAAACAACCAACAAATGTTTCACCATCAGAATTCAACAAGCCCCCAGCACAGTCAACAATCAAGGGACCCAGCTACCGCTGCCGGTAGCGTCATCCCAGTTGATGATATCCGTAGCAATAACAATAATCAAAATTCCACCGCCCCAATCAACAATAACTGGCAAGGATTAATGCAGCATTGGCCAAATGAGCTGGGAACAGCAGCTGCAGCAGCAGCAGCCGCCGCCACAATGGACCCTCGAATATTTGGCCGTTACTACAGTCAATATATGGCAGCAGCAGCAGCCCGACGTGTTGCAGGAGTATTTCCAACAGCGGCTGCCGTAGCAGCAGCTGCTGTCATTGGTCATCAAAACAACAATTCAGCAAATAAACAACAACTAAATGCTGTTGTAGCTCAACAACATTCGACAACGCTTCAACAACAAAAGCTGCAACAACAACAACAATCGTATGAATGTTAATTCGAATTCACTTATTTTTCTTATTTTTTTTGTATAAACATATTTTCAAAAAGCAAAAAACAATCATTAAACTTCTATGACAGAATATATTATTCATTTGCCTGTCAAATTTCCAATCGGTTTTCTTGTAACTGTTATGAAGACTAAGATTATTATAAAATTTTGAATTTCCTAGCTCCTAATCCTAATTCCCTATATTCCTATAGATTTGTTGATTTCGTTTTCAGGGACAATTTAAAGCACCGCAGGATATGAAAGCCATATCCGGTTGGTATTTGAACAATATTCGTGCATTCGGGTTTGGTCTTTTGTAGTTTTTACGTTCTGCTTCTGTGTGAAGTTTTGCGAACATTCTTTTACCTTATCTAAGAGAATCCCTAGCGATTTCATATCCACACTTAGAAATTTGACAAAAGAAAACTCAAAAGGAAAAAGAACGGATAAAGCTTTTGTGACGAAATGCCGGCGGGTGATTACTTGGAGCTCGTAAATTAATTAAATTAACCGTAGCCGTCGGTCGACAAGCCTATACATGACCCCTTTGAGCCTACTCAAGCGCTTTCATCTTGGGATCTTTTGTAAGGACTCGGTACAGGATACTTATTTCGTTTCTTTTTAATTTCAAAATCAACAATCGAGTTCTTCAATTTCTGGATCGGTACTGGGTGAGCCCAGTTTAACGCGCTTGAATTTCTGTTGGCAAAGAAAATTAATGAAAATAACGAAATTGTCTTAGCAAGTTTTGGTCAAAATTTTGTCAGATTCTAGTCATAGATATCAAATCTGACATTTGCATGTGAAAATATGGTTTTTTAATAACTTTTTGGTTAATACAGATATGTCAACCGCCGCGCCGGGTTGACTCAACTTTATATGTAAAGAAGACTAATTTAAATTCTAAAGGGTTTTCCAATAAGAGGTGTTATTTTGATATTCAAAGAAAAATGGTATTTTTTTGAGATGAATGATCGGATGTTTATTTCATTCTAAAGCGGAAGGTATGCCGTTAATAATGGAACACAATATCAGCCAAATGGCCGCCACGACCACGCTTACAGGACCATATCCTTTTCATGAAATTTTCCATAACCAAATGGCAAAGTGGCTGCTCTATGTCCTCGATAGCCTCACGAATTCCATCATTGAGGTCTTGTATCGACGCTGGGCTGTTGGCGTAGACCTTATCTTTCACGTTACCCCAAAGGAATAAGTCGCAGTGTGTTCAATCACAAGATCTCGGTGTCCAACTGTGATCACCTCTTCGAGAGATAACACGGTCCGGAAACTTTTCGCGTAAGAGATAGATGGTTTCATTGCTTGTGTGGCACTTAGCGCCGTCTTGTCGAAAGTAAACGTTGTCCAGTTTAATACCATTCAATTCCGGCCATAAAAAATCATTTATCATCTCTCGATGGCGCAATTCATTGACCGTAACTGTTGCTCCAGCCTCATTTTCGAAAAAGTAAGGTCCAATGGACCATAAACCGCACCAAACAGTCACGCGTTGAGGATGGAGGGGCTTTTCAAAAATAGCTCTTGGGTTTTCCGAGCCCCAGATGCGACAGTTTTGGTTGTTGACGTAGCCTCCGAGGTGGAAATGGGCCTGATCAGTCAAGATGATTTTTCGATAAAATTCCGGATCATTTTCATTCATTTCAAGGACCCAATCAGCAAAGCCACGAAGTTGTTGATGATCAGCCTGCTTGAATTCTTGTGTTAACTGAACTTTATAAGCCTTAAGACCCAAGTCTTTATGCAAAATATGGTGTAATGACGTTTGTGGAATGCCTTATTCCAAAGAACAACGAGGAATGGACAAACCGGGTTTTCTTAAACGCTTTGGGCTACAACAGCAATATTCGCAGTTGTTCTTGAGCGATGTGCACGGGTTTTATTCTTCACATCACTAACTTGTCCCAACAGGTCGAATTTGTCCACCAATTTTTGTATTGCAGTCCGACAAGGTGCTTCACGACGAACCATCTCTGCCAAATTTTCACCATTTTTACAGTGAATTTTAATAATTTCAATGCGTTGTTGAAGCGTATATCGTTCCATTTATTTATTAATGGCGTAGTTTCTACTTGTCAAATGTCAAAAAATGACAGCTTCAAAAGTGACTGCTACTGAAATAGCGGTCTATTCAAAATAACACCTCTTATTGGAAAACCCTTTATTTCCAATATGTTCCCTTCCTTATTTGGCAAAGACTAAACGCGAATTGATACAGCAGCAAAAGACAACTATACAAACTGTAAGAACCTATAAATGATTCTTATTTTTTTGTTAGGTATAATGTTAAGCTTTAATTAAACAACACAAAGTTCTTAGCACAAACTTGTATTTAAAATAATTAAATTATTTTTTTTTTTATAAATGAAACGCTTAAAGATTTCTCTTAGGTATACAAAAAGTAGGTTTAGTCTTTAAATAAATTATAATTTCAACAATTTTGGCTACTAAAAAAGCAATAAGGTTAGCTATTTAAGAAAAACAAAAAAAAAATGTCGCAATGTAAACGTTTGTAATCTTAAAAACGATAATATGAATGATTAAAATGTTTTCAAAAATTATTATTATTATTATTATTACATCACAGTACTTCGCACATAAATGCAACGAACTACAGACACATACAGCACTGGCGACTGAGGCCATCGGCTGAAACTTTTCAAAAATTTGTTTATGTATTTTTACGGAGTTGGTATTTCTTGTTCACAAAGTCATCGCATTGATGATATCTGGTAAGCAATTGTTCGACTTTCTCCAATTCAAAAGCGAAAGTCAAGTTTTTGTTGCTGACAACCAAAAACCAATTAAAGGAACCGTTTTACTTAATTTTCGGTCACAAGCTCTCTACATCACTTCCTAACAGGGACGAACCGTCGTATAGACATTTAAAACAGTGCCTACCCAAACGACAATTGATAGGCTGAAGAAAATAACACAAGAACAAACTCTAAGCCCGAACAATCCTGAATTAAATCGCATATTCGAATAGCATAGTGAAATTTGAAATGCGACCATTGAAAAGAGGTTATTGGAATCCGATAGATACACGATCTTCTGATGCAAAATTCTCGGGCTCGGAATTGAATTTGGGTTTCAGGAATAAGCTCAGGATAACGAGAACTATAAAATATGTCGAATTTAGCGAAATCGATTTTTTCAAGATTTTTCGAAAAATATCATAGGCTAAACCCTTGGCAAAATTTTGGGTCGAAAAAAAAAATTCTTCCAAAACCCATCGAATGATACATCAAAAGAAAGGTCTGGCTAAACTCTATTCATCGACATAGGTTTCAAGATTTTTGGAAGCCTGGTAGCCGAGATATTTGCTAAAATGTTAATTGTTGGCAAATATTTTCCAGCAATTTTAAATTGCCATATCTCGCAATTTTCCCAGATAGCCTATACCAAATGATGCACGAATAAAGGTCTGTTCATCCTCTATCAGCCACTGAAAACCAAAACTATCTGCGAGCTCTGGTTACCGAGCGACTCTTTCAGTAAAGGTGGCCATACACATATGATTTGTTCGTCTGATTTGTTCGACTACCTTTTCTCCATACACGTCGAACAAATCATATTTGTTTTGAACGTTGACAAGTGAAGATGAGTGACGCGGATGATGCAATTGCGCTTTTTATAATTTATAAACTCTGTTTTGAAAAGAAGAGAAAAATTAAAAAAAGGAAGTGGATGAATGAGTGGCTTATGAAAAGAAATAAGCGTACACATGTATATTTATTACAAAATATGGAATTGTCAACGCCAGAGCATTACAGAAATTTTCTGCGAATGGATTCAGAAACCTACGAAGAGTTATTACAATATGTTACGCCAGCAATAAAAAAGCAAGACACATATATGCGTGATGCTATTTCTCCAAATGAACGACTTTCTGCTACTCTGCGTTTTTAAGCTTCAGGTCAGAGCTATGAAGACCTTAAATTTTTAACGAACATATCCGCTCAAGCGCTTGGAAATATTATAATAGAGACGTCAGAGGCTATCATTATTGCATTGAAATCATTTATTACGGTAAGAAATCATAAAATTAATTAATTAATTTTCACTTTAAATTAAATAAAATCAAATAAACCCATTGGTATTCTGCACTGTTGAATAATTCTTGAAAATTGTTTGGTTCATCGATAACTATTTGCTCTGATGTTGTTGCGATGATTGGTGAAGCAGGTGACAATTGTGACGGAGATGGTGTCGGAGAATAAGTATAGTGTGAATATGGCGATGGTGGCAAAGAAGAGTATGAATTTGAGTTGCTGTATTGGATGATATGTGGAACATGGACTCGTCGATTCTGTTGAACTCCTAGGTTTATGGTACTATTCATCGACAACTGACCCAATTGAGCGTAGGTGAGAGTGTCGTCCATCAATCGCTTTGCAAAAATTTGTTGATCAGTTGTCAATTTTCGAAACGTCATTGCCCACCCTTCACCATAAACATCTGCTTCATCTCTTGTCTTCTTTGCTTGTTGTAAATGATTCACAGCAGTTTCAATAAAAGTGTTTGAATCTATCTTCTTCTTTTTTGCAACCGGTTGCTCCTGAAAAGAAATATAGAAATTATATTATTTATTAATTAACCTTTTATACATTTTACTTTTCATTTCAGTTGCCAAATAATGCCGAACAATGGAAATCAATAGCACATGAATTTGAAAATAAATGGAATTTCCCGCACTGCGTAGGTGCAATAGATGGAAAACATGTCAATATAGTTAAGCCATCTAAGTCTGGGTCATATTATTTCAATTATAAAAAATCATTCAGCATTGTCATGATGGCATTAGTAAATGCAAATTATGAATTTTTAGCGGTGGAGGTTGGCATAAATGGAAGATGTTCCGATGCAGGTATTTTTTCTCAATCAAAATTGAAGCAAAAATACGATGAAAATATGTTGGACCTACCAGAACCAAAACAATTACCGTTGTTTGAAGAAATAGTTCCATTTGTTATGGTTGCAGACGATGCCTTTCCTCTTTTAGAAAATCTTATGAAGCCTTACAGCCGTCATCAATTAACAAAGGAGCAGCAAATCTTTAATTACAGGCTGTCAAGAGCTCGTCGTATTGTGGAAAACGCGTTCGGAATTTTAGCCAATCGATTTCGGATTTTGCACACAACCATAAATTTGTGTCCAGAAAAGGCTTCAACAATTACTCTTGCTTGCTGCTACTTGCATAATTTTTTAAGCAACCGAAATAGATCTGTTTATTACAGAAATTTTGAAAATCCCGCAAATGCAGACATTAATTTGGTTGATTTGGAGCCAATCGCATCCAACAATGCAAAAAACAAGCTGTGTAACTACTTTAACACTGTTGGTGCTGTATCTTGGCAAAATGAATTATAGAAATTGAATTATAATTATCTGAAAAATGATAAATTTAAATAAATATGATAACTCGTACCCTTACTGTGCTTATTTCGTTGTCAAAAGAAATGTCAATTGTTGAAATACCATGAAGTTGAATTTCTTGGTCTCGAAGGAAATCCAAATTCTTAAAATACCACAGCGTGGGTTGATAAATATCATCAACTCCTGCTCCAGATTTTTCGCTTTTGCGTTGTTTCATCAACTCTCGCCTATAACAGGCTCGCATGCATTGATATTTCTTTTTAACCATTTCCATTGTTGCATTTTTATCAAGTTCCTTATACTTTTCTAAAAGTTTCTCCCATGATTTTTGTTTCGCATTTTTATCTTTAAATTTATCACTTTTTGTTTGTCAAATGGCCACCTCATTTTTTATAATTTCAATAAATTCTTCGAAAAATTCTTTGTTTGTCATAATTATTGCTCACATCAGCTCCGCGCACTTCAAACTTCAAAAAGAAACTGACATAATAAATATACAAAATGTTCGCAAACAACGCCACACACGTGAAATAACTTCGCCAACAAATCACAAGAAATTGAAAAGATTCAACTACATCTGATTTGTTCGCAAACATGCCCAAACATGCCCACACACGTTAAACTTTTAGTCGAACTCGGACAAATCAGACGTACAAATCATATGTGTATGGCCACCTTAAGTGAAAATCTATTCATCCCGATTGTGCCGCAAAGCATTTTCCACCGAGCATGCCTGTTGAATAAGAAATCCAAGTCCCGTTTTTTTTAGGAATAAAAATATGATTTTTTTATTTTATATTTATAATACAGTATTTGTCTTCTAGAGATGTATTTGTGGTTACAGTTTCGTTTATAAATATTAATTGAAGTTCACAAAAAAAAAAGAAAATTACAATATAAAATGATTACAACAAAAGAAAAAAACTTTAAACATCAAGACAACTAGATACAGTCTTTTTGACAGCATCACGGGCCCATGGTATGTAAGAAAGTGAATACCAGGTCATGGCCAATGATTGGACGATAATGAGAATCAATGTAAGACCAGCTTTATGCAACTAAACAAAATTAAAAAAAAAAAAAAAAAAAAAAAAGAACATTAAAAGGAACAAATAAAAACAATATGAAATATTTACCACGCAAGCAGCTATGATTGTCAAAACAAATGTTACCATAACGATGCAAGTAGCTATAATTCTTGTTGAATCAAACATTTTTTTGATTTGATTTACGGGGCCCATCAAGAAGCAAGTACTTAATTCAAAAATGAAATTTAATAAAAATTCAAAAAGAAAATTGAAAGATAAAAGAAAGGAGGTAGGTAGTAGGTAGGTAGGTAGGTACCTTGCCATTGACAAAATATTTCCCAAAGTATAAAACACGGCGAAAAGTATTATTCCACGAGGTAAGAACATAGCTAATGAACCGAAAAACGAAAAAACAATTCCAATAACAAAACAAATACAGAAGCCCTTAATTCGTGTCGACCAACTGAGCGTGGAGACTTCATTTATCTACAAAAAAAAACAAAAAAAAAAAAAAGTGAATAAACGCACAAAATAAAATACAATAAATAAAAACAATAAACCAATGGATCAATATAGAATTAAAGAAAACCCCTAAATTATGGTATCCTAAGCGATATGATAATCTATTTGACATCATTTTTAGATGAACTCTGGATGACAGAGAATCAGCAATAGGCGTATTTTGGAGACATCAATTTTAATTGTTAGTACAATATTTATTTATTAATTTATTTGTTTAAAAGATATTAATGGGATTATTTCTTACCTGTTGAATTATGCTGCTCTCTTCGTCAGGTGTGCGATCTTCGCCACTTAACACCCTGCGAAGTTTGTCCATTTGTTTTTAGAGAAATGATTGCTGGTATCAGTCCAAAGTAAATTAAATCACGAAATGTATTTATTTTTAACACTGAAATTAAAAAAAAAAAACAAAAAACAAAACAAAACACCAAATGAGTAAACCAAAATTTATGTTTTCATTTTTCAAGCATAGAAATCACTGATCACTTTTAACAAGATTGGAAACCACTGATCAGTTATAACTAGATGAGAAAGCTTGCTGTCAAAATTACATTTGCCTACAAATTGCTAAAGAGCAGGTTAGCTGAGAGAGTATGCGTTTTATTGTAATAGTGATACAATTGCCTACATAATAAAAAGCAAGAGTATGTGTGTATGCAAAAAATAATCTTCGTAAATGTGGAACAAATATATACCCAAATCAGAGGCAAAAAGAGATCGCAAACCGACTTACGTTTTAACCTCATCTCGTGTGTTCGAATGAATGAGAAAAAAAAACAACAGCGACAAATGAGGTGGTAGGACCTTTGTATATGGAATTTATAGTAGTTGCAGCCTCGTGAATCGACGACAGCGACGTTCGGAACGCGATACAGAACTAAAATTTTGTATATAGAAAAACTGACAGCGCCAAGACGGGACGACTGTCCAACCAAAAATTCTCGAGAGTGAAAATACTATACATTCCATATACAAAGGTAGGACCATGTTTAATGTGATAGTTGATAGTAAATGGTTATTTCAAGCAGAGAAAATAATCTTGATAATATTTGTCGTTCCATACATGAAAAGATTACACCTCTTTGTTTTCAGTGTGACAGTAACATAGTGTAGGCGACATCTATAGTGTATATACTAACTACTTGCATTGTAATTACCTCTTGCTATTTTCATAAATTCACCATTGAAAATAATCTCTAAATTCACCACAGCAGTAATTCCCAACAATTAGTTGGTGACGCTAGTATCGAGTGCTTGGTCTATGGTACCAATTTATATACAAAATTGGAGTCAATTTACTGCTGGAAGTCTTTCTTACTGCTTTAAGTTTTTTTTTACTGCTTGTACTCTTTTTTTTACTGCTTGAACTTTTCTTTTACTGCTTGAAGTCTTTTTTACTGCTTGAAGTCATTTTTACCCGAGGAGTATATTTTATTATTTAGCAATTTTTGTTTTTTTTTTATTAATATTGAAACTAAACATTAACCAAATCGGGATTGGTAATATGGAAGGAAACAGTTAATAATAATAAAAAAAAAACTTAAAATAATTCATATTTTAATACTTAATAACACAACTATCCACCTACGTTTGCTCACTTCTATCACAGATAATCGGCCCCATCGAGGTAACCGTCCGTCGGAACGGAATTTTCTCCGAATCGGAAACAGTTTGCTTTTCGGAGAAATACCTCGAAGCAAAATTTCGGAGGGAAATCGAAGAAAATTCCGCTCCTAGCGACGGTTACCTCGATTGGTCTGATTTATCTGTACGTCTATGCTTGATTCTTGGACATAGTCAAAGAATTGGCATCTTTTTGACGAAACTTTATCGAATACTTGTAAAAATCTGACATCTCGAATGGTTTTGTTATTTCTTTATAAGGCAAAAATGTAGCTTGCTGCACAACGGTCATATTTTTGGGTGATTCGATTCGAATGTCAGGCGATGTTGCTGATGCTGCAGCCAGCGAAGGCGATGCATGAGTCAAAGTATTGATGGATAATGAATTTAACGGATCTGCATATTTGGTAAGCGTTTGGCTAGAATTATACAATCTTGAGGGTTGGTTGGCAGCTGAAGTGGCATAGCGTATAGTTGCAGGATCATCATTCAAATGGCATAACGACGACGATGTTTCTGACTGACTAAATTTTTGATGTATTGGCTGTAATGATGATATTGACAAGGATGATATCTGCGACAGTTGAATTTGTTTTGGATGTTGGGATGGAAGTTCCATGTGATGGTGATTTTGATTATAGACTTGTTGTATGTGCTGATGCTGTCGTTGTTGAAGTTGCGGTGATAGTTGGGGTTGGGGTTGCTGTTGTTGCGATTGGTTTTGTTGCTGCTGCTGAAAATCATGGTGATATGGATCGTAGTTCAAATACGAAGTCGAATGACTAAAATGGCTAGCTTCTTCGCCTAATTTTGTCTTTGGTTTTCGGTAACTGCCACTAGACATTGATTGCGACGAAAGTTTTGTTCGTTCTCGATGAAAGCCTTGTTTGTTGCAACTACCTAAACCATGTTGCTGAGGATTAGCATAATGGATGAGCGTACGAGTTGATGGTGGCCGGCAAATAATCGATGGAACAGTAAACATTCCACTTGCTTTTCCACTAGCCCCTACAGATGGTGATGGTGTGAGTGTTTCACTTGGTGTTACAGCAGCTGTTGTGTGTGCTGGGCGGGAAACATTATAATAGGCATAATGTGGTGATGTATTTTTACTCAGGGGACTATGTGTGGGTGACATGCTTGAGAATAGGGCAATTCCGTTAGTAGCTATTGGAGTGGTTTGAAGAATATTTGGACGAATTATCGGTCCATCTAAAGACGATTCCATCCTTAAAAGAAGAGTTACGAGTTTTTTTTTTGTTTATTGTGCAGAATAGAATTTCAATTAAACGCTTACCATTGTTTGTTTTTTGGTTTTTTACTTGTTTCACTATTCACCGATGATATTGACAATTCGTCACATGACTTTTCGTTGATCTTCGGCGGGTATGAATTTCGTAAGACTGCTGCACCACCTGTTCCTCCGCTACCACTGCCGCCTACAACTGGATAGCGGGTTTCAAGTGTCGCACATTCGGGTGAATGCTGCTGCTGCTTAAATAATTTTGTATTTAAATTATCCACAATACTTTCATAATCTTCTGCACTTACGCTCACTGACGAACTAGGGGAAATGATGTTTTTCGATGTCGATTTAATGTTTTGAAATTGATTTATGCTCTCGTTTTCCAATTCAATATAACTATTAAGCAAAATTAAACAAACAGAATATTCATTGAAGAAAACAAAGAGATTGTACCTGTCATTGCACCATAAAGACCGATCGTTATTCGACATGGCTCTCCAGAAATGTGCATTTTGCTGATCGCAGGTATTGTTAGATGGTGATAATGAAACGGCATCATAATGTTCTAAAATCGGTTGATTTCCAGGACTCATTGAATGAATGCTATTGGTGGTTACATGAATTTGCTGTGGTTGCTGCAAATCCGTGCTATCCAGACTTACAATTTTGTGAATTGGCGATGATGAAGAAAGACATTGCTTAATGTTTTGACTGGCTTTGATGAAACCATTGCCATCAGTGTACATTTGACTCGTTGGAGACAGATAGTACTTATCACATTGTGAAACTAGAAGTGTCAGTTTTAGATTCTAAAAACTTAAAAAATCAACCCAAAAACTTACTTCCAAAATTGTTTGACAAGTTTTCATTGCTATTACTGCCATAATGTTGTGATGGTCTGACAGCACTGTATTTCATGCCACTACTATTACTTTCATTGAATTCAAACGACGGTGACTTTGTTAAGCTCAATGCTGATACTGCCAAAGAAGAACTGTCATGAAACGAATTGGTCTTCTGTGTCTGCGGTGGCCCTTCGAGTTTTTGTATGCCCAAGAGATTTAACGGTGATCCTTTGATATTAATTTCTTGCGCCAAATCATACTCGGATTTTGAAAGTGTAAAACGATTCTGTATATAAAGAGAAAGTTGTGTAGTCAACTGTTATCTAAATGCAGACAAATACTAACACTCTTGCCATTGAAATTCCAATTGTTTTTGGATAGTTTTAAACTCGAGCTGCCTTTGCGTCGCAAAACAGAATTATTAAAAGCTGTTTGACTCGTTGTACCCACACTTCCAGTTGAATTTCCATTTAGTTTGCCAATTTCGAAGACGTTTTCATAATTACCATTCAGGATTTGAGCTTCCTTAAAAGAGAAATATTTGAGTATAAATTTTGTTCATACCAATCATTCATGATTATGTTTTTTACTTGTTTATGAATTTGCTGGAGCAGCCAGTTCTTTTCGCTTAAGAGTTTTTCTAGTTCTAATTTTCGTTGTTCGAGTGTCTGGAGTTTAGTTGAGCTTTGATTGATGTTGTTGTTGTTGCTTTCGTTATTATTATTTGTACTTAATTTACTAGTTTTACTAACAGAAGTCGATGATAAATTACGTATGCTTGTCGATGATGATTTGGGAAGGATATTTGCCGAAGATGATGTTAAGGAATTTTGTTGTACTATTGTTGTTGATGTTTCTTGTGGTGAGTGCGAGTCGTTGTTATTTCCGGCACCGAAACTATTACCAGTTGTCATTTGGAATGATTTTGGTTTTTGATTAATTGTTTTCAATTGTGTGGAGTGTGGTTTTGTTGGAGCAATAATAATGGGAGTTGTCGATCGACTTGGTTCTTTGGTGTTATTGTTTGCAATTGTTAAAGAACAGGGAATTTTTGCTACGATTGGACTTTGTGAACGCATCGCTCTGAAAAAAAAAAAATACTGTTTGGATCACTAAAATCACTGAAAATCTGAATAAATGATCATTATGAAGATCTTACCGTTGTTGTTGTCATAAAAGCACAATTAAATATTAAAAAAAAAAATCTATGCCACAGTAACGATCAAGCCAATTGATCTTGATTTTAGCTGCACCACTTGGAAACCCATTATTCAGAGATCTACAGAAGATCGAATAGATTTTGTTTGATAACAATGCAAGGTAAAAGATACTTGGAAAGATGCTTGATATGCAAGTTAAAAACTAATAAGTCTCATTCGTTCAAGGCGGAACACGACCAATGCGTAAACGAGACACCTAGAACAAACGAAAAATAAGCAAATGCATGCTAGTTTTTTGTTTTTTCTTTCATATTTGCGTTGAATGCAAATCAGCGTTTAAAATCTATTAGTTTTGTCACCATTGAATTTTATCTCGTTTATTTTGTTGAGCAGATTTAAGTTTTTAATGAATTTTTAATTGTTTTGATGATTGCACAAGAAAAAAAAATAATAAACTATCACTAGTAGCAGCTATGATCTGAACACAAACACAAATAAATTCCTTTATACTTGTTGTAGCTTGCAAGGTTGTAAATATCAAATATGTATACAAAGAGATACGGTCACTGATCGGTGGTATGATACATCGATTCTTTGTATATCTATGAAATAAAAGCAATCGATGTTTCTTGAAAATATCGATTTCATAGTGATGTTCGATGTATTTTTAAAATATATCGATATATCGTAATGTAACGAAAGGGACCATGCAGCTATCACCATTGACATATTCTATGTCACGAGTGTTCCAAAGCAAAGAGCGCTATTGCTTTTTGGTGGCAAAAAAAAAAAGATTTCAGTTCTAAGAAATCAACAATAACAAAAATATAAGCAACGAGGTCGCTGTTTTCTTGACTTCTTGACTTACATAAAAATATATAAAATAATTATTCTTATTACACTAATATTTATAAATGTGCAAGTTTGGATGGATGGATATATACTTGTTGCTGAACGGATATTGATGACATTTAGCAAACAGACAAATTAGTCTGGAATTACAGTGGGTCAAAGGGGTATCATGATGGTAGAGCTGTTTGCTAGTTCCTTAATTGTGATAAAGTGGATGAAGCTTAAGGATATCCTGCTTTAAAGAAAACAGAAAACATATGCCATTTTAAGGACAAACAAAGAACCAGGAAGAGATATAAAACAGAATTTCTTAACAACAAGATTTTCAAAAATATTCCATTTGTTAAAATCACGTTTTGGTAAGAAAAAGTCATTTGGTAAAAAATCCCATTTGGTAAAAAAAAACAGTTTGGTGAAAAATGTCATTAGGCAAAAAAATAATGCTGTTTGGTGCTACTAGCGCCACCTATGCGGACAAAGTTGGAACTACAAATGTCGAAAAAAATCGCGACACTAGCGCCATCTAGGTGGAAATAGATGCAACTTGCGCCACAGATCGGCAATTTTTGGTGTTTAGTATGGCGCAGGGTCATAAGTCCACAGGCCAAAAGTCCATAATGGACTTTTGACCCAATCTTGTGGGTTAAAAGTCCACAAATCAACTATGGACTTTTAACCCACCATAGTGGGACAGAAATCCACACAAAATGTGTGTGGACTTCTGACCCAAATTGATTTTCTTACTATTGTAAGAAAAATAGAAAGAAGTACAACTTTTTGGGTTTTACTGATGATGAATAATAGATAGGTACAAAAATTATTTGAATGGAATCGTTGATTGTTGGTTGGATCGTTGGAATCGTTGGTTGATCGCATATGTCGCACATTCTGGGCACGTAATATTTTAACTGAAGTTATATATTTTTAAGGACATATGTACGTAGGATTACAAGAACAAAACAAAAAATAGTAATAATAGTAAACATTATGAAATTTTGAAAACGTAATGTAATCAAAAATCATACTAATTTATAAACATTGTGTTGTGGTTAAAAAATTAATTTGTGATTAAAAAAAATAAGCGTGATGGCGAATATGTTTTAAAAATTATATGAGTGAGGACTCGGAGCTCAGAGCAAAAAATATTTTGTACCTTATCATTGGCAGCGAGCGAAGCGAGCGAAAAAAAATTAGCCCATAAGAGAATCAAACCAAACCCATCTTGAATTATCCGAATCGGCATCATCCCTTGCTCAGTCGAAAATGAAAAAAGGACGCTCAATATAAATCATTGAAAAAGAGAATCTGCTTTCAAGACACTTGTATGCATCACAAGATTTGTATTGGTTGCTTTTCTTAATTAACTAAACGCGCAGACACTAAGTTCATTTTAATTTATTTCATTTTTGCCAAAGCGAAGACACTGAAAAAAAAGAAGAACTTGAAATTCTTTTATGAATCATAGGTTTAAACTTTTCTCTTTTTATTTTTTAATTTATTGAATTTGAAAATTTCAGTCATTTTTCTATTTTTGTGACAAAGTAAGTAAAATAAATTACTGTTGGTCTTTCTTTACACTATGTATAACTTATGGACTACTGACCCACTTTTTTGTGGATTTGTAACCCACCATAGTGGCACAGAAATCCACACAAAATGTGTGTGGACTTCTGGCCCAAATTGAATTTCTTACTATTGTAAGAAAAATAGAAAGAAGTACAACTTTTTGGGGTTTTACTGATGATGAATAATAGATAGGTACAAAAATTATTTGAATGGAATCGTTGATCGTTGGTTGGATCGTTGGAATCGTTGGTTGATCGCATATGTCGCACATTCTGGGCACGTAATATTTTAACTGAAGCTATATATTTTTAAGGACATATGTACGTAGGATTACAAGAACAAAACAAAAAATAGTAATAATAGTAAACATTATGAAATTTTGAAAACGTTATGTAATCAAAAATCATACTAATTTATAAACATTGTGTTGTGGTTAAAAAATAAATTTGTGATTAAAAAAAATAAGCGTGATGGCGAATATGTTTTAAAAATTATATGAGTGAGGACTCGGAGCTCAGAGCAAAAAATATTTTGTATCTTATCATTGGCAGCGAGCGAAGCGAGCGAAAAAAAATTAGCCCATAAGAGAATCAATTTGGGGTGTGAAAATAAAAAAATTCGCGCGAATTTTTATATTTTCACACCCCAAATTGATTCTCTTGTGGGCTAATTTTTTTTCGCTCACTTCACTCGAAATCAAACCAAACCCATCTTGAATTATCCGAATCAGCATCATCCCTTGCTCAGTCGAAAGTGAAAAAAGGATGCTCAATATAAATCATTGAAAAAGAGAATCTGCTTTCAAGACACTTGTATGCATCACAAGATTTGTATTGGTTGCTTTTCTTAATTAACTAAACGCGCAGACACTAAGTTCATTTTAATTTATTTCATTTTTGCCAAAGCGAAGACACTGAAAAAAAAGAAGAACTTGAAATTCTTTTATGAATCATAGGTTTAAACTTTTCTCTTTTCATTTTTTAATTTATTGAATTTGAAAATTTCAGTCATTTTTCTATTTTTGTGACAAAGTAAGTAAAATAAATTACTGTTGGTCTTTCTTCTATGTATAACTTATGGACTACTGACCCACTTTTTTGTGGATTTGTAACCCACTCAAGTGGGTTAAAAGTCCATAATTGGTTTATGGACTTTTAACTCACCAGAGTGGGTCAAAAGTCCATTATGGACTTTTGGCCTGTGGACTTATGACCCTGCGCCTTTAGTATCGCTACTTTAACGATTTCGCTGAAACTCAACATATTTCATAGTTTTCATTATCCTGAGCATATTCCTGAAACCCAAACTCACTGATCTCTATAATACACTGGATAGCTTTGTATATGAAATAGACTAGTACTACCAAGAATTGAATTTTTGAATTTTGCTGCTCTGCTTGTTCTGACAGCTCAAAAACAAGAACAAGACAAAATTTCCCCAGTGGAGAACAAAATGACAGGAACGAACACAATAAGTAGGAGTGTGTAGGCTATATTATATTGAAATAATGCGAGTAAGAGAGTTAGGTTGCTTTTAAAAAAAAAAAACAACAAAATATTGCGCCGAATTGGTATGGTTGGTTAGAGGGGAGGAAAAATAAAAATAATATGCGAAGTAAGGATACGATCGAAAGAACTTTAAGAAGTTTTTAGGTAAAACTTTAACGTTTTGCTACTAAGTATCAAAACTATTACCAATGTACTTTGGTATTATGTACACATTTCTTTGTGATCATGATCATGTATGAAAGGAAATAGGGTTTACAAAGCAAATGAAAAAATTACATGCTTTTGAAACTAAATGATTTTTGTTCTTTGACCGCTTTTTTAAGAAAGCCATGAATATTATAATAATTCACAATATTTTAAATAAAAAAAGCCTAATTTCGGTTACATTGTATTTTTGAAATGTCTTCTTTTAACAGAGAAGAATGCACAGACATTTTATTCTTTTATGGGTTGTGCAATGGAATTGCAAGAATCCGGTTACTTAGTTACGTAACTTGATAATATAATCAATCATTTTTTAAAATTTCTTTTATACTACTTACTTACTTTAGGTAATTCACTTTTTAAACATTCATACCCCAAATCTAACTCTCAGTGAGAAAATGTAAGGTAATTAATGTTTTGACAGAAAATCAGGTAGACATATAAGTATACTTTAAACCCTCTTCATGATTGCACGTGTTAAACATATCCTAAAAACCATATAAATATGCCTGTTTTTGGTGCTTTTATGAGATTTTGTTTTTAATTTGTTGTGGACCTGAAACGGCCAATGGTTATGAGCAAAAAGAACCACACAAAAAGTTCATAGACTTACCCATTAATCCGTGTCCAAATCAATTGGTGCGTTTTCAAAACAGATGAGTTCTGCACTTCTCATATGCATTCCGTCTGTTAGAAACAATCCAATGGAGTGGGTTCTGAAGACTACTGGACTCTTCCGGGGACGATGCGTGGCTGGAAAACAAAAATATCGAATAATTAATTGAACTATACATATGATTTGTTTGTTTACTCACCATTTACAACCCTTATCGGGATGCTCAGGGCTGTCCAGACATCATTATTTCATTTAAACACCTGAAAAGAGAAATAATAATAGTTATTTGTTATTATTTGTTATGTTAGTAGAACCAATTATATTAAATATATAATAAAATAAAAAGAAAAAAGAAGAATTTGAAAAGTATTTACCTTTGGTGTGTACGATTCCTATGTCATTTGACATTTCAAGTTGTTGCTATTTTGTGTATGGAATCTTCACACTAACAATATAAATAGACATGCAACTTAAAGATCTTTTTGACAGATAATTTCCCTTTATGGGATATTTTCAAGCGACATCTCATTCAATGTGCTAAAATTACAATTAGTCTTTTTGTGTGTATATATGGTGCTCACTATCTAGTATTATACACTTTGGAATTTAATTGAGCCCAACGTTCTAAAAACTCCCGCATTTCTCATATGTATTAGTTCATTTACAGAGCCCTCTAAATTTGCTTATGTATATGTGGCTGGGTATATGCAAGTTAGACAAATGCATACAAGAGTGCAGGGTGAAGTTGTTGGTGCATTCTATGGAAGGAATTACCAAAAAAAAAGCTTTAATTTTCAAAATCTCTCAAATTGATGTGGGAAATGCCGATTGGGTATCGACATCGTATGATTGGAGCCAAAACAGAATTTGACCGTTTTATTTTAGAGAGCCCCAATTCGCTCCAACTAGATTTCTTGGTACTGACGAACGAATTAACGATCGATTGTGGCATTGAAGGTTAATATCCACCATTGTTCGGAGTGTCTTTTGGTTGCATAAAAATTGTTCATATTTTTTGTCTTTGTAATTTTTTTTGTTTGCTTGCACCAAGTTGCATGGATAATTAATTAAAACACTTAAAATATTAAAACAGTGACAAATCATTAAAAACAAAAGAAGCACAAAACAACAAAAACATTCAATTTATAAAATATATAATTTTGGGCCAACACTGGAACCCACCCCCTGTTTAAGGAAAACATACCAAATTAACGTAGTACTAATCATATTACATACATTCTTGATTTCGGTGAGTGCTAAAATTTTCTCTTTTATATTATTCTTTTTACATTAAAATGGAAGTATAATAGTCTTCCTATGGCTATTTAAAGTATATATTTACTACATATGTACTACTAGAATCAAAAGTTAAAGTGATAATATTATAAATCCATCAAAGTATAACATTTATGAATTTGTTTGATAGGTGTTATACGGCGATCACGTACACGAACCGTGTTCCTCACAAGGTGATCGCCGTTGGGAAGAATTTTTGTTTAACTTAGAGCAAGAAGTGTAGCAAAAGCACAAACCGAGAAGCCATCGAGTTAGCTAAAATCGGAACCAACCAACAGTTAAAGAAGCACTCCTATCATTTGAAATCAACTTGTATGCAATCAATATTTAATGCATTAGGGTGACCATCGAAAAGACTAAATGTTAATTTTTTTTTATTTTTGCTTGATATCAACGAATCATCATTAACGTTAAATTTATCTAGTTATAATTAACATTATTTTTGGCTGGTGATAGTAATCACTTTTTTTTTATTAAATTAAATTTAAACGTTTTTTTTTTTTTTTTGATTATGTTCATTCAAGAGATTACCTTGCAGCGCTAAGGAAATTAGTAATTCGTGTTTCAGTATAATTTTATATTGCCAAGCTGTTCTTGGGAACTGCCAGCTTCGAATTTTTTTTGTACGCCCTTAATCTTGGACTGATTGAGTTCCTTTATATATTTTTTTTATTTTGTTCGATAGTGGGACGGAGAAATTGAATTCAATTTTTTTTGTAGGCCCCCTAAATAAGGTTGCAAATAAGGCATGTGGTTCAAGTTGGAGGGAGAAAAGGAATTGCGAAGTCTTAAATAGTACATTTTTTTTTTCTTTACATATATAAATTTTAATAATTTCCTTATCCGCTTCGAGTATTATTATTTTAATTGTTTATAATTTATGTTTTCCTTTATTATCTTTGTCGAATGAGAAATTATAAATGATATTGCTGAAGAGATGAAACCATTCGTGTTTTCTTGTCAAGCGCAAAGCTTGATGGACGGCTAAATTTATTTAATTTCAGGGGATGTGAAAGTTGACGTGTCTTGACGATGATGAACTGAGCTGGAGGAGTAAAAGGTGAGTCGAGTAAAAGGGAAAGTCTAAACAGTTGGCCCAAGGCTTTCAAGGTAGGGTGGGAGAGGGCCACGCCGAATGACATCGCGGTGCCCTCGAATGGCATACGTCCGTCTGATGTCAATAATTCAAATTCCAACCGTCTGTTTAAATTTGAACATGATTTTTTTTTTTTGATTATTCTTGTTTGGCATGATTTGTGTTTTGCGTAATAGGCGAGAATCCTGAGGGCAATAAGGCAAGATCCCACTCCGTTTCCGGCGAGCTCAAGCCGAGCATAATGCCAGCATGCCAGCCTTAACCCTCAACCACACTAAATTCGAAAATTTGAAAATTCAAATTTTCAACTGCCAAAACCTCAAGCCTTATTAAAACTCTGTACGAGTAGGAATCCAGGAGACGCCGAGAGCAGAGAAAATGGACGCATAAGAAAAGTAAGTGTTTGTTTTTTTTTTTTTTTTGTTTTGTTCTACATTTAAGTACGAGGGATACAATAAGCATACGTGGGGAAGTATCCCACCTAGCCGGGCAATGAGCTAATTCATTATCGTTCGAAGCGATGCTACATGGTCGGTCATTATATTTGGCACATAATCCTCGTATTGCAACTATTTTTATATTGTATGTCCAGATCAATAGGGCAAGGATTGGGTTAGAGAAAGAGACGTGCAAGACATTTAGATATACAATTATAAATAAATAAATATACATGCATTAAGATTACCACAGTGGGAAAATAAATGAATAAATAGTGAACAAAAAAATAAATAAATGTGACTAATCTTAAAATTAAACTAAACTAATATTGCACAGTGGGGGTTAAATAGATTGTAAATATCACAGATCTATGGCTTTCATGTTAGTAGTTAAAATGTGTAAATATCACAGTCATAGTGGGTTAGTAAAATATCACAGTGGGTGGTTTAGAGCCGAAAGGGCTTAAATTTGTATCACAGATAGTAGGGGTAGTTAATTAGTTAAAATATAAGATATACATATATGTATATGAAAGGTTGAATAAGCAATTATAGTCAAGATGAATAAAATTAGTAACATAGGCTTTTAGAGACGACACTGTTTTAATAAATTAACATAAATGAATACATGAATAGGGTGGTCAAGTAGTTAATAAAATAGAACGTTTGATAAATAACAGAAAGAAACACAGATTGTTAGAACAGAAAGGAATACACTTAAGGATCCTAACGGATAACAATTTCGATTGCTTCGGTTCACTGCTTAATGTCCTTAGCGTGAAATATTCCGATGATTTTCCCTGAAAGGTTTTCAAGCTCGTAGAGATTATTCCCTACGGCTTTAACAATCCTACACTTAACAAATTTTGGGCACAATTTAGAGCTTAGATATTTTGAACTATCGCTTAAAGCGAAGTTTCTGCGGAACACTTCTTGACCGGGCACAAATCGAATGTTTCTGGTGCGAGTGTTGTATTTTTCTGCGCTTTTTGCGTTTGCTTTTGCAATACAACCTTTTATCTTGTCGCGCATTATTTTTAAACGATTGTGCCTGGGTAATATCATGAGCTCTTCGTCTTCGATAGAGTTTAAACGCTGTGCCAGTTCATAATTACTTCCATGGGTCATCATGTTTAGACCAAAAAGGGCAAAATAAGGAGAAACATTTGTGGACGAGTGAACCGAACTTCTAATAGCGCAGGCTATATCGCTAAGGTGAAGATCCCAGTTTCGCTGGTCTTCTTTTAAATAGGAGCGTATCGCTGCTAGGAGAGTTCGGTTTACTCTCTCCGACGCGTTTGACTGTGGGGAGTAATTGGCAGTTTTGAAGTGTCGCACCCCATACACTTGTAAGAAGTTTTGAAATTCCTTAGCTTGAAATTGTTTTCCATTGTCAGAGTGCAAAATTTGCGGAACTCCAAAGATGTGAAACACGTTTTCTTGCAAAAATTGTATGATGCTAGTAGTGTTGGCACTGTGTAAGGACTTGAAAAGGACGAATTTGGACATATGATCAAGTACGACGAAAACAAAACAATTACCGGACTTAGAACGCGGATAGGGACCTAAAAAATCGACGTACACTTTTTGAAACGGACGATCGACATTAAACACACTTGACATAGGAGGACGTAACACTTGGTTGGTTGGTTTGCATTGAATGCAGATATCACAGTTGGAGACGTATTCACGGATTTGAATCGTCATATTCGGCCAATAAAAGTATTCTCTAATCCTTTGTAGCGTTTTGCCAATGCCACCATGAGCTGATTGAGGAGGGTTATGGGCACGGACTATAATGTCATGTGTGAGTCCTGATGGGACCCATAATCTCCACGAGTGTTCTACTACTGCAGGCTCTAGAAGAGATTGAAAAGCTCGTTTGTATACAAAATCATCTTCTATCTTTAAATCGGGTAGCCGGTCACGGTTTTCTTTAATAGTTTCTCTCAATTTGACATATTCGTCAGATTTGAATTCAGAGGATTCGAGATCTATTAAAGGGGCCACCTCGTCTAAGGCAATACTATCAACATCTATAAAAACACGGGACAAAACATCGGGGACAACATTTAGTGAACCTTTACGGTGTTCAATATCAAAGGCGAAGGCTTGTAGTTGTAAACTCCAACTAGCGAGTCTACCGCTCAGGTCTTTCAGACTCATCAGCCATTTTAAACTGGAATGATCAGTAATGACCGTAAAGAGCATGCCTTCGACGTAAGGTCTGAATTTCTTTATAGCTAATACTGCCGCTAAACATTCCTTTTCAGTGACGCTATAATTCTTTTGGCACTTGTTCAATTTTTGTGAAAAAAAGGAAATCGGTGTTTCTTCATCGGTATCGTCCTTCTGGAAAAGCACCGCACCTACACCTGAATCGGACGCATCACATTGGATGTAAAACCGTTTTTCGAAGTTAGGGTGTGTCAATACGGGAGCGTTTATCAGCGCCTTCTTAATTTTATCGAAAGCCTCCAGAGCTTCTTCGGACATTTCAAATTTTTTGTTCGTCTTTTTTAGAGCATTCGTAAGAGGAGCCGTCAAGGTCGAAAAATCACGGATAAACCTGCGATACCACCCTGCTAGGCCAAGAAGTCTACGTGCCTGTTTTTGAGATTTTGGGATCGGAAAGTTTTCGATCGCCTCAACTTTGGATGGATCGGTTTTCACCTTCCCACCACCAACGATGAAGCCTAAGTACTTAAGTTCCTTAAAACAGAACTTTGACTTCGAAACGTTGATGGTGAGACCAGCTTTGTCGAGACACGTAGCAACTTCGTCCAGCAGAGCGGTATGTGTCTCGAAATCCGGAGCAATGACGAGAAGATCATCAAGATAGACGAAGACACGGTCGCGTAGCCTTGAGGGAATGACTTTGTCCATCAACTGACATAACCTTGGGGCTGCATTACACAAACCAAAGGGCATAACAGTAAAATGGTACAAGGGCCTCCCCGGTACTGTAAACGCGGTTTTCTCCCTACTTTGCTCAGCCAGCGGTATTTGCCAGAATGCGTCCTTTAAATCTATACTACTAATGAAAATAGTTTCGTGCAGACGACTGAAGATACCTTCGAGGTTTGGGAGAGGATAAGCGTTCTTCTTCGTGAGGGAGTTCAGCTTACGCGAGTCCAAACACAGACGATTTTTGCCGGGTTTCTGTATAAGGACCACTGGCGAACTCCACGGGCTCTCACTCTCTTCAATAACCCCGAGGCTCAACATTCTGTCAATTTCCGCGTACATTAAGGCTTGTATCGCTGGCGAGACGGGATAATGGCGTTGTTTAACTGGAACCGCCTCTCCGGTATCGATGGAATGCTCGACAAGGCTCGTTTTTCCGAGACCGCATTTGGTATAACACCGAAATTTTTGCCTAACAGCGTCCAACTTAGAATGCTGCTCTGGAGACAATTCGTGAGTATTTCCTAACTCATTTACATTCTTAATTTCTAACCCGCTGATTATTCCAGGTGCAAGATTGAATGTCTTCCAGAAGTCGATGCCCAAATACACTGGTTGATCCAAGCTTGGAACTAGAAAAAATGTGATCTTTCGCACATCCTTCTTATAGGTTACATCTAAGGTAACTTTTCCAATAATGGATTGCGGCTTGCCATCCGCAGTTCTCACATTGGATAGTAACTTGGTTATTGGAACATTTAGTTCATTTATCAGCTCTTCGCAGCCAGCACCAAGTACGCTTACACTTGCGCCGCTATCGAGTAAGCCTAAAATTTGTTTGTCCACTATTTTTATTGAGGCATAAGGCCTAGGGTCTTGTGACACATCAATTATTGTAGACATAAGCTTGTTTTTTACTTCTTTTCTTTGTTTGTATCTTAACCTAGTTTTAATAATTTTATTACTAACATAATTATGAAATATTCGGTTTTTAGCTTCGTTATATTCTTTGATTCTTATGTGTAGAGGTTTTATAATAATAAGCTTAGGATTATATTCATTTTCTATTATAGAATGGTTTTCTGGTCTTTTCAAAATTTTAAAATTTATTTTTTCTAATTCTGAACTTAGTTTGTTTTCGGGTTCATCGTGTCGGGAAGTTTCTTTGAACACGATTCCCCCGTTGGAATCGTGTTCCTCAGTACGTTTTTCTGCTTGCACTTGGGACAATTGGCAACGATTACGTCGGCTTCGCCACATTTAAAACAGAATATATTTTGTTTAGGAGCTGGACATTCCCAGTATAAGTGTCCTTCGACCTTACAGTTCCAACAAGTAAGGACTTTGTTGGGTGGCCTTGGTCTGTTATTATTGATATATTGAATGGCCGACAGTGGCTCTTCATAATAATTCTGGTCTTCACCTTCATACTGGATTTCGTGTAATTTTGGTGGAGGCCTAAAGTAACGCGTGTGGTGGGGGTCTCTTAACGGGAAGGAATTTTCCGCATCCTTACAAGCGAATCTTAGTTGATCTAGCGAAAATATCGCCATCGGATAGATCAACTTCCCTAATCTTTCATTCTCTTGATGATTTTTATTAGTTCTATATCAGGGATGGGCATTTTAAGTTGCGACTTAATTTTGTTTAGAGCCGCAAAATAATTATCGCAGGACTCCGAAGATCCTTGCTTACGGTCAGATAATTCCCTGACTATTTCAAAGTCGGATTTGAAATTGCGAAAATGAAGCAATAACGCTTCTTTTAGTATTGGCCAGTCCGGTCTAAAATTACTTCGCAAAAATCCCCAATACCAATCTTCCGCCTCTCCCGAGAGAGTCAAATGGAATTGCTTTAAGATTTCCGCCCAAGGGCAGTCATATTGTTGTTGAAGTATTTCCAACCTGAAGATAAAATCTTCAACCGTCATCTTGTCCGGATTACCTTCGAATTTCAATCCCCAGCGATCGATCTTAATCTGTCCCTGACCATAGCTATGATTGGACATAGGGGTGGGATTGCTATTTTGTCTGAGTTGACCATTTGGCACATTAAACGCAGATGGACGAGGGTATTCGATGGGACGAAAAACATTATTTTGTACGTTTGACGACATATAGTTGTGACTGGGGCACGCATTTTGTGGTCCCTGATACGGTGGTTTCTGGTGGAATACTTGCGAATGTTTGCTACCATTACTACTATTATCATGATAGGGAGGGTGCTTGGCTGGATTGCCATCAAACTGAGGACGGAAAAGAGTTCGATTTTGAGCTATGTTATGTTGTTGTTGTAATCCCAGACCGCGATATCGTTGACCTTCATCAGGCAATTGTTGCCTATATTGAGGATCTAAATTCGGGTTCTTCTGACTATTGTTATTTGTTGAATTTTGTATGTTAATAGAACTTGGATTTTGTTCGGGAATAGAATCTTTAACAGTTCTTACTATTGGAACGAGATCCTCTTTTCTAAGTGATTTTGTAGCCGAGTTGATGTCACCCAAGAAATCGACAAAGTTGTCTTTAATGACTTGTTTAATAGTTTCAGACAGTTCTGACTTCATCGACTCGGCATAAGTCGTAAACGCATTAACAATTGTCAGGTTGACATAGCTTCTTATATCATTTGATATAGAGTTAGTTTTAACCGAAGCTGAACCCACGTTTTCCGAAATTTCAGCGTTTCGAATTGATTGGACCGTTTCTTCAGACCCCATACATGCTGCTGAACCTACGTCGCCGCTTAACCTACTGTAAGGAGGAGCTGGTATGGACTCTACCGAAATATTTAAATTCTCACCATTCGATGGGGGTCGTGCCGGTGCACCTACATTGCTGATTGGCCATTGACTAATGGGAGTCCTTATAATCTTTGACCGATCGACGAACGCTTTCGATGGGCTTGCGTCGGAATGCATATTCTCTTGTTCCTTGCTGGTATTCGATCGAAGATTTTTCTTGATGGTACCAGATTCTGACTTTTTACTCATTTTGTGATTGGGTATTTTAATTGGACAAAAACGCAACGAATTGGTACAAAAGGTATTGTTCAAAAAAAAAAAATGTTTAAGAAATTAATGATTAAACTTCAATGTTCAATTTATCTCTTTTTTTGATTTCAGATATTCTCAATTGAAGACGACGACTATTTTTATCTCTCCTAAGTTTGTTAGATTAAAGCTAATTTGTATTTTTGTTTTGTTTTTGATGTTCTTTTATTTTTATATATTGTAATATAATAATATAAGTTATAAAGACTAAATGAAAAACAAAAGTAAGAAAAAGAAATAATATATATGAATTATAAATAAACCATGCACCAAAGAAAATGTAACAATAAACAAAAAAAAATATAATGAGAAAGATGACTGTAATAAGTTAATAAATTAATTAAAGAGTTGTATAAATCTTTTATCAAAACAAAAGGAAACGATGTATATAAGTTAATAACTAAGTAATGTTAATAAACAAAAGAACAAGGTAGTAAGTAAATAATAACGAATAAAATATACAAAAAAAAATAAATAATTTGTAAAAAAAAAGTATATAATAATTGATCGAATAAGTAATATATATGTAATTGTAATTGAAAGAAAAAAAAAACAATCAAATAACAAAATATGAATAAAAAAAATAAATAAGGATTGGATAATGAAAATAATGAAAACACAACCAAAAAAATTTAATAAATTAACAAATAGTTTAAAAAAAAATTTAAGAAAAAAAAATCAGAATTTGTTTTTCGAATATAGCGAAATGAACAAATTATGTAATGTAACAAAAAAAATTATATGAATGAAAATGAAAAAATGAATGAAGTGTAATGAAATAATTACTAAGTTAATACATAAGAAAACAAAAAAAAAAATAAATATGTAAATAGATATTAATGAATTGAATTATTTAACGGATAACGAAAATAAAAATAATTTTAACGAATTGATAAATTAGTAATAAATAAATAATAGATAAATAAAAAGAATGAATGATAGACAAATAAATAATGGAATAAATAAATAAATAGTATAATGAAAAACAAAAAAAAAAATGTACAAATTAGTCGAAAAATGAATTTAAATCTGGATATTGTATAGATGAAAAATAACAGTATAATGTTCTTAAAGCAAAAAAAAGGTTCGATAAATTGTGTTTTGAAGTTGTTGTTTTTTCATGAAATGATTCGGGGATGCTTCAGCTGACGGTTTCGACGATGGAATTTTTGACTGACTGTGAACTGAGCTAAAAAAAAAAGAAAAAAAAAGGTGACATGTTTTGATCCTACAGATAATCAGACGGACAGATTTAGAGTTTTCCCTCTGAATGGCAAATAGTGAAACAGAAAGTATTAACCAGGGACAAACTATGTTCTCTTTAAGCTTCCGCGATTCAAGACAAATCCGGGATTCAATACAAGAAGACAAGAAGCAAAAAGATAACGAATACATGAATGAGATGGAAAGAATTGTACGACTGATGCGACATTTAACGATAAATGTACAACAGGACACAATTCTTTAACTGAAAACGAAACAAGGATATGAAAATTAATGAGAAGAAGATAGAATAGTAAAAAAAAAACATTAAAGAGGGTGAAGGGTTGAGACACAACAAGACATAGTTTTAATTGATGTTGTCATCTTCTTCTTGTTCTCTCGTCACGAATAAAAGTGGTATGTTATTAACTTTCCCGATTATGACATACGAGTTACCAAAGAAGATGACAAGAACAATTGAGGAATGTTTAAAATTTGGAAAGGGGTAAGACGAAAACATGCACAACGTTGGGCGCCATTTGTAATAGGGCTCGAGGTTTTGGAAGTTGAAAATTTGAATTTTTAAATTTTCGAATTTAGTGTGGTCGGGGGTTAAGGCTGGCATGCTGGCATTATGCTCGGCTTGAGCTCGCCGGAAACGGAGTGGGATCTTGCCTTATTGCCCTCAGGATTCTCGCCTATTACGCAAAACACAAATCATGCCAAACAAGAATAATCAAAAAAAAAAAAATCATGATCAAATTTAAACAGACGGTTTGAATTTGAATTATTGACATCAGACGGACGTATGCCATTCGAGGGCACCGCGATGTCATTCGGCGTGGCCATCTCCCACCCTACCTTGAAAGCCTTGGGCCAACTGTTTAGACTTTCCCTTTTACACGACTCACCTTTTACTCCTCCAGCTCAGTTCATCATCGTCAAGACACGTCAACTTTCACATCCCCTGAAACTAAATAAATTTAGCCGTCCATCAAGCTTTGCGCTTGACAAGAAAACACGAATGGTTTCATCTCTTCAGCAATATCATTTATAATTTCTCATTCAACAAAGATAATAAAGGAAAACATAAATTATAAACAATTAAGATAATAATACTCGAAGCGGATAAGGAAATTATTAAAATTTATATATGTAAAGAAAAAAAATGTACTATTTAAGACTTCGCAATTCCTTTTCTCCCTCCAACTTGAACCACATGCCTTATTTGCAACCTTATTTAGGGGCCTACAAAAAAAATTGAATTCAATTTCTCCGTCCCACTATCGAACAAAATAAAAAAAAAAATATAAAGGAACTCAATCAGTCCAAGATTAAGGGCGTACAAAAAAAATTCGAAGCTGGCAGTTCCCAAGAACAGCTTGGCAATATAAAATTATACTTAAACACGAATTACTAATTTCCTTAGCGCTGCAAGGTAATCTCTTGAATGAACATAATCAAAAAAAAAAAACGTTTAAATTTAATTTAATAAAAAAAAGTGATTACTATCACCAGCCAAAAATAATGTTAATTATAAATAGATAAATTTAATGTTAATGATGATTCGTTGATAACAAGCAAAATTAAAAAAAAATTTAACATTTAGTCTTTTCGATGGTCACCCTAATGCATTAAATATTGATTGCATACAAGTTGATTTCAAATGATAGGAGTGCTTCTTTAACTGTTGGTTGGTTCCGATTTTAGCTAACTCGATGGCTTCTCGGTTTGTGCTTTTGCTAAACTTCTTGCTTCTAAGTTCAAAAAAAATTCTTCCCAACGGCGATCACCTTTCTGAGGAACATGGTTCGTGTACGTGATCGCCGTATAACGATGAAACAAATTCACAATGTTATACTTTGATGGATTTATAATATTATCACTTTAACTTTTGATTCTAGTAGTACATATGTAGTAAATATATACTTTAAATAGCCATAGGAAGACTATTATACTTCCATTTTAATGTAAAAAGAATAATATAAAAGAGAAAATTTTAGCACTCACCGAAATCAAGAATGTATGTAATATGATTAGTACTACGTTAATTTGGTATGTTTTCCTTAAACAGGGGGTGGGTTCCAGTGTTGGCCCAAAATTATATATATATTAATTGGACGAAAACGCAACGAATTGGTACAAAAGGTATTGTTCAAAAAAAAATGTTTAAGAAATTAATGATTAAACTTCAATTTATCTCTTTTTTTGATTTCAGATATTCTCAATTGAAGACGACGACTATTTTTATCTCTCCTAAGTTTGTTAGATTAAAGCTAATTTGTATTTTTGTTTTGTTTTTGATGTTCTATTATTTTTATATATTGTAATATAATAATATAAGTTATAAAGACTAAATGAAAAACAAAAGTAAGAAAAAGAAATAATATATATGAATTATAAATAAACCATGCACCAAAGAAAATGTAACAATAAACAAAAAAAAATATAATGAGAAAGATGACTGTAATAAGTTAATAAATTAATTAAAGAGTTGTATAAATCTTTTATCAAAACAAAAGGAAACGATGTATATATGTTAATAACTAAGTAATGTTAATAAACAAAAGAACAAGGTAGTAAGTAAATAATAACGAATAAAATATACAAAAAAAAATAAATAATTTGTAAAAAAAAAGTATATAATAATTGATCGAATAAGTAATATATATGTAATTGTAATTGAAAGAAAAAAAAACATCCAAATAACAAAATATGAATAAAAAAAATAAATAAGGATTGGATAATGAAAATAATGAAAACACAACCAAAAAAATTTAATAAATTAACAAATAGTTTAAAAAAAATTTAAGAAAAAAAAATCAGAATTTGTTTTTCGAATATAGCGAAATGAACAAATTATGTAATGTAACAAAAAAAATTATATGAATGAAAATGAAAAAATGAATGAAGTGTAATGAAATAATAACTAAGTTAATACATAAGAAAACAAAAAAAAAAAATAATAAATATGTAAATAGATATTAATAAATTGAATTATTTAACGGATAACGAAAATAAAAATAATTTTAACGAATTGATAAATTAGTAATAAATAAATAATAGATAAATAAAAAGAATGAATGATAGACAAATAAATAATGGAATAAATAAATAAATAGTATAATGAAAAACAAAAAAAAAAATGTACAAATTAGTCGAAAAATGAATTTAAATCTGGATATTGTATAGATGAAAAATAACAGTATAATGTTCTTAAAGCAAAAAAAAGGTTCGATAAATTGTGTTTTGAAGTTGTTGTTTTTTCATGAAATGATTCGGGGATGCTTCAGCTGACGGTTTCGACGATGGAATTTTTGACTGACTGTGAACTGAGCTAAAAAAAAAAGAAAAAAAAAGGTGACATGTTTTGATCCTACAGATAATCAGACGGACAGATTTAGAGTTTTCCCTCTGAATGGCAAATAGTGAAACAGAAAGTATTAACCAGGGACAAACTATGTTCTCTTTAAGCTTCCGCGATTCAAGACAAATCCGGGATTCAATACAAGAAGACAAGAAGCAAAAAGATAACGAATACATGAATGAGATGGAAAGAATTGTACGACTGATGCGACATTTAACGATAAATGTACAACAGGACACAATTCTTTAACTGAAAACGAAACAAGGATATGAAAATTAATGAGAAGAAGATAGAATAGTAAAAAAAAACATTAAAGAGGGTGAAGGGTTGAGACACAACAAGACATAGTTTTAATTGATGTTGTCATCTTCTTCTTGTTCTCTCGTCGCGAATAAAAGTGGTATGTTATTAACTTTCCCGATTATGACATACGAGTTACCAAAGAAGATGACAAGAACAATTGAGGAATGTTTAAAATTTGGAAAGGGGTAAGACGAAAACGTGCACAACGTTGCGGGCGCCATTTGTAATAAGGCTTGAGGTTTTGGCAGTTGAAAATTTGAATTTTCAAATTTTCGAATTTAGTGTGGTTGAGGGTTAAGGCTGGCATGCTTGCATTATGCTCGGCTTGAGCTCGCCGGAAACGGAGTGGGATCTTGCCTTATTGCCCTCAGGATTCTCGCCTATTACGCAAAACACAAATCATGCCAAACAAGAATAATCAAAAAAAAAAAATCATGTTCAAATTTAAACAGACGGTTGGAATTTGAATTATTGACATCAGACGGACGTATGCCATTCGAGGGCACCGCGATGTCATTCGGCGTGGCCCTCTCCCACCCTACCTTGAAAGCCTTGGGCCAACTGTTTAGACTTTCCCTTTTACTCGACTCACCTTTTACTCCTCCAGCTCAGTTCATCATCGTCAAGACACGTCAACTTTCACATCCCCTGAAATTAAATAAATTTAGCCGTCCATCAAGCTTTGCGCTTGACAAGAAAACACGAATGGTTTCATCTCTTCAGCAATATCATTTATAATTTCTCATTCGACAAAGATAATAAAGGAAAACATAAATTATAAACAATTAAAATAATAATACTCGAAGCGGATAAGGAAATTATTAAAATTTATATATGTAAAGAAAAAAAAAATGTACTATTTAAGACTTCGCAATTCCTTTTCTCCCTCCAACTTGAACCACATGCCTTATTTGCAACCTTATTTAGGGGGCCTACAAAAAAAATTGAATTCAATTTCTCCGTCCCACTATCGAACAAAATAAAAAAAATATATAAAGGAACTCAATCAGTCCAAGATTAAGGGCGTACAAAAAAAATTCGAAGCTGGCAGTTCCCAAGAACAGCTTGGCAATATAAAATTATACTGAAACACGAATTACTAATTTCCTTAGCGCTGCAAGGTAATCTCTTGAATGAACATAATCAAAAAAAAAAAAAAAACGTTTAAATTTAATTTAATAAAAAAAAAGTGATTACTATCACCAGCCAAAAATAATGTTAATTATAACTAGATAAATTTAACGTTAATGATGATTCGTTGATATCAAGCAAAAATAAAAAAAAATTAACATTTAGTCTTTTCGATGGTCACCCTAATGCATTAAATATTGATTGCATACAAGTTGATTTCAAATGATAGGAGTGCTTCTTTAACTGTTGGTTGGTTCCGATTTTAGCTAACTCGATGGCTTCTCGGTTTGTGCTTTTGCTACACTTCTTGCTCCTAAGTTAAACAAAAATTCTTCCCAACGGCGATCACCTTGTGAGGAACACGGTTCGTGTACGTGATCGCCGTATAACACCTATCAAACAAATTCATAAATGTTATACTTTGATGGATTTATAATATTATCACTTTAACTTTTGATTCTAGTAGTACATATGTAGTAAATATATACTTTAAATAGCCATAGGAAGACTATTATACTTCCATTTTAATGTAAAAAGAATAATATAAAAGAGAAAATTTTAGCACTCACCGAAATCAAGAATGTATGTAATATGATTAGTACTACGTTAATTTGGTATGTTTTCCTTAAACAGGGGGTGGGTTCCAGTGTTGGCTCAAAATTATATATTTTATAAATTGAATGTTTTTGTTGTTTTGTGCTTCTTTTGTTTTTAATGATTTGTCACTGTTTTAATATTTTAAGTGTTTTAATTAATTATCCATGCAACTTGGTGCAAGCAAACAAAAAAAATTACAAAGACAAAAAATATGAACAATTTTTATGCAACCAAAAGACACTCCGAACAATGGTGGATATTAACCTTCAATGCCACAATCGATCGTTAATTCGTTCGTCAGTACCAAGAAATCTAGTTGGAGCGAATTGGGGCTCTCTAAAATAAAACGGTCAAATTCTGTTTTGGCTCCAATCATACGATGTCGATACCCAATCGGCATTTCCCACATCAATTTGAGAGATTTTGAAAATTAAAGCTTTTTTTTTGGTAATTCCTTCCATAGAATGCACCAACAACTTCACCCTGCACTCTTGTATGCATTTGTCTAACTTGCATATACCCAGCCACATATACATAAGCAAATTTAGAGGGCTCTGTAAATGAACTAATACATATGAGAAATGCGGGAGTTTTTAGAACGTTGGGCTCAATTAAATTCCAAAGTGTATAATACTAGATAGTGAGCACCATATATACACACAAAAAGACTAATTGTAATTTTAGCACATTGAATGAGATGTCGCTTGAAAATATCCCATAAAGGGAAATTATCTGTCAAAAAGATCTTTAAGTTGCATGTCTATTTATATTGTTAGTGTGAAGATTCCATACACAAAATAGCAACAACTTGAAATGTCAAATGACATAGGAATCGTACACACCAAAGGTAAATACTTTTCAAATTCTTCTTTTTTCTTTTTATTTTATTATATATTTAATATAATTGGTTCTACTAACATAACAAATAATAACAAATAACTATTATTATTTCTCTTTTCAGGTGTTTAAATGAAATAATGATGTCTGGACAGCCCTGAGCATCCCGATAAGGGTTGTAAATGGTGAGTAAACAAACAAATCATATGTATAGTTCAATTAATTATTCGATATTTTTGTTTTCCAGCCACGCATCGTCCCCGGAAGAGTCCAGTAGTCTTCAGAACCCACTCCATTGGATTGTTTCTGACAGACGGAATGCATATGAGAAGTGCAGAACTCATCTGTTTTGAAAACGCACCAATTGATTTGGACAAGGATTAATGGGTAAGTCTATGAACTTTTTGTGTGGTTCTTTTTGCTCATAACCATTGGCCGTTTCAGGTCCACAACAAATTATTGTTTTTTTTTTCAACAGGAAAAATAAGAAAAGTAGTTCGCAGTGTGAACAAAAAAATTACCTGAAATTGAAAATTTTGCTCAAACAAGAAAAAATTTAATATAATTTAAAATTGAAACTCTGGAAACCCTTAAAACATCTCAGTTCAATTCAAAAGCATTTTCAAAGTGTAGTATTTCTAATAAAAACTCCGAAACGAGGTACCTTCGTTAGTACTGACAGAGAAATCGATTTCAAAATGGGTGAGGGTCAGCGTTACCACTCTTGAAGATCTACTTCCATTTTTGTAAATCATTGAAAATAACTTGCTTCTTCACGTCATCCCTTATCTCTTAAAATTTACGTAACTCAAAAAAACTTAACTTCGATTGAACTCGATATTTCCAAAATCTACTTCGGCTTACATTCTTCATTACACAATTGTTTCTATAATTATACACCAACAATAAGCCGACAAATTTACAAAACACTAGACCATAGAGGAGGTATATAATATTATAATATAATACATCCTCTCCGCATCAGATGTCAACCCATAAAAATACACAAAGTTTAAATAACGTGCTTGTATCTATAAACATTTTTAGTATTTTAATTGATTTCAGTATTAAATGCACTCTTCAGATCTACCTTCCTTTTTCTCAATCAACTTGGGTTCCTTTTTTCAAGTTTGAATTACGTGAATGTATAAAAGTGTTTAATATATAAATTGTATTGTCTTCCTCTGTGAACTTTTATAAAATACACTGTGGTAACGCAGAACTCAGTTTGTATCAAATTTTGCCAAAAGCCATCCATCTGCGTTTTCTTAATTCTTACACATACAAAATACATACTCTCAAAGATCTGTGTATAAAAGCACTCTACATTATATTCAAGGCCAAACAAATATCTCCACAGAAAAGTCTCATAACAAAATTATTATTATGTCCTTGCCGTTCTTATGCAAGCATATTTTTCTATAAGGCGTTCTCGTTCTTACCTTACGCCATTTTTCATGAATTCCCCATTGAAAATAATCTCCAAATTCTCCAAAGCAGTAGTTCTCAACTTTTAGGTAGATGACTCTAGCTAGGATCGATGCCAGAACCATGGTACTAGATTTCCAATCTTGGTAGTACTAGTCTATTTCATATACAAAGGATAAAAGATAAAGTCGAAAAGGGAAAAATTCGTATAACAGTATAACAAAAATAAACGACAAAGAATCCCTTATCTCTATATTACTGATCTCTGTATCGGTGCAAAAAACAGAGTAGTTTGTTTTCATTTATAGGCGTTTTTCTTTTTTAGTTTGGAGCATTGTATATAGAGAACTAATATTAAGGTTTTTTTTTTCATTTTTATAATTGTATTAATAAATGATATAATCGACTTTTATTAATTACAAAACTGATATTCTCTTCCATAACAGCTAGTTTCCTTCACCATTTAAATTATTCGAAACATTTCTATTCAGACTCTGTTCAGATGTAAAAAAGAAAGACGACTTATTTTTTGCTCTTTTTTTTTTTTTGTTGGTTAGACGTCAAAAAGTCGAAAATCGACATTGACTGTCATCTTCAAATGGAGTCTAAAAAACTGTTATACTTTGTAGGTAATACACTATCCAGTGTTATATAGAGATCAGTGCCCAAACTCAATTCCGAGCCCTGGTTGCCGAGATATTTGCATCAGAAGATCGTGTATCTCTCGAATTACAAAAGGACAAAAGGACCTAAGTTGTTTGATCATTACTCTGTAACCAGAGCACGCAGATACTTTTGGTTTTCAGTGGCTGATAGAGGGTGAACAGTACGTGCACCATTTTATACAGGCCACCTGGGAAAATTGCGAGATAGAGCAATTTAAAATTGCGGGAAAATATTTGCCAACAATTAACATTTTAACAAATATCTCGGCTACCAGGCTTCCAAAAATCTTGAAACCTATTTCGATGACTCAATTCCGAGCCCTAGTTGCGCCGAGATAAAAACAAAAATTCAATGCATTTACCAATAAAACAATTCAGGGTACTTTGCTTCCATTGTAATTTTATTTAGTTTCAAAGAACTTTAAAAAAAAAAACAAAATAACTTAATTGAATAAGGTTTCTCTTTACAATGTTTAAACTGACCAATCGTTGATAATATAGTTTCGTTTTTTTTTCCTGGAATTTTTTTTTTTTTTTTTTGAATTTAATTGTGAGTGTTTTTGTTAATTATTTTATTTTTTTATATTTTGTGTTATTTTTTATTTACATAAATTAATTTTTGTTCTAACATTTTATATATCTCAATGCTTTAAAATATATATATATATATTTATCTATAAATAAGTTTGTATGGTTTAACAATTTTATTTTTAGTCAGTTTATAGATACACTAATCATTTACATAAATACAGAATAAATTGTCTATAACAGCAATTTTTGTGTGTTGATTTTCTTTGTTTTAGTAAATATATACATACACATGTATATATATATAAATATATCTTTTTTGTTCAATATTAAAACATAAATATTGATTTCTTAAACATTTAACTCACATATCACAGTGTGAAATTTATATAATAAATAAATATACAGTTACTCCTGAAATTGACCGTACGAAAGAAGTTTTATCTCCTTCAAATGCATAAGAAGCAATTATTTTTAAAAGAATCCTTATAGTGTTTTTTTTTTTTCAAAAATAGAGACCTTTTAAATCTCCACCAATGGTCGACAAACAAAAAGAAAAAAAGACACAAATTATCAATATTTTGTTAACACATTTTTAAATTTGGTCTTTGGCTTTTAATAAAAAGCTTATATACTTGTTTGTTTATAGTAAAATAAAAATAATATTAAAAATATTCAATAAATAAAGAAATAATTTAAGTCCGGGTTACAAAAAAAAAAAAACAACAATCGACTTTAATTTTTCATATTTCATAAAATTGATCGCTAAATTTCGGGAGTAAGTGTATACGTTTTTTTTTTGTTTTGTTTTTCTTTCTTAATCTTCAACATCTGCATAGGAAAACTGTGTTTGATTTTTGTTTTTTTTTTTTATTAATAAACAATTTCTTATTTTTTAAATGAAAAAATAACTATTTTTAAGATTTAGTTTCTTGTATATTTTTTTCTAAAAATAATACTTTTTTTTAATAATAATAATTAACCAGGTGTTTGTTTTTCTGTTTTTTCTTTGCTATTATACTAGATATAGGTATTTTACTCATTTTTGAATTTAAGTGTTTTTAATTTAATTTTAATAAGAACTTTTGTTTTTAGATGAAATATTAATTGGTTGTTATTATGACAAAAGTTACATTTAATACCTTTATTTCCAATTTAACTCGAAAAAGCTAACAACACGTAATATGATAGATATTTCCAGGGGAGAAACGGCATAATTCACTTTCTTATACAAAGGAACAGGATACAGAAGGAAATTAAAAATCATCATGTTCTCAGGACCAATCAATGGTCGGAAATGTCCCTTTTACTTATGCCCATCTTCCATTCAACGTAGTTTGTATTCGTAGGCCGTTTTTACGCATCATGGATTGATCCTCTTAAAGGTTTGAGTTAGTATAAACAAAAAACAACAAGCTGACTTGTGCCGTTTTTCCCCTGGACTCTTCTTAGTTTTTATATCCTTTTTTATATGCCTACATCTATTATTAAATAAGGTGAGATATCGGTTTAGTTTTTGTTCCTTTACATTTTTATTTAGATTTCATATTTCTGTAGTTTTATATTTAAGAACCTTTGAGATAATTATTTAAAATATTTTCTTTATTTTTCAGTGTTTTTTTTTTCTTTGTTTTTCTTCGGGTTGGCTATAAAAGACCGCAGATTAAAATCTTGTTCACAAAATCTCCCAAACTAAAATCTTGTTTCTTAGAATCCCGCAGTCATTAAATTTCGCTTCCTCAAATCCTGCAATTTTAAAATCTCACCGACTAAAATCCAGAATTTGGGTTTGATAGTGCCTTCCCGGAAATCGACTTCCCGAATAACACTTTCCCGCACTACTTTTGCCAGTGTAACGTGTGCCACTGAAAAAATCCTACCTTTTTTCATGAGAATCTAATACTTTCTCGTCACTCAAAGTTTTGAGAATCGGGAGAGATCGAAATCTGATACCTTTTTAGATGTTTCCAACAACCCTGAATTAGGCCAAACCCTTTTCCCAAAAAACAAAAAATGTATGAGGCACCAAGTGCTGAGAATCATGGAGAACGAAGCATTCGAATTTTTCGTTCAAATTTTTCTGATATAAGCAGTTGCTTTTTTGGGAAATCAATCAGTTGCAGATTGTTCATGAAAGTGAAGGGTTACTACGATACAAAGTTTTAGTTTAAATTTGTGATAATTTTGTTTTTTATTTAATTGTTTATAAACGATAGCTTCTTGCAGCTGCAGGAAGTAAAAGACCAAACGTTCTTTTTAGAACGCAGAATAATTCAAAAAGAGATATGAGCTTAAATTTTTAATAATTTATGTTTGTTCCATATTGAGGCAAATGTCCCTGTGATACTCATTCAATAAATAAAATAGAGTGGCGCGACAGCTTTGGAAGAGCCAAGGCCTAAGTGGCTTACACTCATCAACAAATTCTCTGGGTGCGTGTGAAGAATTGAGGGGACCCACAATTAAAAGGCGATTCCGAACGGCAAAGTTGAGAAGCACTTTTTTCATGACAGATTGATACTCTTGGAAGTTTTGTTCTTCGCAAGGGGCAGTGCCCGCGAAAGATGAAATACAAAACTATGGACACGAGCATAGAGAATATATAGAGAATATATAATAATATATATATAGAGAATATATAATAATATATATATTCTCTATGGACACGAGCAGGACTCGAACTCACGACGACGTTCTGCTTAGTCACTAAGCCACGGACACTACGATACACATTCAATAAAATGGCTAAAAATGTTGAACTACAAAAAAAAAAAAAAAAATAGTGGTTTCGTGTTTCGAGATTTGGAAAATGCGAGATTTAGAAAGACCATATTTTAAGAATGTGGGATTTTTTAAAGCGAGATTTCGTTACCAAGTGGCTTAGGACTGCGGTCAAAAATAGTGCTCCCTTTTTCTTCTCTATTAGTTTGCCTTTATTTTTGTTTTGAATATCGTCTGATAAAACTAGAATACTATGTAAATTGTGATCCTATAACTACGTTCACCATCTTTCATTTAATCTTTTTCGTTTTTGTTTTTTTTTGTTTTCAATTTGTCAGAATTTGAAAAAACAAAAATGTTCAAAAACCATAAGACTTTTTCTTTTAAAATTCTTTTATGTGAAATCAAGAGAAAAAATTTTTCGAAGATGATTTCAAAATTGTATAGTAAAATTGGTAAATAAATTTAGGCTAACATTTCATATACACACACGGTTTTTTTTTTTATTTTTCAGGTTAAGTTCGGGCTCTTTTAGGTACAGATTACTGTTGTTTTTGGTTTTAGTTTTGATTATTGCATATATATCGCACTTAATTTTAAATAAAAGTGATTTTTGTAGTGAATATATATTTGATATTAGTTTTATAACTTATAAGCTGATTCTACTGATCTTAAATAAAAGATTTCGAATTTTTAGAACACCAAATTTGCTCGGATTTAGGGTAGCATTTCCATCTTCTAACATCTACCCTTAATCCCAGTAAAATCGAGATTTATTCTAAATCTGCTTTGATAAATCTGGAATTTAGATTCAGTGGAAACAGCTGATCATAAGGTTCGTTCGATGTTACCAGCCCCGGGGCGCTCCGATGCTTGTCATTTACCCTGAACGGAGCTGTCAAAACACTGATTCTCTGAGTTTGATTTCTGTTTTTTTCTTCTATTTGTTATATAGCAACAGCTGATTCGAACAGCTCTGAAATTCTCGCCCAGTGCGAGCACTGAATACCCATCGAACACGTTGGAAATGCACCGGAGCGAAAAAAAAGAGCGAAATCGAACAGTTCAGTTCGCAATCAGAGCGACTCAATTCTTATAAAGAAACAAAAATATAAGTACGTTTTCTTCTTAAAATTAGGTTAAAGATACATAGGTACATACTTTCACGAAGGAACCTTTTCAAAAATATCTTTTTGCTTGAATTATTTCGTAAAAACTTTATCAAGAACTTGATTTTTGCGTAATGATATTTTGTGAAGTACGTTTTTGTTCTTTTTTTTCTATATTTGTTTATTTAAATTTAAAAAAAAAGCATAATGAATAAATAGAGTAACTTGGCAGTGATATCTGAGTGCATTATTAGTGAAATGAGTTTTTGCTTACTAACTCTAACATTTTTGATATAATTTCATTGTTTATAATGAAGACAATAAATTTTAGACCAAATTATCCTTAAACATCTCTTCAGCTGCAAATTAAAAAAAAAAAATATATATATAACAACACTGAGCGGTTAAACAAAAACAATGTACACTTGCTACACATCAGCTCACTCCAATTCGGTGTTTCTTAATTGCTTATTTGTAATTTAATTTAATTGTTAGAAAAAAATTGTTTTTTTTTTGTTTTCTTCATAACTATAACACTTCTCTCCCTGATTGTCCTGGTTAACTTTACCTTATAATTTCATTTCATTTGTTTCAATCTTCTGTTTCTTTCAGATACTTCTGGTTTAGTTTTAATTTTTTTTTTTTTTTTTGTACTATTTAAAGTGTGCATTCAAAACTTTTGATAATTTTAAGAGCCAGTCTAACACAATTTTTCTACTTATAAAGTATGTTTTGAAGCAATAAACGAAGATTCTGGGTTAGTGGACAGAAGGTGAATTATTCTTTATGGAGGCCATGCATTTCATTCGACATTGGATATATGTAGTTGGTAGTTATGCTTACATAAGTTGAACATATGTTTTACTGCGTAAGCAGCTCACAGTTCAACACAAGTCGTGTTTTTTTCACTACTCAGTAGCCAGCACAGAAAAATTTCCCTTCCCAAAAAGTCGATAAAAAGGCCAGTAAAAAAATTGACAGTTGTTGTGCCAGCGATAGAACTTTCAACCATTGAAATGAAGACAGCGCTGCTAGCTTATCTGAGTTATGCACTCGCTTAGGTTGAAGTACTTGCTAATTTTGTGTAACCCGAGGCGCAAACCTCAGGTCCGTTTTGCGACGTTTTATATAACAATAGCCATATAAATTAAATTTGACAGCTAAATTGAGTTGGAGCGTTTTATTCACACTTGATTACTGTGCTAGCTACTGAGTAGTGAAAAAAAAAACACGGCTATATATTGCCGATATGAATTGTTGATAGCTAGTTGGTAATTGTATTATAAAGAAAAATGTTTATCACTTAGAATTTGGTACCTACGCTTTCTCCATCAGCTGTGTTAATAATCGTTAAACTTAAAAGCTATCAAATGGCACACGAAATAATATTTTCTGTGTAATATTTTTAACTGATATTCCCGATATTTCAATCTGTAATTAAATTGTTTAAAAGAATTAATTAAACAAGCAAACTTCAATGACAGAAAATAAAATTATATAGTCTTTTGAGTTTTACCATGGCAGATCGATCGCAGATACTGCCATGTGCCTTTGGTCTCAAACTGATGATGTCGCATGACGTTCACTGTCAATTGTCAAACTTGACGCACGTAAACTTAACGATGCTAATGATAAGTTACTTCGATATAATGTACTGGGCGATGATGTTAGCAAAAGTGCAGTACTATCACCTGGTGGTATAGCTGACAATGTGTTATTTTTTGCATTAATACATGGAACTCCAATGTTGTTATTGTTGAAAGTGTCATTGCCGCCAATTAGAGAACCGCATGTGTTAATACTGGTAGGTGTGGCATTGATGATAGTTGGTGCGGCTGGTATTGAAGCTAGTGAATTAGTGTTATTATTGGAAACAACAGCACTGACTACACCACTGCCAATACCACCAGCTACTGGTGTTGTTGATTCAGCATAGAGTTGAAGTCTTGAACTTAAGACCTTATTACAGGCAGGACATGCTCTTGATACACCTTTTTCTCGACGGCGGAAGATTTCGTGAGCGCACCTTTATATAGTTAAGAGAAATTTTATAAAATATTTATATAATTTTTGTCCATAATGCGATTACCTTGCGTGCAAAATATGTGCACATGGAAGTGCTTCTAAAGCATCAGCTTCGATACCAAATACTTCGCCGCAAGCTCCACAATTAAGTCCTAAAGCTGCTTCAGTTTGAGTAGCTAAACGAGAATGTGTATTAAATTGCTCCTCATCCCCTAAAGCTCGATATATTAAGGCTAGGCGAGTACGAATCTTTCTCACTAAAAGCTTTGTCAGAAACATAAAATGTCAACTGTAATATGATCCGTCTGTGAAAGTAGACAAATGAAGACAAACCTTGGCTCCAATTGAGCTAGCTACTTCTAATAGACGTGTGTTAAATTCTAAAGGACGGCAATTGCATATTTTTTGCTGCAGCCTAAGAGCTTCTAAACATCGGGCAGCTCCGTCCATTGCTTCCATTTGAGCCATTCGATCACCTAGAGCTGCTGCAGTTCCCATAGCTTGTTCATATTGACGAAAAGCTCTCTGAAAATTTTTTAACATAGGTATAGATTGCCAACACTCTTAAATATACCCAACATACATCGATATCCATTTTTTTTCTGTAAATATCACCCATCACCCGTATACTGCGTGTATATGTAGCCTGATCGCCTGAAATGAGGGCAAGGCGTGTAGCTTCCTATTGAATTAAGACTAAAAATAACTTTTTTCTTGGATTTGGATAGCATAATCCAAACTTACCGTGCAATAATCGTGTGCATCACCCAAATCGCCTTGCTTACGGAGTGCCGCTGCCATACGTAGAAGTGCTGCTCGATGATGTGATGAATTTAAATCACCAAGTTGTAATGAACGTGATAAGTCATAGGCTTTGGAAGCATATGTGGCACTTTTGTCATTATCTTGTAAACGACCAAATAATTCCGACAATGCAACATAAACCTGTAGTTCCAGCGATGGATCACCAATTGATGTGGCTATTTTATGTGCTCCTTGGAGACCTTCCAATGCTCTAGAAAAACCACCCATTTCCAAATAAACTTTAGCAACTGTCAAATGCACTAGTCCTCCTGTTTGACATTGGGTACCGCATTCGTTGTAGAGCGAATGGCGAGCATAGCTAAGGGCACGCTCCAAACCACCAAGGCGTTCATGAGCTCTAGCCAAATTCAAATAGGTTTCCGCACGCATTGTTGGTGAGTCGAGTTCCTCTGATATACCAAGTTGACGATGTCCAAATTCAATGGCTTCTCTATATTTGCCCCAATCCATGTGTGCTTGATAGAGATAACCAAGTAGTGTAAATCTATCTTCTCGACGATTTGTTGATTTTAACGCACTGCGCCATGTTCGAACGGCTGCATTTTGATTATGTTGCTCGTAAAGTCGTAGACCACGTTCCATCTAAGATTTTTTTTTTTTTAAATTATTTCGTGTTCTATGTCTTGAGCTTAAAGTGTAAAACTTAATTCTAGGTTTCATTGCACAAGCAACCTCGGACAAGAAGTGTTTACTCCTTCATTTATTCATTTTTACAGTCAGAAGCTGACAAGCTATAAAAAAAATAGAGTGGCGCGACAGCTCTTGAAGAGCCAAGGCCTAAGAGGCTTACTCTCATCAACAATTATCTAGGTGCGTGTGAAGAATTGAGGGGACCCACAATTTAACGCCGATTCCGAACGGCAAAGTTGAGAAGCACTTTTTTCATGACAGATGATACTCTTGGAAGTTTTGTCAGTTCTTCGCAAGAGGCAGTGTCCGTGAAAGATGAAATAAAAACTTTGGGCACGAGTCGGACTCGAACCCACGACGTTCTGCTTAGCAGCCAACGCACCTTACCACTAAGCTACGGACAAGCTATATTTTGTCCAAATTAAAACCATTGAGACCCGTTTGATCAATCGAAACATAAATTTATGTTCTGGAATTCTTGTTCTACATATAATCCCCCTAACTTAAGTAGAACTTTACACGCGATTCTTCTCAAAATTACCTTTCTTCTTGCTAAATACTGCTTAAGGGACCGCTGACACGCCAAAAAGCAATTCACAACTGAATTTCTTGACCGTGAAAATCCATGTCGTGCCCATAAGGATGTACCATCCGGACTTGACCCGTATCCAGCCAACCTTGAAAAACTCTCATCCAGTTGGCAAATTTCTAATTAGAATTTTGTTTCATGAATTATTATTAAAAAAAGGGAAACTATAAGACAAGCTATTGGTATTTACCAGTTGAGTTTTCAAGCAAGTATCGTGATCCATCTGGCGATGCTAGGAGGTGTGTTGCTGATAGATTATGACTATGCGGTATGCTGCTTTTATAATCAGAAATTATTTTTTTTTTATTTCATATATATTTTTTTTTTCTTACCTAAGAAGATCCCTTGAAGCGATACTCTCCCATGACATGACTCCCTGAAATATAATCTTTTTCGATTCACCTTTTACTCGTCCGAATGAAGATTTTTTTCTTCACAGCTTGTTTTTTAAATCTATTATTACGGTAAGTATGTAGCTTAACTTAAGGCTGTGTGTGAATTGCTTTGAAAAAAGGGATTTTTCTAACCAAATTTTCTGCGTAGAACTAATAAATTTCCCTCATGATTTGAAAAAAATTACCTCAACGAAAAAATGATTTTATTCTTGACAGAACTCACAAAACTCCCTCAAGAAATGTTTATGGCTAAATTCGGGAGATAGGGGAAATATTTCCTCCTTCAAAAGGGACAGAACTTACAAAAATCAAGAGTAAAAAACAGAAAATAGGAGAATTTGGGACTTTTTTCACCACGCTAGTGTCAAGTTTTAGCCAAACGTCAAGATTTAATACAAATTTTAACGCAATTCACACAAGGCCTAAAATTCAAATCGAAAATCATATCTCTTATTTATATTTATATGAAACGTACATTTTCTATGGGCCAATTCAAACCAACAACATCTCACTGAGATCTCAATGTTTTTTTTTTTTTTACTGAAGCAATGGTCACTACTCAGTAGCCAGCACAGCAAAATTTCCCTTGGATTTGGATTTTCAGTCGATAAAAAGGCCAGTAAAAAAATGACAGTTGTGCCAGCGAAAGAACTTTCAATCATTGAAATGAAGACAGCGCTGCTGGCTTATCTGAGTTATGCCCTCGCTTAGGTTGAAGTACTTGCTAAATTTGTGTAACCTGAGGCGCAAACCTCAGGTCCATTTTGAATTGAACAAATTGAATTTGACATGAGTTGGAGCGTTTTACTCGCACTTGATTACTGTGCTGGCTACTGAGTACTGAAAAAAAAACACAGCTTCTGTTTCAAATTGCAGTGTTTGATTATAGGAAAAATTCACAAAATCAAAGTGTAAATCATTTTACCTTTAACAACGTTGAGTGTTTGTGGCTACTTCAGGTGGTCGGAATAAGGAAGTCCGCTATGAAGCTATGTTTATGAATTAATTGTTGACAACATGGGCAATATATTTTGTAGAGGGTCGTTTATTACTCTAAATAAACGATGATGGCACTTTTTAAACTTAACAATCTTAAAGAACCAAACCACGCAGGACGTCTCAATATTGACGATAAATTCTAATTTCTAGGAATAATGTGCTCTAGTCTTTTGAAAAATTCTATTTAAACTGAATTTTGAGCCCATCAAGTTTAATACAGTTTTAAGTATCTTCTAATAAAGTATTGCCTTGAACGATTCGTGTCCTTGATAATTCAAACATTGAAATCCTTGATTGAATTGAATGAAATTGATATCCTTCGAATTGAGATGTCTTTTTATAAATTCAATTGCATTCGTACCTTAATTTTGCAGTTCCGTTCAAGGGATGAAATTTTAATGTTGGATTTTTTTGGTCAAACGTCAAAAAAAAAAGAAAATTAAAGTGGCAAGGTGATTATTCTGCTCAGTTTTTCTTAAAAAAAAAAAGGTTTTTGAAGCGCAGGACTGGTTTTGGCGGGGAAATTCCGGAGAACTCTCGAAATTACCGACAGAGAGATATTCTCTAATGTCGCATCCTTGTTTCATGGGCGGGCAAAGAGTTAACTTTCACAACTTCTTGTGTAGAATAATCGTACACAAAATTATGATACCAATTAGAATTAAATTAAATCACTTGATAATTCAACAAAAATTGCAGAGACAGCATCCAAAAATGCTGATGTTGATGTATCTTTGGAGTGTGGCAACTTTTGATGTAATGTTGGTCGTGAAATAGACAATCTTTGTTGTGAAGAGCTGTCTGCTATACAAAAGGCATATCAACAGATTTTTTTTTATTCAAAATCACCAAACCAAATTTTTTAATTCAAATGCGAAATAAGTGCACCAAGTTTAAGGGACATGTTAATATGGAAAAGCCTTGCAGCCTTGCCAGCATCTCACATATATTCTACAAAATATAGGTTAAACTATTGAACAAATTTACCTCAATAGTAAATACACACGAACGAGTGATATCTAGGATACAAGGTTTAGTCGAAAATCCTTTTTCTTTTTCTAAAACAGACTATGGTACTTACATATCGCTTTCAACGAGATAATATGTCGAGCTCAAAATAGAAGAAATTTAAAAATGTTTCCACAACACAATTTAAGGCTTTTTTGAACCCATATGCGGTATATAGGGTTTAAAATAAATTTTAAGAAGTAATCGATACTTATTCAAATTCAAATTCCAAAATTGAAGAACCACAGATAATTTTCAATGACTTTCTTTTTTTTCCAACACAAAATAACATTGAAAGAACCTTGTGTTTTTTTACAAAACACAAAAATACAAAAATAACTAACTAGCACAACCAATATTTTTTTATATTTGAGTATTTATCATTAATTTATGTTAATTTTTCCGTTAAAAATTTATAACTAAAAGATATGCAAGTTGAATCGTGTTCATGTTCTCGTCCCTCGAGTTCTTTGTTGCCATTCAATATCCAATATATTTTCACAAATTAATTTTTCTATTTAAAAAACAAAAAAAAAACTAAATCTCTGAAGAAGAGACGAGAACTATGTTGAAGCTATGATCGCAAACTGAAGATGATTTTTGATGCACACCAGATACACATTTGATACGGGAAGGATGAAAAAGCCAATAAGAACCAATAACATCGAAAAAGAGGTTTAATTTTCACCTATACCCTTCAACGAAATTTTTAGCAGTTTGCCGAAAAGAATAAACCTTAAAAACAAAAAATTAAATAAAAAACAAGTTTTTTTTTTTTACCCCAAAAGGGAAAGCTTGGAAAGTTTTTATGAGATATTCGCGATATTCTGAGCCTGTAATTAGAAAAAAAAATATATGAATCCTTCTTCAATAGGTCAAGCACAGTGCACACAGAGAGAATAGAGAAGATGAAAGGAAGGAAGCTCTCAATACCAAAACAGCTTTATCCAACCGAAACAATTTCAATCTTCCACTCTGAATTATGAGGACGGTCGGTGGCTGACGGAGAAATTAAACATTTCGATTTTACAACAGCAACAGCATCGATATTTGACGTCATGCGCAGAACTTTTATCATCTTGTCCTTCTCTCATCATCATGAGCAAGGTCTGTTCCAAACTGAGAAAAATCTCACGGAGATTTCAATGTCATTTAGACACAACTTTTCATCTTGAATATTTCATATAGAAATACAACGATTTTTGTGCATTAAACTGGACATTTAGTTAAAGGTATCGAATGCCAAAACCTAGCCAAAATCTATAGAAAAAAACACAACGAAGAATCCACGTATCGAATTGCCGAAAAATGCTGTCTATTGAAAAAAAATAATTTGGTAAAAAATCCAATTTGGTAAAAATGCTGTTTGGTAAAAATTCTCATTTGGTAAAAAAGCTGTTTGGTGAAAAATGTCATTTTGTGAAAAATGCTGTTTGGTGCTACTAGTGCCACCTATGCGGAAAAAGTTGGAACTAAATCAAAAAATGCCGATCTGTGGCACAAGTTGCATCTATTTCAAACTAGATGGCGCTAGTGTCACGATTTTTTTTCGACATTTGTAGTTCCAACTTTTTCCGCATAGGTGGCGCTAGTAGCACCAAACGGCATTTTTTGCCAAACGACATTTTTCACCAAACTGTTTTTTTACTAAATGAGAATTTTCAGCAAACGACTTTTTTACCAAATTGGATTTTTTTTCCAAATGACAAATGGAATATTTTTGAAAATCTTATTGTTCTGAAATGTTGTTGTATAACTCTTCCTGGTTTTTTGTTAATCCTTAAAAGGACATTTGGTTTTTTTTTCCTTTAAAGCAGGATATCCTTAAGCTTCATCCACTCCATCACAATTATGGAACTAGCAACCAGCTCTACCATCATGGTACCCCTTTGACCACAGACTGTAATTCCAGACTAAATTTCATCCAGATCCGTTCAGCAACTATAGGATATATCCATCCATCCAAACTTCGTAATGTCTAACAGTTGATTCTTCGTTTTTTAAATAACGTTTAGCTCTCAAGTTACATTTTAGTAACATTTGACCATATGTTTTGTTGATGCTCCATATTTGGAAAAATAAATTAAACTAATATTCACTGGATTTTGTTTCTCATTTTATTTTATTTTTCATGTAATATTTGCATTTTGATTAGTATATCACACAAGTAGTTGTTGGTTTCAAAAAATTGATAAAAAGATGCCTAGATTTCCCAACTAATTTGAGCATTAGCTCAGTTAAATAAATAAAGAAGACATAACTTTCCTAGCTATTTTTATATATATTTTAACACAAGGTGGGGCTAACACTTAAATACTAAATCGTATTTCAGATTCAATAACAAAAAAAATAAATAGTTGAAGGCTTACATAAAATAAGAAATATATTCATGTGGCATTACACCTCTTCGAGGGTAAAATGTATGTGATACAGAATAGTTGAGTAAATTCGTGATGTCGCTTGTGTATATGTCGGCAAAACGGAACAAACGTCTTGAAAAATATGTTGGATTATGATATGTTCGAAATACACTGCCAAATTGAGTGTTGAACACTTTTTTCGTTTCATTCCTTTATGGAAGAGCATTCATTAAAACCAATACAATTGTATACAAGTGATTTGTTCTGTTTATACCTCAAGACGTCTCTTTCAGTCATCCACTGTTTCAAACTTCTTTGAGCTGCTTCACATTCGTTGTCTTGATGATCTTCGATGAGCTGAGTCAGCATTTGCAACCAGTTTGCATTTTTCTTAAAGTCTTCCTTGTTCAGAGTATTGATTTCATGCTGAAATTCAAAAATGAAAATTGATAAATGAAAATAGAAAACTTTTCCTTCTAACATGAACTGAGTTAAAATAACGATAACGATGAATAACGTCAATAACCGTATAACCACCGAAAGAACTTAGTATTTTGCTGCCACAGTTATTGATTTTTTTGGTTCTGTTAGGGTAATACTACCCTAGCAAAACCAAATAAGAACCAATGAAGCTAGCGATACAAAACTAACAGCATATTTTGTTTCATATTATGTTCCCCAAGAAATGATTTTGTTGCTCAACTAGTTCTTGAATAAAAGTGCCCTTGCATAAGGGTAATACAACCCTTTAAAACAATATTGATCCGTCAACTTAAGATAGCTTACTGTTAATTCACTTATTATCGCGCCAGTTCGCCAACCATGTTCCAATGTAACGTCGGCCAAATCACTGTACGGATGGTCGCCAAAATACAGCACCGAATGTCCATGCCAACCTGTCAATTCTTGCAGTTGCTTCACTGTTCCCTTAAAAAGAAAAATTACAACAATAAAAAAAAAAAACACAAAATACCCATATACCTATATACCTCGTAGTAAATTTTTCCTCGTTCAAGTTTAGCTACTCTATCCCAGACATGGGTGTTTGTTGATTCGTCATACAATCTTATTGGTCGAGATTCGTCTGTGAAAAATTTTGGCTTTCGAGCTTGGACAATAATGACATCAAAATAGTTTCTCCAGTTTTCACCAGCTAGAAGTGTCATTCCCCGATTTCTATAAAGTATCAAGCCCGTTATATCTACTTGACCATTTAAAAAATTAGATTTTGATCGTATCAAGACTAGAAGGACTTTAGGTACATGTAATGGATTCCAAGACTAAAATTTTGTTTCCGCTATCGAATAAGAGGAGACCAGTTGCAACAACTACCCTTAAGACATTCACCAGAAACACTCGCGCTTCTAGAAATGGCCTTATTTACCCTCGAGCCCTACTTCGGTCGCAATGTTGAATACAGATTTCCGTTTTCTAGCCGTTCTACACGAATGAACACCAATACTCTGCCACACTATTTCTTCTCAGTCATTGCAATATACAGAAATTTATACCAAAGTACATCGATGCCTCCTACCAAATAACAGCTCTTGAAGAGCAAAGGCCTAAGTGGCTTACTCTCATTAACAATTCTCTGGGTGCGTGTGAAGAATCGAAGGGACCTACAATTTAACGCCGATTCCGAACGGCAAAGTTGAGAAGCACTTTTTCATGACAGATTGATACTCTTGGAAGTTTTGTCAGTTCATCGCAAGAGGCAGTGGCCTCGAAAGATGAACTAAACACTATGGGCACGAGTAGGACTCGAACCCATGACGTTTGGCTTAGCCGTCAACGAGTCTAACCATTAAGCTACGGACACTACCTACTATCAAATCCTCTCTCTTGTTTTTGATGCTCGCTTCGTGCTCTTGCACGCCAATTATAAGAGAAAAAATAAAAAAGCAAACAAAAAAATAACCACCAGTCCAGCATTCATCCTTAAGCGAAAAAATGGGCAACTTTCAGATTAGCATCCGCACCGAACTAATAGCTTTTTCGTTATAGTTATTAAGTCTGTTCAGTGACACTGTTCTGCACACTTAAGAACAGTTTGGAACAGAAAAGTACAGCTTTTTGGTACATTTTCTGTTCCAAACTGTTTTGATTTGGTGTTCATTGAGTCTGTTTAGAAAAGTTTAGGACAGGATTTCCTGTTTCATCTTTTTAGGTAAAGGGTTTTACAATAAGAAGTGTTATTTTTAATAGCCCGCTATTTCGGTAGCTGTCACTTTTGAAGCTGTAATTTTTTGACATTTGACAAGTAGAAACTACGCCATTAATAAAAAAAAATGGAACGATACACGCTTAAAATTCATTATAAAAATGACGAACATTTGGCAGGGACGCTTCGTAAACGCGAAAAGTTTCCGGACACGGTCTCTCGAAGAGATGATCACAATTGGCCACCGAGATCTTGTGATTTAACACCTTGCACATCTTCCTTTGGGGCCACGTGAAAGATAAGGTCTACCCCCAACAGCCCAGCGTCGATTCAAGATCTCAAAGATGGAATTCGTGAGCCTATCAAGGACATAGGGCAGCCACTTTGCGATTTGGTTAAATGGAAAATTTCAGGAAAAGGATATGGTCTTGTAAGCGTGGTCATGGCGGCCATTTGGCTGATGTTGTGTTCCATTATTAACGGCATACTTTCTTCTTTATAATGAAATAAACATCCGATCATTTGTCTCAAAAAATGCCATTTTTCTTTGAATATCAAAATAACACTTCTTATTGGAAAACCCTTTAGGAACATAAATAAAACCAAAAAAAGAGTGATTTAAGTTAAAAATCTTACTTACACAAACGGAAACGGACTGTTTGTAACCAAAAATAACTTTTTGCCGGCATTAATTAATCTGTCAAAAAATCCCGGCAAGAGGGGATTCTTTTCAATGAAATTTTCAGCATCTTTAAGGACAATTTGATGCATTATGGGATGGCAACGTTGTACAGAGCTCTTGACATCATGGAATAATATCTCTGGATGGTAATCAATGTGATTTCTTTCAAAAAATTCAGCAACATTGCAGAGTAAACACATTTCTGGAACAGAGAACAAATCCGCTAGCTGCACCATTTTCGCTTTAACATCTGGCTAAGAAAAAAATTAACAACAACAAAAATTAAACAACCAAATTATAAAAAAAAAAAGAAAAAAAACAAACAAAATAAAACTTTACCTGATAACTTTTTGAGTGTCCTTCGACATAAGCAATTGGTATTATTCGATTTTTGTAGATTTTCAAAACTTCAGAATCCGGAATTTTCGTCAAACCACGATAAACCGAACCTAATTGAATTTGCAGAAATGAATCTAACTTCAATAAGAGACCCTTTTCGATGTCATAATGCAGACCGCGAACTGCAAATCCAGGCTTATATTCAAGTTGAGATATGCCTTCAGGATACTATAAAATTGGAGCTAGATCTATTATCCCCTTAAAAAAATATGAAAAATAAAACACCTTAAACTTTCTTATCAGCATATCCCTTCCGAGATTGTAGAGCAAATCATGTAAACATGATTTATAACAAGCCAATGTGTAATCATAGTCAAAGCCATAGACTTCGACTTCTTTCAGGTCCAATTCATTGCAGGCGAAAACACCTTGAAGATTAACGTTTTTTGGCAATTTCTTAGCTGTAAGGAAACACATTAACAAATTCTTATTTTAAATATCAGCACAAGTTGATTTTGAATATAAACTTACTTCACAAATCTAAATTTTAATTTTGCTGAAGTCAATCGACAAAAAAAAAAAAAACAAAAATAGGTGTTTTTGATTGACATTTGCTATTGTCACTAACAACTATGCAAATGCAAAAGCAAAAGCAAAAGCTTAATCTAAAAATTAAAAAAAAAAAAAAAAAACATACAATCATTTTAGATGTCAGCTTACATTCGAAAGTGTGTCTACTTTGGTCGTAAATTAACTTAAAATCCTCTAATGTCGATGGTTTAGTTGATAGAGCAGCGGTTGAATAGGAGGCAGCCACATTTTCCTTGATGATTGGTCTTATCAATGACAAATTAACGAACGGACGGTGTTTGGTTAGAATTTTGTGTTTAATGAAAATTGATGGCAAACGAATCCGAACTAATTGCGAAAGAAGCATGTTTGATTATAAAATCTCTTATTTCTTTTATTTTTTTTTTGTTATGAGATGAATGCACGATTATATTCTCTTTTTTCTATTTATAGCAAGAAACTATTTTGATTTAACTTTTCAATTGACACTTTGCTATTTTCAATGAACTTAAACTAACATTTAATCGACGAGAACAGGTATAAAAAGCTGCCGCCCACAAGCCATCATCGTGAATGGCAGAAGGCAGAGGCAGAATTAATAAACACTCAACATGCATGCAAACGAAATTCAATTTTCTCCGAATGAGAAAATTTATATACAATGCTCCGATCTACCTGCCCGGCTCATAGTTCTAGTCTAGCTTTTGTATCAATGACCTACTATTCTATAGTATTTCCACTGTTCAGTGTATTTTTATTTTTTATAAACAAAGGCTCTGGCAATCTTTGAATATATGCTAGACTAGTCTCTATAAGAAGCTGGCAGTAGTATTTGCAAGAAAATCCAAAACTAATGTAGTTTTCCATTGAATCAAAACATTGAAGTGCCGTCGTCGAACGCGACGCACGGTTTGTCAATACTTTTCCCTATTCATGGGTATGTTCGAACAATTGAGTGTGAACTGTTTGCCAGCATGTTTCTCTTTCTGGTTGTGCTCTGGAATTAGTGCTCCCTTAACATCGATAGTGTTATCGATAGCCTATAACAGAGTCAAAAGGAGATCGGAAACTGACATACGTTTTACCCTCCGGATACCACACATTTTTTTGTACTGTTACCTCGTGTATGTGAATAAGTGAGCAAAAACAGCAACAAAATGGAGGTGGTATGCTCAAATTCACTGAGATAGTATTGGTAAAAACACGCATACTTTTGCAGTAAACTTGAAACAGGTTGTAGGTTGTAGGCATTCTTATTTTGACAGCTTGATTTCCCATCTGCCTTTTAAACTCATCTCTGTTCATGGGTATGTTCGAACCCTTGTATATGAAACAACCAGTACTATCAAGATTGGTCCTCTGCTTGGTTTGACAGATCCAATGTCAAACCAAGTAGACAACACACATTGAATAAGAAGTACAGGAAGCGGTGTTAGCTACATGTACAGTGTACGTGAGTGAAGCAACAAAAATGTCTGATGATGTCCATTTTAAGGGTATGTGCCGTAAATTTTTAGGGTATGTGCTGTCAAACTTTGACTGTGTTGTCAGTCGAGTTCAGGGGTGTATTATTTCTGTTCGTGATGGTAAGGCGCTGCAATTCGTTGAGTTCCCGTACAGCACGGTTGTTTTGAATAATTCTTCCATGGAGTTTCGAAACGTTTTTATTTGTTGGTTGTATTACAATAGGCGTAATAAACGTGATGAATTACGGATAAAAAATCAAGAAAATGTACTGTAAAATAAAAAAATTAAACATTAAAAACTGTGCAGTGCATCTTTAGTGTTAAAACACCATGCTTCCTAAAAAAACGAATTGAGATTGAAAAAAAAAAGTTGAAGCAAAATCGATGAAATCTTGATTTAATCAAATTTTGCTTGGCGCCCCTGAGATTAACTATTCAACTGCAGACCAGCCCTGTTGTAATGCGTTTGTGTTTGTGAAACTCACACTACGTAGAAAAATGCTTCAATTCTTGTTCACAAGACCCGTTCCTGTACTTCTTATTCAATGAGAACACACAATACAAACTTATGTCATTTTCCATTTGTCTTTTTTTTTACGCTTATTCTTCTACCTCTAACTGAGCGGGTTATGATGAAAGTGTCATTCTTCGGACGCTTCTGTTTTCAAAACGGAAGAGTTCTGCTCTTCTCAGAACCATTCCATCTGTCAAAGTCAGTCCAATGAAATGGTTTCAGAAGGCTTCTGGACTCTTCCGAATGCTTCTGGACTGCCAATGGAAAACGACATTATGTAAAAAAAAAACAACTGCTTTTAGTAAAATTCTGAAGATAGCGCCTACTCCCTTAATATACTTCGCTTAATCTAGTGATCAGCGTCAGTGGATCTGTAAAGCATCTATTACAGATGCCGGCTCTGAAGTCCTATAGGGCTAACACGGCTCACCATAACGAACAATTGTGGTTTGACGATGAGTGCCGGATAAATTATAATCACAGATCACACATTTTGTCTGTATAAGGTGGTTATCATTAGTGAAAGTCAAATTTTTGTGATTTTTTCCTGTGATAGACTTTTGGTAGTCACTTTCATACAAAATTTGCTTTAATATTTTCGTGAAATCAAGAAAAAATAATAAATGAAAACGTCAAAAAATAAAAAATTGTTACTTGTGATAACTTTACGCAGAAGGAAAATGTAATTTGATCACATGCGACTATCACAGATGTGATAATTGTTTTTGAATTAAGCCAATTCCACCCTTGATATTTAATTTTTATTTACAAATCAGCGCCTAGCCTTAAAGCCAATGGTATTCCAAAATTCCCTACTGTTGATCCAAAAGGATCTAGGACCTGAACGGTCTTCCTCGCATAAGAGGGAAATTTCTTAGTTCTACATGTGAAAGTTGGTTTAAAAAACCCTTTTCGACGTAATTCACACCAAACACTGCTGATCAAATTCAGCAATTTTACCCCAACGTCAAATTTTAACCGAACGTCAAGTTTTAATACACGACCGTAGATAGCTTATGCAAGACCGAACTGAATACCCCTAAATGTTATCTGCTGCACTAGCAAAATGAACCCTTATACTTAGTTCATAAATTAGCATTTTTTAAACTCTTTTTGTTTATTTTTATTAATTTCATTTTTATTTTAATTTAAAAAATTATAATGCACCCCATTTATGTGTGACATTCCGATACTGCCAGGGACATAAGTTGAACCAGTAGCACATTTGGTGCAGTTGCGCTTAACTGCAGGACGTTGTTTCGATGAATGGCAGTGCATGGCGAATCTAAGCTCCTCAGCCATTTCAGAACACAGTGATTGCCGTTCAGTTTGGGCATTTTTCTTCGAATTCCAACAAAATTCTAATATCGCAACAACAACAGCTAGAGCTAGTCCACACAATAGAACGACAAAAACCCCACCTATTTTTGAGAAGAAATTGATTTTTTTTTATTGCCGTTAATAAGAATGTAATGAAGATTACCAATATTTTCAACTCCAAGGGCATTTGCTTTTGATTCTTTGCTTTTGTCATCTCGATTACAAACGTCACCAGTATTTTTCCACCATTTGTCGTAGAGAATTTGAATGATACCCTTTTCTTGAAGTTCCAAAATCGCCAGTGAAATGATATCCCGCCATGGTGAACCCTTTGGTGTTGCAATACCATATCCTTTGGAATCGAGCAATCCACCTATTTGTGTTAGATTACAGTCCCTTTGTACAGCATAGTCGAGCATAGTTGATTCCATTAAGAAAGCATAATTGCCCTCGAGAACTCGACGTATCCCTTCTTCGTAAGTTTTCACAAATACTGATGGCTTTCGACTTTCCATATAGCGCCACATTTTTTGATAAATTCCAATTTTTGAATCCTATAAACAAGTTCTAAATCCCATCAACACTACACAATATTTTTTGGATTAATACTACCCTAAAAAACGTCATTGTCGAACCGCCTTCAAGAGTGCCATAAGAAATATCAGTTTGTTCAGCCAAATCTGCTGCACTTTCAATAGGAGTTATCATTCTTTCGACTGTAAGGAAGGCAGCTAAATTTGCAGTGTACGATGAGATAATTATCAAAGTAAAGAACCACCATATCCCTCCGACAATTCTCGTTGAAGTTGCCTAGAAATTTCACCAAAAACGAAATTGTTATAATTTTGAAACTTACATTGATGTGTTTAGCAGGAGGAGGGGTGTAAATTCTTTTGCATATATTTTTATTAAAAATCCTACCCTTGGATACGTGTCAGATCCTTGTTGCATAAGTGTTCCAATAGCAAACCAAAAACTATTTTTGAGTGTAAATTCATTCCTTATACTAATTAGTTCGGTTTCGTGGGTGTGTTCATGATCACAAAACTCCCACATTTCATTTGGATCTTCGATCTTATCAATCCATTCATTATGTCTCGATTCTCGATTCTCAACACTAAGTGCATTATTTCCATCTGGCTCATCACTTGTTTCTTCCCCTTCAAGGTTCTCATCGTAAATAGTTTTACTTTCTGTATCACTGTGTTCCTCCTCAACATTGTTATGATGATGAAGGGTGCTGGTAGTTGATTTTATTTTCTTTTGTGCCATTAATGGATCATTTAAAGAAGTTGTTGGTGTTGTTGGTGTCTTCGCTGATTGTGCCAGACGAATCATAGAACCTTGCAACGGATCAAATCCTTGATTTGACTGATAACTGGCATGTTTCACTTTTTCACGTTCATGCATAGCTTGATGTATTCGATTGAACATATGCTCGCAAGCCATTGAACATGGTGGTTTGGCTGGCTGCCATTCAAATGGTGAGAATCGAGCAATTATCCAAATCGTTAGTGAAACTAAGACATAAGCAATAGCTATGTAACACCATATTTCAATTGCTAAGGGATTCATGAACGAGAAGAATTGATTTTGCACACGTTCGGATTTCTGCATTCGATGATAGAGGGTTTTTTAATATCAATAAATTGGCGTCCAACAAAACATAGGCATACTCAAAACACAAATTTCTACCACGATTAAATCCTACATTTCGATGACAAAGTAAAGCTTACATACATATACATATTTACAATTATGTTTACCTTTGGATTAAGTCCAGATCCCTGGCGAAGGAATGTTCCAGTAATAAACCAAAAACTATTCGATACAGAAAATTGATTTTCAACAATATCTGATTCCTTCAGGCATGGATGCGGATTATTCCATTCGTATGGTGAAAATCGAGCCATAACGAATAATGTAAACGAAACTAAGAGGTACGCAGCGAGGACATAAAGCCAAATTTCCACAGCCAATGGGTTCATAAATGAGAACAGACGTGTTGGTTGGCTAGTTGGAACCTACATCAGCAGGGATAGATGGGAAACAAAATAAATCATAAGTTATTAGCGGGAACAAAAAATGAACACAATCTAAAATTAGAAATGAATTTGTACGATCATGCATGACGTATTTCAAAGTTCATTTACAACGGTTTAGTGAGAAGAGTTTAGTAAAACATAAACATTTATAAGCTGTTACTATCGTCGTATCCAATTGTAACAAAATTCTATCCGATTTGTACGATCTAAACGATGTATACGAATTTGGTATCGTCCAAAGGGTTCCGATTGTTAAATCGTAGATACCTCAGAAAAAAATTCAAATTTAAGTTGAAATTTCAAACTCAGAGTAACGCATCACGATTTCATGCGGCGAAAAGCAAAAATTCAACGAACGCTATGCGATGCATAGCGATTATTTTGTTTCATGCGTCTCTGATTGTTCCAATAGCTAAATTGTGTCGGAACATTTGCGGAACAACATGCGTTATTATACGTCAATTTTTCTTTTACGTAACGGATATAATGAACAAAATAAATGTCGTACGATCGGGACTTTACTACGATCGTAAGTTTCTACGAACGGATAAGACGATAGGGCTGATTATATCTTAGAACACAATAGGCTTGTTCGATGTGCGCTCTGGGTCGCTCTGTGGTGCTCTGATCTCGCACTGAGCTGTTCGATGTGCGCTTTTTTTTCGCTCCGGTGCATTTCCACCGTGTTCGATGTGTATTCAGTGCTCGTATCGGGAGCGCTCTGAATCGCCCCATGTATTTTTGGGGGTGAGAATTTCGGAGCTGTTCGAGTCAGCTGTTTCCATACAACAAAGAGAAAAAAAAGTACAGAGCACTAATAAAACTAAACCCAGAGAAATTTTTCAGTTTTTTGACAGCTCTGTTCAGGGTAGTGTCAAGCACCGGAGCGCCACGTAGCTGGTTACATCGAACGAACCTATTATAATTGTTACTTTTAGTTTTTCCGATACCCGGCGATAATTTGAAATAAGCAATGTTTTTTCACTACTCAGTTGCCAGCACAGCAAAATTTTCCTTGACAAACAACAACAACTTAGATTGCAGTCGATAAAAAGGCTAACAAAATAACGACAGTTACGCCGCCGATAGAAGAATTATTTAATCTGAGTTATGCCCTCGATTAGGTTGAAGTACTTGCTTAATTTGTGTAACCCGAGGCGCAAACCTCAGGTCCATTTTGCGACGTTGAATGTAACAATTGCCATAGAAATTGAATTTGAAGTGAGTTGGAGCGTTTTATTTGCACTTGATTACTCAGCTGGCTACTGAGTTGTGACATAAACACGACCATTATTCAAAAAGTGTTTTGTAATTAAACTAATTATAGGTTAACTGGCTGCTCACTACGTTCAAAACAACAACAACAACAAAATGTTTATGCAAAATGTTTACGACAATTTTCTATTTGACAGAATTTTTGTTTACCTGACTTATGTCACTTTAATCAAGAAAACTAAAAACAAAAAAAAACTAAACTCTCTCGAGGAAATACAAACATTCAAACATTGTGATGTGAATTTCGAAGCAAATACGTATTAAAGCAAAAAAAAAATATCTCAAAGAAAGTTAGCAAAGCAATTAAAGTAAATTTACCTTAAATAAAATTCCAATACCCAAATTCATAAATGGTTTTGTGAAATCAATAACACTCTCCCTTGCATAGTTAATAGTCATCGAGGCAACAGCCAAATCAGCTCTCTATATAAAACCAAATTGTTAAAGACGATTACAGCGTTCTCAGAGAAGATAATTGTAATACCCTTTCCATTAGCTCTCGGACAATGCCATTCCATGTATTTGTTTCCGGGTTGAAGACGCCATACATAGCATCTGGTACTAACTCAATTTTATAATGAAACCCCACTTGTCCAGCTATGGCCTTAAGAAGATCAATGCAAAATCCTTCATAACGAGCATTTCCAGTTAGATTAACATCTTCTTTCACCATAACATAGGGTTTCTCCTGAAATATTATGTTTGATGTTTAAAATTATTGTTATGCAAACATTGAAATTAGCTAACCTTTCGGGTCATAACAACTAGAGTGATATTGGTTGAATTAATATCATAAAAAGCCGAAGGATCTGTCACATTGACACCTTCTTCAGGATTCCAGAAGCCAACTTTTTGAATTCGTTCCTGCTTAAGCTTGAGTAAATCTATTTTAAAATTGTTTCGGCGACCTTCACTGAATTGTATATTTCCCGTGAGACCATTTATGCTTGCCTATGAATAGATTTTCATGATGCAAACACCCTCATAATTTTTCCATATTTCTTACAGCATTTATATAATTATAAAGCGACAGTCCATCACTCCATGGAACTTCAGTATCGCAAGACAAGTTAGTCACAGTCAACATATGACTGCGATCCAAGTGCATTAATCCAGCAGCAAAAGCATAAACAGCATCAAACATTAAAGCTGGTTGAGTCTAAAAAAACATACCTTTTTATGTTTTTTTTTTGTTTTTCTTATAATATTCGTAAATTTATTGATTAATTACTTGAATAGATGGACTTCCATCGAGAATACTACGACCGCTGTGCTGAAATTTTTTCATTTGTTCAATTATTTTAATATATTGCTTGCTTTCGACATCGACCAAACGAAACGCCGTAATATTGACACTGTTGTACTTGAAGTCTTCCAAATCGAATGCTTCAATGTCCTTTAAGAAAATGTCACGACAACTGATTTCATTTCATTACGAAATAAGTACTTACAAATGTTGTAAACATGTAGTGGTATCTGTAGTCATTCATTTGCAACTGTAAGATCTTGTAAAATGTAAAAACAAAAATGAGGTTAAGTATGTGAAATAATAAATTTATTAATTAGTCAACTCACTCCACGAAAAAATGCATTTATATGACTTGGGTTTGTATCAACAATTAGTTTATAGATTTCCTTTTGACGAATTTCTTTCAAAACTTGTCGATATGTTTCGGGCGTCGCTTGCCTTATGTACATTTCAGCCTTCGATGTTGCAGTAGTTTGCATAAGTTCTTGTTGCTTAAAAAGTCCTTCGAGCAATAAACATAAATATTTGTTTACAAAATTTACTGCATTTGCTGTGTTTTTTTTCACTACTCAGTAGTGACACTGTAGTGTCCGTAGCTTAGTGGTTAGGTGTGTTGACTCCTAAGCAGAATGTCGTGGGTTCGAGTCCTACTCGTGCCCATAGTTTTGTATTTCATTTTTCACGGGCACTCCCTCTTTGCGAAGAACTGACAAAACTTCCAAGAGTATCAATATGTCATGAAAAATTTCTTCTCAACTTTGTCGTTCGGAATGGGCGTTAAATTTGTTAGTCCCCTCTTCACACGCACCTAGAGAATTGTTGATGAGAGTAAGCCACTTAGGCCTTGGCTCTTCAAGAGTCGATAAAAAGGTCAGTAAAAAAATGACAGCTGTCAAATGAAGACGGTGGCGCTGATGGCGTCAAGAAGAAATATTTTGTTACGCGAATGTAATGATTTTAGTTATTAACTCTTGGTGGTGTTTCTTTATCTGAGATGAAACCCTCTGGTAAATTTTAGCGACGTTTTATGTAACACCTGTCAACAATTGAAATTTGACAGATGAAGTGAAATGGAGCGTTTTATTCCCACTTGAATACTGTGATCGCTACTGAGCAGTGAGAAAAAAACACGTCTGCTATAATTTTTCGTACCATTATCCTCTTCATAAATAATGGCAACTCTGGTCCAATTTAAATAAGCCATCAAATCCCTGTATGCAATATTCATATGTGTTTGAGAAGGATACAAATTTATTGAGAATTCCTTAACACTTTGGTCCAAGTCGATTCGCGCCTCCACATGTGGTATATCTAATGCTTCACATATTGATTGTATATGTCCGCCTAGTAATGGATCTGACGGCCCAAATATAACTTGAACTCCAGATTCTAATTGACGACAAACTATTTTAATGAAATTTGATTAAATTCAATTTTGAAAAATTATAACAGCAAACTACTGCAGAACTTGCCTTTTTTTGATGTTCTAAATGAATCATCGCGAGGAACATATTCTATATCGTATACTAATTGTGTGTTAGGTAATATTGTTTTATCTTTATTTATTCTATAGACGGCATATTTAAATGCTAATTCAGTACTGCTATCTTTTTGATCATCAGTAAATATAGCACCTGGAAGTACGAAAGCACCAGGTAAATCATAAAACATGCACTTAATTTCTAAAATGTTTATAAACACAAAAACGGCTGGGTAACGTAACGTACCGATACGTATAACAGGTGGCAAAGGAGTAACGTCAATTATAAATATCGATAAGATCAATGATACAAAAAGCCTTCGGATTAGATACATATTTCGGCAATTACTCCTTCGACGTCTAGGGAATGATTTTATCAGTACTTTTTCGCAAGATGTTGCTGCTTTATTTGGTGGTATAATTGTTTTTTTGTTTGTTGTTGATTTCCAAAGACTGCAAAATCGTTGTTGTTGTTGTTGGCAATGGCATTCGTCTGCATTCTCATTTTCCATACTAGTCATAACACATTCTGGAGAAAATATTATAGATTTTCTTTGTTTTCTTAACTTGATACTTTTCTGTAGGAGAGTATAAATGCTTTCCTCGTTTTGAACAGCTTTTGAATTAATATTTGTCATAGCGTTCAAGATTTAAGTGAAGGAGTGATATTTTTGGTTTCCTTAATGTTTACTTTGTTCCCTAAAAGCTTATCACGTGTTTAGGTTGGATAACAACTAATGTTGAATGTTTAATATTATAACAAATTATTTGACATTTTTATATTTTACTTCGTTGTTTGTCGAAAAGCCGGAGACCTTCAATAAAACAAAAACAGAAAAAAAAACAAGTAAATATTTGAAAATACTCATTAAAAGGATAAAGCTATAGAGGGAGACTTGCTGAAAAAGCGAGATCCTCTAAACTGCACCAACAACAAAGGAATCAGTCTACTTAACATCGCCTACAAGGTCCTTTCTGCCGTAATATGTGAACACGTCTAAGGCCTTTCGTCAACAATCTGATTGGTCAACCATCGATTTTAAGGCCGCGTATGACAGTATCTACAAAAACGAACTGTATAAAGCTATGTCAAGTTTTGGCATCCCTGCCAAACTCGTTTGCTTGTGCAAAATGACGATGGAGAACTCACGCTGCTCCATCAAGGTTGGCAACGAGCTTACGGAATCTTTCGACGTTATAAAAAGGATTCAGACAAAGCGATGCACTGTCGTGCGATTTCTTAAACATCGCTCTTGAGAAGAAAGTGCAGAACTCCAACGTCAACACCAGAGGCACTATCTTCCAAAAATCTGTTCAAACTCTCACGATATTGATATAATGGGAAGAACACAGCGTGATGCCAATGGCGCCTTTGTGAGAATTGAGACAGAAGCGGCAAACATGGGTTTAGCGGTAAACGAGGGTAAATCGAAGTATATGCTGTCTTCGAGGAAGGACACCCAACACCGATGACGGCTCGACCAGAACATCACAATAGACGCATACAACTTCGAGGTAGTAGAGAAGTTTGTCTACCTAGGTTCCACTATAAACACGGGCAATAACAGCAGCGCCGTGATCAGACGAAGATTTCATTTTTTTTTCATTTTTCATTTATTGACAGGAAACTGTACACAAGATTTTTAATCCTAAATAGTACAATGTAAATGTAGTCATAAGAGGCAAGAGACATAATGATTCATTAGTGTAATTATAAAAAGCAAAAAGATAACTCAATAAAGTGAAATCAATCACAATTTAAAAATACATATTATTTATTGAATTTATATAATTTATTAAATGTATACAATACATGCATGACGAAACAAAGAAGACCGTAAATAGATAAAGAAGATAAATAAATAAAGATAAATAAATAAATCGATCCAAATATGGCATGAGAAAAAAAGAAAAAAAACAAAAGATTGCGAATTGAAATGTGACCAAATACGAGTCTTAAACAGAGGGATGGTGGGTGACAGTTGAACTAGTGGTGGAAGCGCATTCCACATTCTTATGATTTGGACAGAAAACGAATTCTCCATAAAAGATTTATAGAATCGGGGCAGCAAAAAATGTTGGTTTCTAGATGACGTTGAACATTGAAAGAAATTGCAAAGGTAACGGGGTTCACCAGCTGTTATGAGCTTGAAGAGAAATAGAAGTAATCTATATTTGACATATGACTCCAATGAGCATCCGATTAGGCGGTGTTTATACTGTGAAACATGACTAAATCTAGGTAAATCAAACACATAACGAACACAATCATTAAATGCAACAGTCATCCTATGTTCACAGTCATGATCAAGCTTAGGGTAGATTAAGCGGCCCATAATAAAATACGGCAGAAGTAGACTTTTAAACAGCCTAAGCCTTAAGTCACATGGGATAAGGTAAGCAGTTAGACGCAGAGTTCGTAAGCCAGCATATATTTTACTTATCATAAGTTTAACATGATCACAACAAGTTAGTTGCGAGTTAATAATTATACCAAGATTAGTGGCTTTATTAACACAAGGGAGAGGAGAACCATCTAAAAGAATTTGGGGGATGTTACAAAGGACAGGGTTTTTAGAGAATAACATATATTTAGACTTTTGAGGATTTAGTAACAGTTTGTTTTTATGAGCCCATTCGGTAATTAGACTTGGTGCTTTTTTTTTTTTTTTTTTTTTTTTATAATTTGCACCCACTTAAGGGATTTTTTATACCCTTTTTATGCCAGAGACACAGTGAGTGCATTAGGAAGAAGGGAAGGGGTTGGAAAGGAGATGTCGGTGTACATTGGTCTTAAATTCTTGAACATTGTAGTGACTGGGAAAAACAGAGTGTGGAAGAGAGTTCCACATTCGCGTAGTACGGCTAAAGAATGATTCCCTATACTTGAGAGTACGTCCGAAGTTGGGCTCGAGGGTAAACTGATGGGCATTCCTAGAAGCGCGAGTATTACGGGCGAATTGTTTGAGGGGAGGAATGCAACTGGCTATTTCACTAGAGCAATTTCCGTAAAAGTAGCGATAAAACAAGGAGAGACACGCTACGTTACGACGGTGGTCTAAAGTGGTGAATGCGTCGGTGATCTCTCTATCACCAATCATTCTTACAGCTCTTTTTTGAATTCCATCCAAGAGGCTTAAGTAAGTAGCTGGAGCACCAGCCCAAAGATGTGAATTGTACTCAAGCTTTGGACGGATATAGGTTTTATAGATAATAGCCAGATCAGACGGGGAGAAAAATTTCTTGCACCGTCTTAAGAAACCCAAACATCTTGCGGCATTTTTGGCGACATCGCGTATGTGCTCGGACCACAAGAGGTGATCAGTGATGCACATACCGAGTATCTCGAGATGTTCGGTCTCATTGATGCAAGTGCCACTCATGGACAGTGGCAGGGGGGGTATATCTCGCTTCAACGATACCAGACAGCATTGAGTTTTCGAAGCATTAAACTCTACACGGTTCTTAATTCCCCATTGGACAATGCTGTTTAAGTCAGAGTTTAATGAACTTATCATATTTTGCCGTTGCAGTTCCACATCCGAAGAGGAGGGATGTGAATCTGGAAACGAATATGAGAAGCTAAGGGTACTATCGTCAGCGAAACAATTTATTGGATTAGAAGTAACAGACAAGAGATCATTAATAAAGATGATGAAGAGGGTCGGAGACAAAACGGAGCCCTGGGGCACACCAGCATTTATATTGTGGGTTTCAGACTTGAATCCGTCCAATACAACTTGTATTGAACGGTTCGAAAGAAAGTTTCTAATCCAACGAAGAAGGGATTCATCGATACCGAAGGCACGCATTTTCGATAAAAGAGCAAGATGCCAGACTTTATCAAATGCTTTTGAAATATCAAGTGCAACAATCTTACTTTCTCCAAAACGATGTAAAGATTTGTTCCACTGTTCGGTGAGATAAACCATCAAATCACCAGTGGACCTGTTGCTGCGAAAGCCGTACTGCCGGTCATTAAGAAGCTTTCGGTCTTCGAGATATTTCTTGAGCTGATAGTTTATCAGCGTTTCCATGACCTTAGAAAGAAGGGACGTAAGTGCAATCGGACGATAATTGGACGGAGAGGAAGATTCGCCTTTTTTTGGGATTGGCTGGACAAATGCTGTTTTCCAACTGCTCGGAACGAGCCCAGAAGAATAGGATAGATGGAAAAGCTTACGCAAGGGTTTTGCCAGCGTGGAAGAACACCTCTTCAGAACAATAGCGGGGATACCATCCGGACCAGCGGATTTATGTATGTTGAGATCCTTTAAGACTCTCACCACAGCACGAGTGCGGAAGAAGATTTGTCCCATGGAATCATTGACGCGCTCAAGAACTGGAGGAGTCATGACACTCTCTGGCAGCGAAGAGTTGGCGGCGAACTGCCTAGCAAAAAGGTTAGCTTTCGCGAGAGAGCTAACAACTGGAGTGTCATTGTCAACGAGCGTAGGGACCGAAGAAGAAGAAGAATTCTTCATATTTTTTACAAATGACCAAAAATTCTTACTGCCTTTGGGACATTGCAGTATTTTTTGCCTTAATTTTTGGTCATGTAAAAATTTGGTCCGCCGAATATGGGCATTGCAGGCATTCCTGGCTTGTTTAAACTTGTTCCGGTTTTCCTCAGTTGGGTTGGCTCTAAAACACCGGAACTTTACTTCTTTTTCCCTGATAACCTCTTTACAGCTTGAATCAAACCATGACTTTTCCTTGGGTTTGATGCTTTTAACCCTATTCGGGATAAAAGTTTTCATTCCCAAAATAATCATATTAGTAATCATATCTGCGCTGGAGTCTACGTCACTATCGAGGAAGCATAGTGACCAGTTAAAGATCCGGAAAAAGTTGTTGAGACCGTCCCAGTTGGCTTTCTCGTATTGCCAGACGGTTCTCTTCGGAGCTCTTTCTCTAACTGGATTAGCTTGACACGAGAAATTTGCAGATATAATACTATGATCTGATCTGCCTAGAGGCGTTAATACACTGATAGTGTATTTATCAGGGTCAGACGTAAGAAACAAGTCAAGAGTATTTTCCGCTTGGCCATTAATGTCCGATATTCGAGTGGGCTCGGTGACAAGCTGAGTTAGGTGGTTAAACTCAGCAAAGATCTCAGCACACATTCCTTCGGGTGTTGTCTGGCCCGAATGGAGAAGCCACGAAGAATTGTGTACATTGAAATCGCCCGTAATAACGATTTCAGTGTGAGGATGCAGGGATACAATTCTTTGGATGGAGTCAGACAGAGCGTCAAATTCGCGAGAAGTTGAAGCTCTGTCCAAATTTGGGCTTCGATAAAGAAAACAGTAGTGAATGATGTGCTTATTTACGGAGAACTTAAACCACATAAAATTGAAAAAAGGGTTGGAACAGCGACCATATTGTGGTAAGAATTGATAAGCAACATCATTCCTAATGTAGACGGCGAGACCATGGTGGGGGAAGAATAAAGGCACTAAGCAATACCCATGAATAAGAAATTCGGTACGGTCGGTACTCTCACCTATTTGGGTTTCACTCAGTGCCAATACAGCTGGCCTGTTGCAAACAGTGTGGATGTACGCAGCAAGAAAATTAATTCTTAGCCCACGAATATTGCAATAATCAACTCTGAATTTATCAATCATTACAAGTTTAATAATAAAAAGACCAAAACAGACGAGACCTAAAAGAATTACTGAATTGAATATAAGGAATCTTTACGATTCAGCGCCACTGCTAGTGTTATGCCTTAACGGCAGCGTGAATCGATCCGACCCTGGAATTCAAACAGCAAATCTCTATTCATCTGTTATTGACGACATATCATATACACACATTGCATGAGTTGTGCAAGGTCAATGCAATGCAATGCATATAATAAGCCATGCAATTGTACAATGGGAAACAAAGAGAACGGGATTAATACTTACTGTGCTCTTGTGGCTAGTGGAGTGGGTATTTTTTTGTGACTTTTTTTTTTGTGGGTGCATTTTTTTTTTTTTATATTTCTTTGTGTGTTTGTTGTTGTTTAACACTTGATTGTTTTTATTTGTTCTATTGCATGTGTAATTTTGATGCTGATTATTTATTTGTTTTTTTATTTTTTCTATTTTTTTTTTTATGGAATTGTTTTGCGATTGACGCGAGGGACGTGGGCGGGACACAAAAAAAAAAACAAAGAAAAACAAGACTAGCACAGAGACAGACAACCGCTCTCTTCGAACACTTGACGACAATTAACGAATGGGCTCATTCGTTCATTCTTATGATTAAATCCTCAGACAAGCCAATGGGCCGACTCAGATAGAGTTGTCTATCATCGTCGTAAAGGTGAATCTGAGCATTAAGGTTGATACTAGTCAAGTCATTAATAAAGATAGTAAATAACAAGGGACCCAAGGTAGATCCCTGAGGAACTCCTTTGGTGAGTGATAATACATTAGATACAGAATCTCTTATACGGACTCGCTGAACACGACCAGATAGAAATTCTCTCACTAAAGTTACAGCTGAACTACTAAATCCGAAGAGTGAACTCAGCTTACTTTCTAAAATTGTATAATTAACACAATCAAATGCCTTAGAAAAATCTAAGAGGGCAAGAATTGCCAAATTATCTCTGTCAACCTGAACTCTTAAATCAGTTGTTATTTTGAGTATAGCAGAATCACAACTATGATTTTTGCGAAAACCAGATTGCCATTGAGTGGGAAGATTGTGCGTTTCAATAAAGTTTAGCATTTGCTTATGCATAATTTTCTCAAGAAGCTTTGACAAAAAGTTTAAAATGCTGATTGGTCGGAAATCGCCTTGACTACTGGTGAAGTCTTTTTTTGGAGGGGCATGACTATTGCCTCTTTCCATTTGATAGGAAACTTCGATTTAGTTAGACAGGTGTTTATAATAAACAGTAAATGATATCCAACCAAAGGAAAAATAATTTTTAGAAACTACGGAGAGAGCTCGTCAGAACCAATACTAGAACTTTTTATGGAATTGAAAAAGAAGCACAGTTCTGGAAAGTCAATGTTTCGAAAAGAAAAACGATTATCATGTGAATCGTGCGTATGCGTAAGCGGCTGAGGACTCGGAGGTTTAGCTTTGCAAGTTGGCTTTGATGAGACAAAAAACGAATTCATAACATCAGGATGAAAGGGACAATCTACACTGAGCCTGCCACGAACACCATAATCACAAAAAAAATTTCAAAATTTCATCAAAAAATTTAGAACGGAAAAAATTAATTTTGGCTAACCGTATCTCAGATCTTACTTTATTGCGTGAAATTTTTAAAAGCCTTCTGCTATCAAACGTTTTTAAACTTTTTTGTCGAGTATAAAGAAATTCACGTTCTGCAATGAGTGACTTTATTCTTGGAGTTATCCAGTCATCAGAAAAAGATATCTTTTTAATAGATTTATATGGGACGAACTTATCATAAAGATGCTTTGAAAACGAGGTAAAAATATCAACTTGGTCGTCCACGCTAGGACAATCGAAAATTGAATCCCAGTCTAACGATATACACTCTTCAAACAAATTATTATAGTCAATATTACGATAAACTCGAAAAAAAATTGGTTGTTGGAGACTGCATCCGAGAATGAGAAACATAATTTCAGAAATAATATATCGTGATCATAGTTACTGGGAGGAGTAAGTTGATCAATGATATAAACCTTATCTCTATCCGTCACTAGTGCTAAGTCGAGTAGGGAAGGGCGAGATGTATGAAAATATGTTGGGAAAGAGTTTAATTTAAACAAGTGTATTGTTTGAAGAAAATGAGAGAAATTTAGAGACACTGGAGTTTGCAAAAGTAAATTAACATTGAAATCACCACAAACAACCACCTTTTCATAACGTTCACTAATACTAACTATTGCACCATAAAACTCAGATGTATTTTCAGTCTTATACATTTTAGGGGGACAATACACGCACGACAAAGCACATATATCAGTACGGGAACTAATTTCAAGCGCCAAAAATTCCATCGGTTTTTCTTTAGAGGCATGCAGACTTTAACTTTAAGATTATCACGAATATAAATTGCAACTCCTCCACCCCGTGAATCTATTCTGTCATTTCTAAAAAGTTTAGAGCCAGGAATATCCACTTAAGAAGAAGGAACATGATCTGCTAACCAGGATTCACTGACAAGAATTGCATAAATATTAGAGCGGACGAAAACATATCTTAATTCATCAATTTTCCTTCTCAGGCTCTTAGCATTTACTGAGCAAATATTTAAGCCCATACCCTGCGATTGATTGCACATAGCTTTAAGAAGAACACGAGAAATTGTATGCGCAACTATCACCCATGATCAAAACAGAATTGACAACCACCACCCAACATACCAGAAGAACACGTACATGAGTCACACAGAAAGATATCACACACTATAATTGGATCAAAGCAAAAAATTAGCAAAAACATTACACGAACAAAGAAGATTTTAAATGCATGTATTATATTATAGTGTAGCCAAGAGATATTAAAAAATAAAAACAAAAAGAAAAATGTTAAAGAAAAATAAACAAATTAAAAAGTTAAGTTAAAACAAGAATTGAAAGTATTGAAAGAGTAATAAATAATATAATAAATAAATACAAATAGATAAGTTGTGAAATAAATAAGTAATGAGATGACAATTTGCATGAAAATAAACAGCACCGAACGAAACCAAAGTTGATATGATGATAAGGAAAGACCGCAGCATTAGTTAGGAAGATCAGCAACATTTGTAATTTTTTGTTCAGGAGAATCAGCACGCTCTTTTATATAAATAAACTCACTCTTTGTTTTGACAGATTGAATCCTGTTAAGTTTGCGAAGATTTAAGGCAGCTCTCAAGATTCTGCTATTTTTAATCGTCAACCTTTCATTATCATAAATTGCACTATTTGATGTAAAATTGTCCAGCTTCGAAAGAGTAAGACCATTTGATTGTCGACTAGCCTGGATAAATGCTCTTTGTTCAGCTTGACATGATAGCCTAACAATGATGGTAGGAGAACTTCTTGTGGAGAGATAAACTCTTGCTAATCGCTGTTTCTTTGGGCTAAGAAAGCAATTGAGTGGAGAAGCCCTCTCTCGAGCAACTAAGGTAAAATAATACAACAACCTCATCATCCCAGTCCTGCTGTATGGTGTAGAAGCATGGATCTTGACATAATTGGATGAAAGTGCCTTAGGCTGTTTCGAGAGGAAACTTCTTCGGGTCATCTTTGGCCCCGTCGGTCGTGTGCATTGAAGGGAAATGGCGAAGATGATATAACAGCGAACTTTACGGTTTGTATAACGACATGGACCTAGCCAAAAGGGTAAAGTTTGAGAGACTCAGATGGCTCGGTAATTTAGAGCGGATGGTCACCAATATTACTGCCCGGAAAGCCTTCAACACTATTCCCGAGGGACGTAAGAGGAGAGGAAGACCGCGACTCAGGTGGCGCACTCAAGTGGAAGAGGACCTCAATCAACTTTGACTGCAAAACTGGAGACAGGGCCGAGCTGGCTGGCTCGGAGACTGTTGATTGAGGCTCAAGTCCACAACGGACTGTAGCGCCACCTTCAGTAAGTAAGTTAGCTATAGAGGGAACATTGCAACAGCAGAAGATGTTCTTGCAATGGAAAAACATAATTAAATTGCAGAGTCTTGAATTATAAAGTCGATTTTTATACAATTACTGTCTTTTAAGAGGAAAAGAAGGCTCCTGAAAATAGGCAATGAATTTTTATAAATCTTTAACGGCACGGCACACACAGTGTACAAACTACTACAAGCCACATTAAGAGTAGAATTAAATCACATTTAACCTGTAACCGCTAGTGTAGAAAAATGCCGTAGGCAGAGGAAGATTAGGATACAGTTTGTTGAATATACTTAAAACACACACGCACACACAAAAATGCAAAACATTCGATGCTTAGCACTCAGGATAATTTTTATTTTTTTCAGCAATCAATATTTGCTGCATATTGATGTGCATTGTCTTCTTGAAGTACCAATTTGTTTTCAATGTGTGTTAATACGTTTTGAGGTTAGAGCTTCTTTTCCTTGTTCTTTTATTTAATACAAGCATACACAGGTATAATAAAGTGTGCCAAACACAGCAGTATTCTATAGTTTTTCGAGGCCGCATAGCGCAACAATACTGATAGGAGGTCGAAAGGGAATTTTATTATTATTATTTATTATTAATAGTTTATTGGCGAAAAGGAATTGACCTTTGATTTTGTTTGCATATCTTGTTAAATGTTACCTTTATTTTTAAAGAGAACAAAATAATCATTCAATAAGTGTTTTATTAAATTTTCGAAAGCGGCACCCAAGGACACTGCTATAGCATCCTGTTTGTTTTCCTTGTTTGCGTCTTTCTTTACTTTAATCCGAAAATTTTAAAGAAATCCTTCTGTTATTTTTATATTAAATTGAAAAGGAAAACGTTTTTTTTTTATGAGACTAGTCACTGGAAGAGGCACTCATTTTAAAGGGTAATTTTGCCCAACAACGCCGAGATGGAACACCCGCTCATTACTTAAATTGAAAAAAACTTACACAAGGCTTTGGAGATACAGCATCGAATTTGCAACTAAATTTGACGTGAATTTATAAATATATTTATATAAAGTAACTGAGAATAATAATGTCGCCCAGTATGAATATGCGCATTTAAGAATAGATAAAAAAGCAAAGAGAGTGTTTGTTGTTGTTGTTGTTAAGAAATGTCTCTTATTTGACAGAATATATCTCAGACAAAAGAGCAAAACACACCGAAGAAGACAAAAAGTCCTGGACAGATCTATGTCTCCTCCTCTGTGCCACGTAGGTTTCTGTTATGTGTTCTTTCCTTCTATGTGTCTATCTGTCTCTCTATGATGTATTAATGTCTTGTTCTGTCTCAGCCGATGGCCTCAGTCGCCAGTGCTGTGTCTGTAGTTCGTAGCATTAATGTGCGAAGTACTGTGATGTCAATAGTCAATAGTCCCGGACAGAATGTCAGCACCTTAAACTATACAGCGTTTTATGAAGTAATACACACCGAAAAAGACACGACACGATAATAAGTCTTGTCCGCTCGTCGGTTGCATGGGGTTATATAGGAACAAAACGCACCGAAGAAGACAAAAAGTCCTGGACAGAATGTCAGCACCTAAAACTATACACCGTTTTATGAAGTGGCACACACCAGAGTGTACAAGACAAACAAACAGAAATCGACAAAAAAACGTGTCAGTTGTATAGAGGTTGCATAGGAGCAACACACACCGAAGCGGACAAAGACAAGACATTTTGTTACTGTCGGCCTCGGTGTATGTGGGTTGGAATCCGATACGATTTTTTGTCGAAAGACAAATAGATCAGTTTTCGGATCTCGAATTTTATGGCAAAAAATAATAGAAATACAAATAAATTACAGAAAATTGTACGAGCTGCATTAGTAGTTATTTTGAATCGATAACTTTTGATCGTAGGCTTCAGGATTGTTTTAATCCACGGCTTCATATAATTTCCTATATGCCCATAATAGCTTTGTATATGGAACAACCAGTACTATCAAGATTGGTTCACTGTCTTATTTGTAAATTGCATTGGTTCTTGTAATTTTCTATTCCTCTACCATACTTCATCCATTAAAGTTGCGTCCATCGGCAAAACTTATTTGGAATTCTATTGGAGTAACATAAAAATACCAGTTATTTGCATGACTATTTTTGTGTTACTTGCAAAGAATAGTTATCTTCTGCAATCAAAACCAAATGCAGTTTTTTTTTATTTGCACGGAATTGTCTTAATCAATATGCAAACCATAACAGGAATACTGTTTAGCTTTGGTATCTATAGATATACAAATTTTATACATTTACGATTTGTCTGCACTTTTTTTGTTTACCTAGAAATTGTATTTTATGAAAATTTTACTTTTAAAGAAAAATCAAGTCAAAAAAGGTTAAATTCTACTTAGAAGAAGAAGTAAGAGCTGAAACATATATCAGTCTTTTGTTTGTCTCTTTTGTCTGCCACACGTATCTATTGTATGTTGGTTTTTCAAGTTCTGAGTGTACATCACTCAGATAGCAACTTTGACTCCTACTTCTATTGAATTTTGTCATCGCAACGAGTCTATGTAGGACTTAAGTCCTACATACAAGTCTATACAAACAAAACTCTGAAAGTCTGTGCTGTATATGAACCCACCATTATGACCTGGTGTGAATTGCGTTACAATGTGTATTCAAACTTGACGTTTGGTTAAAAATGATATCAAATTAAGCCATTCGCACTTGTATATGACAGATTTAGCATGGGGGAAGCATCTAGTGGTTAAGAAGAGAACTTCGTTAAGCATCGATAACGTTCAGCGCCTACAAAAACCTAGTAGTTTCTCGAACCGAATTTTTAGTTATATAAATAGCCACTAAGGAAGCGAAGCAATTCAATTGATTGTGAACATGCGATAAAGTAAAGATACCGTTGCCCTGTGCGAATATAACGCTTCAACTCACTTTATCTGTTAAATTCAATTTATATGGCAATTGTTACATAAAACGTCGCAAAATGGACCTGAGGTTTGCGCCTCGGGTTACACAATATTAGCAAGTACTTCAACCTAAGCGAGTGAATAACTCAAATCATTGGATTTGCGTAGCAAAATAATTCTTCTTAACGCCAAATGCGCTGTCTTCATTTCAATGATTGAAAGTTCTATCGCCGGCCTTTTTATCGACTGCAAATCCAAATTGCTGTTGTTTGCAAAGGGAAATTTTGCTGTGCTGGCTACAGAGTAGTACGACTACTGTGTTTGAAAGGTAATAATTGAAAGTGTTGAATAAATCGACATCGTTAGAGCTGTTTCCAATTAAAAAACTTCGTTAAAATCATGGCAATGAGATGCGCTCTCTGAGCGCATGCACTTTTGCTGGAATCCTTAAAAATATTTTCCAGACAATAAGTATTTTAAAATTACTGTTTATCTACGCCAGCAAATCGGGGTGGATAGGACAAGGAATTCTTTTGTCCCTCCCCATAGATGTAGGTATTTGTTTTTTGTCAACGAATCTCCGTCTCGATTTTGATCCTTTTAATTTGTTTAATGAATAAACAGCCCACACTATTCTTGATTCTTGAGCCATAACAAAAATTGAAAACATAAATTAACGTAACTACATGACTACATTTTACTAGATTGTGTAAAATATTGGTGTTTCTACAAGTCTAAAACGGCTTGTATTTAACCTGATTAGAAAAATGGAGTTTTATAATTATTGCATTGAGGAAAAACACCAAACAAAAATACTGATTGCAGACGTTTATCGCTTGTTTCGGCAAATGGCAACAATTAAGAGTAACACATGCGTACCTGCACGACTCTTCTCAAAGAAAAACTGTCACCATACAAAAAAAAAAAAAAAAAAAACATTTTCACGAGGAACCATGTGAAAGTTTCTCTGTCTTTGAGGTATTTTCTTTTGTGTGAAAATTCTAAATGGGGTTAGTTAACACATAAGCATATATTTTAACCAAAAGCAAAAATTATAAAAGCTTTCTGCTGGCTATTTGCTGATGATGTGGGCATAAATTGTTATGCCAATACTGATTTATGTATCTTCACTTTGTTGTCTGATTTATATGGAAATGAAAATGGAAAATATCTCACAAAAATAGCGCATACGAAGTCATTGTGCAACTCTCATTCTTCGGCTCTCATTGCCGTTCTCTTTGGTTTACTCAACTAGCAGACATTTTCACACAAAAAAAAAACAAAAAAAAATCTATCACAGAGTTTGGTTTCGGGCAGTCTCGAAAAATATCTACAACACGCTATTTTAGTTTCTTGACATTTGTTTTTCATTACGGTCCTTTATTTTCCCTCTTATATTCAAAACTAATTACAGCACACTTTTAATTAAAAAAAAAAAATAAAATAAATAAATAATAAATAAGGAGCACGCAAATTTAATCTCTCACATATTTTCTCGACAATTGAAGAAAATAATAATTAAAATTAAAGTTAACAAATCGGTCCTATATCTATACTTTTGTTTGATTTTGAAAATTCGATTTATGGCTTATCTAGTCTTTTATTATAACATGAAAGAAAGTTGTCCGGACATCTTTTGACACTAAAAAATAAAAAAAAAGAAACTTTTCAGGTATTCTTTTTGTTTTTTTTTTTTTTTTTTAATAAAGGTTTGGGATTAATTTAAAAAATTGTACAAGAAAATAAAAAAAACAACGTGAGCCTTCTGTTTTTTAATCATAGACAAGAGCGGCGTGGTTACTTGGATTTTTTTTTTAATTTCTGATCAAAGATAAAGTTAAAAGATGTAAATATACATTTAAATGTCTGCTAATGATCTGAAAATAGCAGTTCTCAAAAGATGAAAAGAAAAACCAAAAACAAAATTGTCGTGTTCTTTTTTTACTACAAAAAATTCTGTGGATAATTTTTTTTATTTATTTCTTTGTTAACTATATCAGCGTTAAGGATTCAGTTTGATTGTTAGCGTATCTATTTGTGTCTGTATTTGTGTGTGTGGTTCTTAGGACGCTTCCAAAGCTTAGACATTTCTATAATGTAACAGTAATTACATGGTAATTGCATGGTAATTGCATTATATAAAACAAAATAACAAAAACGGAGTGATTCGGAAAACTTTCCCAAAACATCGGAATCATTTTCTTGAATATTTATAATATTTTTTCGTTTTCTTATTAAATTACGTTATGTTTTTTTTCGATTATGGACAAGTTAAAAAGTATATAACTTGGTTTGAGCTGAAGGAAACAAAGTTTAAAATTTTGGAAAGTCAAGCAACTACAATTGCGTGTGAAGATCTGCGTTTAAAATCCTTTTCGATATTTTTTTGTACTGCTAGAAAAATAATTTCTCTCTTTTGTCAGGAAAATCAGAAAACAAAAATTATTGAAGGTTAAATGTGCCAATTGCAAACATGCAATCAAAAAGTCTGTTTGTCAAGGAATTGTATTATGATAAAAAAAGGCAATGCTGATAAAAAAAAAATAAAATGGTAAGTTTCCTACAATCTAGTTCAGTAGTTGTAATTTAATTTGCGAGCAAAAAACTAAAAGAAACTATCAACAAAATTTGATTAACTTGGCCTTATAGCTGTCAAAATTGTTGAACTTAAAAATAAAAATAAAAATGCTGCTTAGAACTTCAAACTTGTTCCTCCTTTTTTACAAAAAAGAGCAGTAAGAATGATTTGTAACAGAGACATCTCATTCACTGCATTGGAACACAGTCGGTCGTCGGTCGTCGGTCGTAACGTTTCTTGTCTCTTCTTGTTTTATCGTTACTTCAACGGTAATTACTACTTACTTACTTAAGGTGGCGCTACAGTCCGTTGTGGACTTGGGCCTCAATCAACAGTCTCCGCCAGCTAGCTCGGTCCTTAGCTAGTCGTCTCCAGTTTTGCACTCCAAGTTGATTGAGGTCCTCTTCCACTTGAGTGCGCCACCTGAGTCGCGGTCTTCCTCTCCTCCTATGTCCCTCTCGGGAATAGTGTCGAAGGCTTTCCGGGCCGGAGCATTGGTGTCCATTCGCTCTAAATGACCGAGCCATCTGAGTCTCTGGACCTTGACCCTTCTGGCTAGGTCCATGTCGTTGTACAAACCGTAAAGTTCGCTGTTGTATCTTCTTCGCCATTCCCCTTCAATGCACTCGGGGCCAAAGATGACCCGAAGAAATTTCCTCTCGAAACAGCCTAAGGCACTTTCATCCGATTTTGTCAGGGTCCATGCTTCCGCACCACACAGCAGGACTGCGATGATGAGTGTGTTGTACAGTTTTACCTTAGTTGTTCGAGAGAGGGCTTTTCCACTCAATTGCTTTCTTAGCCCAAAGAAACAGCGATTAGCAAGAGTTATTCTTCGTCAGATCTCGGCGCTGGTGTTATTGCCCGTGATTATATCGGAGCCTAGGTAGACAAACTCCTCTACTACCTCGAAGTTGTATGCGTCTATTGTGACGTTCTGTCCGAGCCGTGCGTCGGTGTTGGGTGTCCTTCCTCGAAGACAGCATATACTTCGTTTTTCCCTCATTTACCGCTAAACCCACTTTTGCCGCTTCTGTCTCAATTCTCACAAAGGCGCCATTGACATCACGCTGTGTTTATTCCCATTATATCAATATCATCGGCGTACGCGAGAAGTTGAACAGATTTTTGGAAGATAGTGCCTCTGGTGTTGACGTTGGAGTTCTGCACTATCTTCTCAAGAACGATGTTAGAAAAATCGCACGACAGTGCATCGCCAGAGGATCGGCAGAGAGGATCTTGTAGGCTATTTTTAGTAGACTTATTCCTCTGTAGTTGGCGCCAGTTTAGAGGATCTCCCTTTTTCAGGATCGGGCAAACTCTGACCATATCTTACAGATGATTTGGTGCATGCTCCTATCTAGCTCGTCGCCTGCTGCTTTGAACAACTCAGCCGCTAGTCCATCTGCTCCAGCGGCTTTGTTGGATTTCAGCCGTGATATTTTCACTTCTTCTAGGTCGGGTTCACGGAATTGTTGGCTATCATCGTGTCCGATGAAAGGCTCCTGTCTGACGGCGGTGTTTTGTTCGTCGTCGCCGTTATTTGGTAATTGCTCTAGTGAAATAGCCAGTTGCATTCCACCCCGTAAACAATTCAACCATAATACCCGCGCTTCCAGGAATGCCCATCAGTTTACTCTCAACCCTCGAGCTCAAGTATAGAGAATCGTTATTTAGCCGTACTACGCGAACATGGAAGTCTCTTCCACACTCTGTCTTTCCCGATTTTCTTTCCAGTATTCAGGAATTTAAGACCACCTCCTCTCCAACCCCTTTTCTCTTTTCTAAAGCACTCGTACTGTGTCTATGGCATAGTAAGGGTATAAAAACCCCTTGAGTGTGTGTTTATTATAAAAAAGAACTTAGATTACAAAAAATGAGTAAGTGAAGAAAGATGAGTTATTTCTTCCATTACAGGTGTCCTAAGTTTTGAAAGCAAGAATCAGTTTGACTTTAAACTAAAACTAAACTTTAAATTACCAACAACAATTTGCCCAAATACTAAAAAGCAACAAAATTATTCTTTATTCTCAAACAAGACCATGGAAAATACTTTTCATTATAAGCAAATTCAAATTATCGGCATGCACAACAAACAAACAAAGTTCCTGTTACATCGATTAAGTAAGAGAACCACAAATAGTGAACTAATGGTAAGTTTGTCTTGAAACTCAGGGATTTTCCTTGCGATGCTATTGTTTTTTTTATATTTATTTTAACCTAAACAGGATGTCAAAACATTGGATCATGAAAATAATAAAGAATTTTTGATAAAAATTTAATAGAAAGTCGCTCAGAAAACTTAATCCGTGTTTGACAAATTAGTGGAGAGAGATCTATTAGAGGAAAAAGGGGAAAACGGATTTTTATTAAAACTTGAACAAAAAGCGCACAAAGAAACGAAAAAAAAATCTAAAACAAAAAATTTAAGCTTTTGCACAAGTAGTGTGCAAAAAGGGATGTTCATACCTGACACACTGAGAAGCTGTATGATCGAGACGGACGTATCATCGTATCTACAGACATCATCCTCTGGACAGGTGCTTGTGCTACTCTACTGCTACCAACCAGCCGAAATCCATATCATATGTAATTAACATATGTCATTAACATAACAAAAAGCAAACAAAGAGAATAATCAGAATCAAAAAAAAAAAAAACAAAACAAACAAAAAATAATGCCAATCAAAAACAAAATTAAATGTTTTCTTCTTTTCACATTTAACATATAAACAAAAAAATTGTGTTTCGTGAATTTGAAGCTTAACCCAAAAATAAACCAACGAGTTCCTTAAAAAAAAAAAAAAAAAATTGTAGTCAAAATAAAAACCGTACTTGAACGAGAATGCGTTGTAAAAACATTTTGTGTGTGTACGTCCCAAACAATTGTTTAATTTTTTTTTTTTTTTAATCAAATAATGTTGTATCAGTGTATTGGATTTTAATTTTTCAATGTCTTTTGTGTTGGTTGTTATTCATTAATTCCTGAACATATCCTTGTCTCAAAGCAATGCCTAGATCAATTTGTAAGGGGTATTCCAATAAGAGGTGTTATTTTGATATTCAAAGAAAAATGGCATTTTTGAGATAAATGATCGGATGTTTATTTCATTATAATGAGGAAGGTATGCCATTAACAATGGAATACAACATCAGCCAAATGGCCGCCATGACCACGCCAGGACCATATCCTTTTCATGCAATTTTCCATTTAACCAAATCGCAAAGTGGCTGTCATATGTCCTCGATAGCCTCACGAATACCATCCTTGAGGTCTTGCATCGACGCTGGGCTATTGGGGGTAGACCTTAGCTTTCACGTGGCTCCAAAGGAAGAAGTCGCAAGGTGTTAAATCACAAGATATCGGTGGCCAATAATTGTGATCACCTCTTCGAGTAATAACACGGTCCAGAAACTTTTCGCGTTTACGAAGCGTCTCTGCCAAATTTTAACCATTTTTATAGTGAATTTCAATAATTTCAATGCCTTGTGAAGCGTGTATCGTTCTATGTTTATTAATGGCGTAGTTTCTACTTGTCAAATGTGACTTTAAAAGTGACAACTACCGAAATAGCGGGCTATTCAAAATAACACCGCTTATTGAAAAACCCTTTACATGGGTCTCTGTTCGGAGCAACAAGTTGGTTGCAGTAAATGCATACAGAATTCAAGTGAGAATAAAATGCTCCAAATCACTCTATCTGTCAAATTCAATTGATATATTTCAATTGTTGGCAATTGTTATAAAAAAAATCGTCAATGACGAATATTTCACTATTCAGTAGCCAGCACAGCAATATTTCCCTTGGCAAGCAACAACAATTTGGATTTGCAGTCGATAAAAAGGCCAGTAAAAAAAATGATAGAACTTTCAATCATTGAAATGAAGGCAGCGCTGTTGGCGTTAAGAACAATTAATCCAATGATCTGAGTTAATCTGAGTTATGCACTCGCTAAGGTTGAAGTACTTGCTAGTTTTTGTAACCCAAGGCGCAAACCTCAGGTCCATTTTGCGACGTTTTATGTAACAATTGCCATATAAATTGAATTTGACAGATAAAGTGAGTTGGAGCGTTTTATTGGTACTTGTTTTCTTATCAAACAATAAATCATATATGGGCTTGTTAGGATAATAAAATGCTCCTGAAAATCTTCCAGGAGCACTCTTAACCCTAAAAATTTCTATTTCTTATCCGCCAGGATGTTGAATTTCTTAATTCTTTTTGTCCTATCACATATACTTCCCTATAACTATTATTTAAGGTATTAAACCAAAATACTATATTTCCTTATTTTACTGTAAAATGTTTGTACATATTTATTTGTCACTGTTTCTAAAAATATTTTATCTTTCGTAAGATTGCACGCCATCTAATTAAAAAAAAAAAAAAAAAGAACTAAATCTTGATACCAATCGATGTTTTGATGTGATTTTATTTTTTGGATATGTGATTTTTGACATTATTTTTGCTTATGATTGAATGTGTATGTTTCAGTGTATTCATTTTCATGTTTGTACGTTTCTTAATATTGTATATTTATAAGTTTGGATTTGTTTTCTCCTTTTGAATTTGATAAATAGAATAAAACGCTATGCTCAGTTTTAAACTCATCCCCATCCCCCATCTTCTGACCTAGAAGAAAACAGTTTTCACCATAGAAATGTGTGTAATCAAAATTCAATTCAATTCAATTTGCTTAAAGCTCGGCCACACATAGAAACAGGACGGAGTTTCTCCTTTGACATTTTGCAAGTGAAGTTGCAACGGTTGCTACTACTGTTGTACACACGACATCCCAGAGAACTCAATTGTTTATAACAAAATAAAGTGTTGTCATCATTTTCATGCATAAATGACGAATTTTAATCCACAAAATCAATCCCATTACAATAACTTGCTCTGAGAAGTTAATAAACCTTGCATTCTACCTAATGCACTCACTGTGTCTCTGGCATATAAAGGGTATACAAAATCCCTTGAGTGGGTGCAAATCTAAATTAGTTTCGCCTGAAACTTGTGTTGGCTAAAAAATAGTATTGTTGGCTACACAAATTGCCACAGATTTATGTATTTAAATTTTTACAATAAATAATAATATTATGTATAAGCTTTTTCCTAAGAGAACTCTCAAAAAAAAATACTTAGGTACACCTGTGTGTTTGTTTTTGCATGTAACTGTTTTTAAAGAGGTTCAAATAAATTTTTTGGCCACATTTTTGATTTAAATGAAAAACCAAATATTTTCTAAAGCAAAAAACAAAATACATAAGAGTTTCAAGTTACAAAATTATAATTTTACCAAAATCAGCTACTCAGACATTGATTTTTGCTTTTGTTTAACATTTATTTAAAATCACTAAAACATTGATTGTTATTCTTGATTTGAATAAAACGTTCATATAAGATTAAATCCCATTTAGTTTTACCTATACCAAAATTTGTATAAGAAAAGTAAGATATTGTGAAAAAAATATTCAATTGAGAGTGATTAAGAAAACAAAACAAAAATAATACAGTGATAAAAAATAGCAACATTTTTTAGCTATCGTTCGGTCTAGGTATGGAATCGTGTAAGGTGATATAGTACATTACTTACTTACTTACTTAAGGTGGCGCTACAGTCCGTTGTGGACTTGGGCCTCAATCAACAGTCTCCGAGCCAGCCAGCTCGGTCCCTAGCTAGCTGTCTCCATTTGTGCACTCCAAGTTGATTGAGGTCCTCTTCCACTTGAGTGCGCCACCTGAGTTTCGGTCTTCCTCTCCTCCTACGTCCCTCGGGAATAGTGTTGAAGGCTTTCCGGGGCGTAGAATTGGCTCAAATCAAATCATCTCTAAGCAACCGAGCCTCTCTCAACCTTGACCCTTCTGGCTAGGTCCATGTCGTTGCACAACCCGTAAAGTTATATCTTCTTCGTCATTCCCCTTCAATGCACACGACGGGGCCATAGATGACCCGAAGAACTTTCCTCTTCCCAAGGCACTTTTACAATTTGTGTTGTACAATTTTACCTTAGTTGCTCGAGAGAGGGCTTATCCACTCAATTGCTTTCTTAGCCCAAAGAAACAGTTATTAGCAAGAGTTATTATTCGTCTGATTACGGCGCGCGCTGGTGAGACGTCGGAGAAAAACTCCTCTACTACCTCGAAGTTGTATGCGTCTATTACGACGTTCTGTTCGAGCCACCGTCGGTGTTGGGTGTCCTTCCTCGAAGACAGCATATACTTCGTTTTTCCTTCATTTACCGGTAAACCCATTTTTGCCGCTTCTGTCTCAATTCTCACTAAGGCGCCATTGACATCACGCTGTGTTCTTCCCATTATATCAATATCATCGGCGTACGGGAGAAGTTGAACAGATTTTTGGAAGATAGTGCCTCTGATGTGTACGGTGGAGTTCTGCACTTTCTTCTCAAGAACGATTTTGAAGAAATCGCTCGATAGTGCATCGCCTTGTTTGAATCCTTTTTATGACGTCGAAAGATTCCGTAAGCTCGTTGCCAACCTTGATGGAGCAGCGTGAGTTCTGCATCGTCATTTTGCACAAGCCAACGAGTTTGGCAGGGATGCCAAAACTTGACATAGCTTTATACAGTTCGTCTCTGTAGATGCTGTCATACGCGGCCTTAAAATCGATGAAAATGTGATGGGTATCGATTTGGAGTTCATAGGTCTTTTCCGGGATCTGCCGCAACATGAAAATTTGGTCGATGGTTGATTTTCCTAGCCTGAAGCCACATTGATAAGGACCAATCAGATTGTTGACGAAAGGCTTTAGACGTGTTCACATATTACGGCAGAGGATCTTGTAGGCGATTTTAAGTAGACTGATTTCTCTGTAGTTGGTGCAGTTTAGAGGATCTTCCATTACAGTCACATTATACAGTCGAATTTTTTTGAATTTGACTGTCAACTATCAAAAATCAGCTTACGCGATTCCATCCCTGATTGGTTTCATCCACAAGTCAATCAAAATTGTAACATAATTTTTCCAAATGAATACCACAATAATGCAGACGAGTTGATTATCCAAAAGATTTTAAAATGTATAATTTCTCACATTTGTTGTATATTTTAATTTTAAGGATTTTCCATGTGACTTGTCCTGCTAAGATCTAAATAAAAACTCTAAATCCATTCAGCCACAATATGCCGAAATCTTTAATTCAAAATTGTTATTAAAACAAAGTTAATTGGGGCGTTTACACACTTTGTCAAGGCACAATTTTTTTAAAAGTTTTTTTTTTCATTTTTTGTTGTTTAATTCAAAAATCGACAAATATTTTTTTTTTAAATTAAAAATTTACTTACAAAAATTCGTTATAAATATAAGTTCTTGGTGTGTGTTTTGTATATAGATTAACGTTTATCATGTTGTTTTGAAATTTACCAGCAATGCAAAATAGAACTGAGCAAAATTTAAATAAACAAATCCTTCTTGACACATAAATTTGTTATTTAAATGCCATAAATAAAATGTAATAACCTAAAACTAAATGTGCAAATTTCGGTGTTTGGTGCATAAATACTTTGCTATATTTCACATTAATATCCTTTTTTTTTCTTTTCTGTATTTTTAAATATTTGTTAATTTATGAACCCAAGCTGTAAATTATTAATAAAATCAAAAATGGCATTAAGTTTATTATTTTAAGTTGCTCAGTGTTTATTACTTATTTGTCTACATATACATACACTAGCGGTCAAAAGTTTGACACTACCACTGAAATTTGAGAAATATCGAGTTTTAACCCCGAAACTGTAGTTTTAGGAAAAAAATTCAATAGTTTTTTTAACAATTCTGGGCAATCTTCTTACAAGTTTTTGTATTTTTTTTTTCTTGTGGGATGTTATTCCAGCAATTTTGTAGAGTTTGCCAAAGAACAGATTCCGATGTTATGTGGTGATTCCGGACATTTCTGTCAAGCTCTTCCCATAAGAGCTCAATGGGGTTAATCTTAATATCTGGAGACTATGGTGGCCATACCGTTACTTTTTTGAATTTCCTCGTCTTCTACAGGAACACCTTGACGTGTGTTTCGGGTCATTGTCTTGCTGGAATACAAAACCTCAAGATACCAGAGCGTGGTCTTCCAATATCGTTGTATATAGACTTCTTTATCCATTCTTCCGATCACTCTTATCAGATCTTCCACTCCATCGAAGGAGAAACATGCCTACACCATTACTGAACCGCCTCCATGCTTCACAGTTGGGACCATACAAAACTTCTCCAGCCAGCTCGGTCCCTGGCTGGCTGTCTCCAGTTTCGCACGCCAAGTTGGTTCAGGTCCTCTACCACCTGTGTGCTCCACTGGAGTCGCGGTCTTCCTCTTCTGCGACATCCTTCCGGGTTGGATTCGAAGACTCTACGAGCCGGAGCATTATTTTCCATTCGCTCAACATGACCCAACCACCTAAGTCGTTGGACCTTTACTTTTCTGGCTAGGTCAGTGTCGCTGTACAGCTCGTACAGTTCATAGTTGAATGTTCGTCTCCATTCTCCATTAATGCAGACAGGACCAAAAATCACTCGAAGAATTTTTTCTCTCAAAGCAGCCCAAAGCGTTTTCATCAGATGTTGTCAAAGTCCATGTCTCTGCACCATACATGAGGACCGGGATGATGAGGGTTTTGTAGAGTGTCACTTTAGTTGCTCGGGAGAGGACTTTACTACTCAATTGGCACCATACAGTCTGGTAGGATCTTATGCCTGACGTACACTCTGCGATTTGAGCCCAAACACTTCAAACTTGGGCTCATCGCTCCATAAGACTCTGTTGAAGTCTTCATCTGTCCAATCCTGATATGTTTTGGCCCATTCCAACCGTTTAATCTTGTTTTGAGGGTTATAGCGCCCAAAAAGTCCAGCATGCCTTAACCTTCGTTGTATCGTTGATACAGATAGTGGTTCTTCCTGCATTTCATTGATTGATCGGCGCATATTTTTGGTGCTGTTTTCTTCCTAGAACACTTGCTTATGGTGATGATATGCAGATCTTCGGTTTTCGTCGTAACTCTAGGTTGTCCTGACTTCGGTTTATCCTTAAAACCGCCGCCGGTACTAGAGTAACGCTGTATTATCCTGTGAACTGCTCCTTTGGATATCTTCACTAAATTCCTTCTAATTTACAGAAAAGGATTAATATCTGGAGTTTTTTTTTCACTTGTACGCTTATACCTTTTAAGAATGGTATAAGCTATCAATGCAGTTAAAAAAATCCAGGTTAAAAAAGCCAGGTACAAATAAAGCAACCCTTTGAAGGTGGTCTCAAACTTTTGAACGATAGTGTACGTATCTGTTTATGTTTATATGTATAAGTATTGGTTTTGATATTGTTTGAGTTTTTCTTCTTTAATGCTATTAAAACGATTGTTATTCCTGGGACGGTGCACTTGTTTTCGGCCTCAAGGCTTTTTAAACGGATAAAACATTTTGTTTCGTCTAAGAGACCGGCTGCTTTTCTGCTTTTTTTTGAGACAACATTCTCAAGAGTGGATAGGCTTAACGAACAATAATAATTGATTGTTTGATAGTGTGGCATTTCATAATCTTTAAATAGACACCCGCCGCCGCCGTAATTCTCTCGTTCAGAACTTATTCTGGTCTTAAAGGCAAAGTTCATATAAAAATCGTTAACAAAAGCAGCTAAAATGTCTCGATATGTTTAGGTATTTTTTTTTTTTTTAATTTGTGGCGCTTTTAATTCGTCTGCATGCTAACTATTTGTTCTTAAACTTTATACTTTTATAACTACATTCTGGTGTCATGTTAGCGGTCACAAAATAAAAGAACTTGGAGAACCGAAAAAACCTTTACTGTTGTAAAACTGAATGTTGCAAATGTTTTTGCTTTCATTTCTCAAATGTTTATGTCAGTGTTATGTTGTTCAGAATAAGTGCCTTTTTTTCATATTCTTCTTTCACGTGTTGGTTCTGTGGGTGTTAGTTCAAGGAAAATTTAACTTTAATTTCTTAAATGTAGTATTTAGTTCTCCTACCACACCCCCTTCCACCCCCTCCCCCTTAAGTGATTTGCTTTTTCTAAATGCTAACCATATTGTTTTCTTCTATCACAAACATTTGTTGTTGCTTAAAAACATTTTTTCGCATTTCCATGTTTTTCCTTATAAACTTTTAATTATTTTGTATTTTTTTTTCGTATTTTTAAAAAGTTATAAAAAAATATTTATATAATAATATTTCTTTTACATTTGACAAAAAAAAAATCATATATGAACCATGCAGGATGAATTCCATCCGTTTATTGAGGCCCTGCTGCCCTTTGTTAAATCATTTTCGTATTCATGGTTCAATTTACAAGCTGCAAAGAGAAAATATTATAAGAAACATGAAAAACGAATGTCACTCGAGGAGGAGAGACATTGCAAGGACGAACTTCAGGTGAGTGAATTTTTTTAATCTTCAAAACAGGTCATTTAATCTATAAAATTAAAAAAAATTATAGAACGAAAAAGCGGAGGTAAAACAAAAATGGGCATCGAGATTACTAGGCAAACTTCGAAAGGATATAACACAAGAATGTCGAGAAGATTTTGTCCAAAGTATAACGGGCAAACGCCAATCGATATGTGTCTTATCAAATCCAGATCAAAAAGGCAAAATGCGACGCATCGATTGCTTGCGACAAGCTGATAAAGTCTGGCGTTTAGATCTTGTTATGGTGATATTGTTTAAGGCTATACCACTTGAAAGTACTGATGGTGAACGATTGGAGAAAAATCCCGAATGCACACATCCGGGATTATGTGTTAATCCTTATCATATAAATGTATCTGTTCGCGAATTGGATTTGTATTTAGCAAATTTCATAAATACTCATGATAATTTAAGTCCACCGCTAATTTACAACAATAATAATAGTTGTATTAATAATAATAGCAATAGTAATAATAATAATAAAAAGGGAGATGATGATCGAAAGCAGAAAGGTGAGTTATTTATAATTTTAAGACCTTATTTTTGTTTTTCAAATGAACGCAGCCTTATCGTCGTACCCGATCGTAACAAAATTCTATACGATTTGTACGATCTAAACGATTTGTACTGTCTATACGATTTGTACGATCTATACGATTTGTACGATCTATACGATTTGTACCATCTATACGATTTGTACTATCTATACGATTTGTACGATCTATACGATGCATACGATGTACACGATTGTTAAATCGTAGATACTTCAGACAAAAATTCAAATTTGCGTTCAAATGTCAAACTCCGATTAACGCATCACGATTTCATGCGGCGAAAAGCAAAAATTCAACGAACGCTGCTTTATGCGTCTCCGATTGTTCCGACGACTTAACTGTGTCCGATGCGTTATTATACGTAAATATTTCCTTAACGTAACGGATACCATGAACAAAATAAATGTTACGATCGGAACTGTTCTACGATCGTTAGTTTCTCCGAACGGATACGACGATAGGGCTGACTGTCAAATAAAAATAAGAGCTCATATTTTGTTTATATTATTTTACAGCGTGATTCACGAACGTTGTACCAAAAAGCTAGAGAGTGAAAATTGGGTTGAGACAAGAAGAAAAAGGGATCTACACCCCTCTCCACCCCCATTAATCGGGAGGGGTAGTTTCCTAATAATAAAGGGGTTCTTATCATGACCGGCATACTGTCAGCCCCTTAACCTAACCCAGCTATCGCTTAATGACTGGCTTATTTTGTTGTTTATAAAATATGTAAGTCGTTTTTAAAGGGGGGCAGGGCATAATACAATCCCCCTTCCATACGATTTTTTTTCGTCTCAACCCAACCTCAAGGTTTTTGGCATAACGTTAGGTGAATCACCCTATATGTATTGGTTTAGTCAACGAAAGCATTTTGTATTTTTCCTCATTTTGCTAACACTTTTTTAGGCTATTCTCATAACCCATACAATGGAGTCATATGCAATGATATCATACTGGCCACAGGTGTGTTCTCTTCCAAGGAACTTTGGAAGCTTTCGAAAGGTATCGCTAGGCAAATAACCTAACAAATCAAATAATAATAGATTGATACATGTATCGATTAATAAAATATCAAAATATTCCTTGCATGAATTTTTTTATTTTTAAAACTAACAAAACTAGTGTGAAAATTATTATCGACACATATAGAAAGATTCATGACTTGTTGTTTTTGTTTGTAGCGTCTATTTTGGAAGAAACTAACGATCTGATTCAAGCAAATACAAATACAATTAAAATGGAAAACTCAAGTAGTATATACGACTGCAATACGTATCCGCTATCAGCTCCGCCTAGTGGGATAGTATCAGCCATTAGTGATCGATCACTTGGACCTTCAATGGTCTTGGCAAGTGGCTACAGCAGTAAGTGAAAAAAAAAAATAACTAGGAATGTCTGGTCATTCAAATTAATTCGAATTTATTTTTAAGTTGACTTTGTGGATCCTCGGGGAATGCATCTATCAAATTCAGCGGCGCAGTTGAGAGGTCAGACATCATGTAAAAATGATCCATGTTCATCGCCGCCTGATGCTAATGGCAGCAGTTTTTCTGTTATCTTGCGGCACAACGATCAGTCATTGGGTGGGAATTCATCCGAAGATGGCATTTCTTTGCAAAGGTACACCCCTACTGGACATTCAGCCTCGAGGATTCTTACCATGAGCCAGGAAAAACCGAACGAAGGTAGTTATTTACCTATACACACACGAACATATAAATTCTTGGAGATTAACCCTTTTGCATCAGTATTAATTCAGCAGAATACCCCTGGATTGGTGCCCCACGCAGTTAGTCCAAGTGCAGTCTATTATCATCACAGTAGTCCGTCTGGTCCATCTGATTCTCAAGCGTCTAGTGAAAGCAGCCAAACACACCAGGAGCAACAGCAATCATTGCAAAGTCATCATAACCATCCGCACAACCCGCACCATACATCGCAGCATACTCATCATTCGAACCATCCCCATTCAGTGGCAGCTAAATATCCGAACGAAGTTGGCAACGGACATGACACACTCTCTGACTTTGTAACGTTCGTATGCCAGGAAACTGACAGCAATCCACATGTCTCTAGTTCGGCTTCAGGTTCTGCTGCGTCATCACTTGCAGCCGCTGCTGTAAGCCAATTCCAGGTTCAGCATGGTGGTCGCAGTTTGAAGACTCAATATGCTCAATACAGCACAATGCTTCCACCACCACCATTGCCTCCAATGGCACGACCGGTGGCTATCATACGATCAACAGGCGATTTAACAATGGTAGGAAGTCCACCGTCATCAGTGACACCGCCTGCAGGTTCCACCTCGTCTATCCCATCACCATCTCACCATCATCAAGATCAAGATCCAAATTTGTCAAATAGTAATTCTTCGAATGGTGGAAGAAATTCATCAACTAATGATAGCGGATCATCCAATTCCAATGGTAACAACACAACGAATACCACCAGTGGCAATAATAGTAGAATTGGCTGCAATATTGTTCAACCATCTGAAATAACATCGAATTCTCCGCCATTGAGTCATCTTGATGTTACACGAAAGAATTTAGCACGTATCTCAAGTAATCCGTATCCACCAAATGCCCGGGAATATGTTTCATTCAATAATTTTCATTCACAACCGGCTCCGGTAAGTTAACCAGTATAACTACACCCAATGTCATTTGATTTTATTGACATCATTTGTTTATAAAACTAGCTTTTGGGCTACACAACCTCAATATCAACAATGTCAGGTGTTATAAGCCCAACAAATTTAAGTTTGTACTCATCGCCCAGAACAACACCAAGAAGCCGATGGAATGCACCATTTATGATGGAGGAAGATTTCAATATGATAACACACTCGATAAGCAGCAATAATCCTGAAACAGGTGCCGTTATTTTAATGGAAGAAGGTAAGTTCCTATGTCAATTATGGCATATGACATCTCTTAAACTGTTACTATATATATACTGGTCAAGAACACGCATCTGCCTCACGTTACAATGACGAATATCCAAATCGGGATTATGTGACATGATAAACAGCGATGATGTAACACAAGGAATACGCTTATTAAATTTAATTTGTATCGAAGACAACTCAAAGACAAACAAACAGCAAAATCAATGAAGGAGTATTAATATAGCTTTGATGGGCATTGACACAGAAACAAAATTTAAAAAAATTGAAACGGAACCAAAGCATTTGTTTAAGTATAAAACAAATAAAAATGAAATTATTATAAAAAACTCTACAAGTATATAAAAATATCATTTTTAGAAATATAATTAATTCAAATATATAAAATGAGATAGAAATCAGACAATAGTAGAATTAATCCAAATAATAAGCATATAACTTCAAAACAATATAAAATGAAAAGCGCTATAAGCAAAATTAATATATAATAAAAAATATTATAAATAAAGAAGCAACAAAAATGCATTATTTGTTATGGTTATGATTTATGATAGCAAAGAAACGTTAAACACACAAAACTTGATCTCGTCAGATAAGATTTAAAATTAATATTAAAATTAATTAATTGAAAACTTAAACTTAATTTAATTTAATTTAATTAAAAAAAAAACTATACGAACATGTGTAAGGGAACAAGTCAATTCAATTAAAATAAGTTTTCTGATGCAAGACAAAAATTATATTAATTCAGGTAAAGGTTCATGATGACAGCAACGATAAAAAAAAATTAAACATAATTAAGAAAATATATAAATAAATAGCTTAACGTTAATCTGATCAATGGTCATGTCAGAAAGTGATACTTTTGCACAAAAAACAAAATTTATAGAATAAAGAAAAACTCGTCGAAAACGTTTATGAAAAAAAAAATGTTTAACAATGGTCACTGTTGAACTTTTTAACGCCCTTAACGGTTTTCAGAGTTTTTCTTTGATTTTAAAAATATTTTTATTTATTTTTTTTATAGTTAAGTTTGTAAAAATTCATTCTGCAGTTCAAAGCAACAAGAGACGAAATAAGAATTATTTATGAAACTTTGAATTTCATTAATTAAAAAAAAAATGAAGAATCTGACTCCTAGGGAGTTTCAAGAAATAAGAAAAAACTGTATATACATATATATTCCAAAATATACAAGCAAAGAACTAATCCTATTGTGTATAATAAGAAAGCTTCCTACAAAGCAAAAAAACAAACTAAGCAACGCAAAAATTAGGACAATAATTTATAATTTTTGTTTTTTTAAGACAAAATGTATATAAACCAAGAACAACAATAGAATAAGAATAAAAACTTTTAATCAAGGAGTAAACTAGCAGCGACCTAGGATAGTAGTTATATTATAAGATACAGAAGATAATTGCTACTGCAACCTTATATTATATATAAACACTATTAACTATATATATATTTTATACAAAATTTAAATAATAACTTTAACAACATCAGCAAAAAAAAAAAACTGAAATACTATGGTCATCAGAAAATAAGAGAAGAACTCCTTGAACGCTGCAAGGAATTTCAAAGTGAAGAAAAGAAAATAATTAATTATTAAAAAATAAAAGGTAGTTATCATATTCAGCCCTATCGTCGTATCCGATCGTAACAAAATTCTATACGATTTGTACGATCTATACGATTTGTACGTTTGTACTTTTCCACTCAATTGCTTTCTTAGCCAAAAGAAACAGCGATTAGCAAGAGTTATTCTTCGTCTGATCTCGGCGCTAGTGTTATTGCCCGTGTTTATAGCAGAGCCTAGGTAGACAAACTCCTCTACTACGTCGAAGTTGTATGCGTCTATTATGACGTTCTACCCGAGCCGTCGGTGTTAAGTGTTCCTCGAAGACAGCATATACTTCGTTTTTCCCTCATGCGTTAATACACTTCAATATAATTTCCTTTACGAAACGAATACCATCAACAAAATAAATGTTACCCTACGATCGGAACTTTTCTACGATCGTAAATTTCCCCGAACGGATACAACGATAGGGCTGATTTATTAACCATTTATATAATTAGGTTAGGGTATGTGCCTTAGAATCTAAGATACAGTAACATTATAGTAGTCAAGATGGAAACCAAATTTTGTCTTTATTTAAATTTTAATTAATTTATTTTTGTTCATATTTTTGTGTATTTTAAATTATTTATTTCATCAACATTTATAATAAGTTTATTTTGTATATTTATGTTTATAAGAAAATGACTAAAATTTATTCGAATTTAAAATAGATTTAATTTTGTTAAAAAAAAAAAAAAAAAAAAAATTGGCTGTGAGGTGATAAATAAGTCAATAAAAAATTATTAATTTAAATTAATTATTACTACATTTAAAAATAATATAAAAAAAACAATGACTTTACTTTTGAGATTACACATGTACAAATAAAATTAAAACTAACTTAACAAGACTAGTTAAATTATGAATTATTTGCTTGTTATAAACATTAAAAAAAAAAAAAACTAATGTAAGTCGCACATAATAAATATTTTATTTTTTAAATACTAAACTAAATTTTAAGTTTGTTTTTCTTTTTTTTTTTTGTTTGAAGGAAACTTATGGTTTTTAAAAGCATAAGTGAATTTAAGGTTATATATTGTCTCATAGTTATACGAAAAATGAACATAACATATACATAAAATATAGTTCTTATAATGTTTAATAGTGTGCCTTTATTTGATAAAAAAAAATAAAAAAAAAACATATAATTATTAAAAAATAAAATAAAACAAATATTAACAACAAAAATGCTTATTAAATAAAAAAAAAATAACATAATGAGCATTATTCAATACTGATTTATATTAACTATAGAAGTTGATGAAATGTGTCAAAACTGTTATATTATTTCAACTTGAAAATTGATTTTGTGTTAAGTGTCAAAATTGATTTCCGAAAACGAAATTTAAATGTTTTAACAAATCATTTTCAATTAAACTTAACATCTCTGAATTGAAACATCATATCAGGGGAATGTTAAACCCAAAGACCACCATAACAAGATGGCAACGATGGTCTTTGGTTCAAACACCTTATTCTTTTCCAAAATTTATTTGAAAAAAATGACGTTCGTTTTCGGATGTCGAGGTCGACCGCGTGTTTCTCTATTTTTATATTGTAGAAAAAAAAGAATGTATGCAATAGTTTTATCAGACTGTAGATATTTTCATTAAATTATGCAGGGTACGAAGAAATGCAGCAATAAAACATTAAAAATATCTTTCTTCTGAGCTGATCTGATCTGATCTGTTAATTGTTTGGTTTGTATTCAAATACACACAACTCATTTGTATAAAAAAAAAGAAAAGAAAACAATTAAAAGGACATTATAATAAAACAAAATGTTTTCGATTTCTATCGCATGATTATCTATTCCTAGCAAAACATACAAAAAAAATAAAAAACAAAATTTGAATAAAAAGTGGTTTCACTTCAAATTAGCTACACTAGCGTTGCCACCATTTGTGAGAATTGAGACAGAAGCGGCAAACATGGGTTTAGCGGTAAATGTGAGGGTAAAACGAAGTATATGCTGTCTTCGAGGAAGGACACCCAACATCGATGACGGCTCGAACAAAACGCCACAATAGACGCATACCACTTCGAGGTATTAGAGGATTTTGTCTACCTAGGCTCTGCTATAAACAAGGGCATTAACACCAGCGCCGAGATCAGACGAAGAATAACTCTTGCTAATAGCTGTTTATTTGGGCTAAGAAAGCAATTGAGTGGATAAGCCCTCTCTCGAGCAACTAAGGTAAAATTGTACAACACCCTCATCATCCCGGTCCTGCTGTATGATGCAGAAGCATGGACCTTGACCAAATTGGATGAAAATGCCTTAGGCTGTTTCGAGAGGAAAGTTCTTCTTGTCATCTTTGATCCCGTGTCTGCATTAAAGGGGAATGGCGAAACAGATATAACAGCGAACTTTACGGGTTGTACAACAACATGGACTTAGCCAAAAGGGTCAAGGTCCCAGAGACTCAGATGGCTCGATCATTTAGAGCGGATGGACACCAATGCTCCGGTTCGGAAAGCCTTCGACACTATTCCCAAAGGGAAGTAGTAGGAGAGGTAGACCGCGACTCAGGTGGCGCACTCAAGTGGAAGAGGACCTCAATCAACTTGGAGTGCAAAACTGGAAACAGGACCGAGCTGGCTGGCGGAGACTATTGATTGAGGCCCAAGTCCACAATGGACTGTAGCGCCACCTTAAGAGTGTTCCGGACCAAAACTGCGTTTTTTCAAATGGTATTGTGAAGCGATTAAATGTCGTATTGAAATGATTAAGGTGTCATTGTGTAGACAAAAACTGTTTCTAAATAACTATTGGAGCACAATTTCAATTTAGTACTCTGTTACTCAATAGTATAGGCTCAAAAACTCCAAAATAGCCAAAAATCGTACTTTTTCAAAGAGAATTCCATCAAAATAAAAACATATTTCGCTAACATTTCTTAATGAGCATAAAATTCGACATTTAAACTGTATAACTATTGGAGAAAAAATTAACTTTTTAAACAAAAATGAATTAAAAAACTATGAATAAAATTTGTATTTTTGATAAGCAATTTTTCTTATGATGCGATATTTATTTTTTTTTAATCTCTTCATATATTTAGCACGTACTTTTTCTCAACACAGAAATCAAAACATTTTGAGAAAAACTTTGATCAAACACATTTTATTTCAAAATTAAGAGATAGCAAAATCTGCCTAAATTTGAAAATTCAAATCAGTAACGGCTGGCGGAAGTCACGATTCTCATAGGAAGGCTATTCTCTCTCTCTTAGTAATATGCATTTAGTTCAAAATTTGTCGTCTGCAGTTGGGTGGCGCTTTAAGCAGTAAGAATTTTCAGATTCAGTCCGGAACACTCTTAAGTAAGTAAGTAAGTAAGATCTGCAAATGGAACTTGACACAAAAAACGCCTAAAATTCCTTTACAATTATTCAAAATATTAGAAATAAACTAGACATTCAAGGGACAAACAGCAATATGAATGATCTATGGCTTTTGATGACAATTTCAAAAACCATAGTCGCTTTTAGGCGCACAAGCAAATTTTTCCATCAAAATAATGACATTTGTACCTAAGACACCAGGCGACCAGGAATTCTAGCAGGTATACCTTTTTCTTTTGATTTCTTTTTCATTTATTTGAGAGAGAGAGAGAGAGAGAGAGAGAAAGAGGGAGAGAGAGAAAGAGAGTAATATGTAGCAATTTCGATCCGCTCCAAGCAAAGGTAAGCAAATACAGCGTGTGCGTGTGAAGGAGACGAAATTATACCATGCTTAGGTTAAATGAATAAGAGAAAGTAGAGTGTAAGGACTTGGTGCAGATGGCGTTAGTGTCGCGAAATCTTTCGAAATCTGTAGTTCCAACTTTTTCCGCATATGTGGCGCTAGCAGCACTAAACAGCATTTATTTTTTGTGCCAAATGACATTTTTCACCAAACAGCTTTGTTTTACCAAATGGGAACTTTCTTCAAACACATGGTTTCCTGCTGCCTGGATACAGAAGTCAAAGCCACCAATAAAATTAATGTGAATTTATGATGGAGATTGGAGTTTTCAACATTTGCACCACTTCCAATTCGATATACATAATCTCACCATCACATCTCGCACACAGTCCACTTAAAGTGCGACTATATAATTATTATCTTAAAAAAAAGGTTAATCGTTTAATTTCGATGTGAACAAAGACGCATTCTTTTATTTAACTCTCTATAGTTCCAGCCATTCTGTATGTTTGTCCACCTATGAATGTTTGTCATTTTTTTTTTTTATTATTGGTCAAATAAAGAATACTCTAATACTTATCAGACTAGACATTATCATTAGTTACCAGGAAAAGACAGTCTCTTCTTTTCATATCGAAAACGCTGTAAGTCCTCGTCTTCGCATTCAATTGGTTGGCATTTGAGTATCTTTAAATTTTTAGCGTTATCTATACCCATGTACAAACAAACAAACAAAAAAAAAGAAAAAAAGGAAAAAAAAAACGAATCATATCCAACCCACATGATAACGTATATTCAGTTAGTGAACCAAATTATAATCAAGCCTCTCAGATAGTGTCATTACTATCGTAACGCTTCCCGAGAATACCACGACACTCACTCGAATTCGGAATAAGCCACTTTGAAACGAACAAACTACTGTCGCGCGGTGTGTGAAAATTTAAATTGTTTAAAAAAGACAAACTTCTAAACAAAAACAAAAAAACAAAAACAAATTTCAAAGGAATTTAATATTGTTTCCAAGTATTTGGCGGCAAATATTTAATTCAAATTATCAGATTGATAAGTTGACATGAGGAAAACTAAGAATTATCACACAAGCTATGATTTTGTGCGAAAAGATGTGATTTGCTTGCTTGGATTGTTTTTGCTTTTGGATATAACATTAAGCAATGGTAAGCTGTCTGTTACTGATTTGCAACTAACAATTTTTTGGGGGATCTTTTGAACCGTCAATTTGTCAATAGGCACAACTTTTGAATGTACGAAATAGAATAATGTCTCAGAATTAAGTACAAATAGGTTTGGTTTATTATTACTCTTGAATAGCCTTGAGTTTCTGAAAAATTTCCTTATCATAATTTAAGTATATGCTCAAGGTATAAAAGCTTCAATATCAATATAATCAATTTATATACTTTGTATACACCTATACGGCTGCCAGTGGCGTATTATCCTTAAGGCAAAGTAGGCATGTGCCTAGGGCGCGCAAGGGTAAAAAAGGGCGCAGTGATTTGATGAAGAGGCGCATATAATGCTAGTTCATACGTGCAGGTTGTTAAAGAAGAATTCTATGACCTCGAACCGCACTTACCACTTATAAAAATACAAATAAAAATCGGTTCTGGGCACTTCCACTCACAGATTTAACTCAGTTCGCTATAATTCGACATGACAACTCGGTTCACTTACTCGGTTGGCCAACTCTTAAAACCACGCGGTACAGAAGTTTCGGTCAAACATACTACGAGTTATTTCTAATAATATAGGGGCGCCAATGAGATGCATGCCTATGGCGCTCTCAACGTTTAATCCGCCACTGTACGGCCCTCATAAATCAAACAAAAAAAATTAAATGTCTTGAGTAATTACTTTTTAAGTCATTTTTATCAAAACTCAATTAATAAAATTTCAATTTAAATGAAATAAAGCTTTTGCTGATTGCGGGTAAAAGCAAAATGAGACCGATTTTCAGCAGTTTGTCATTATTTTTTTTATAATTTGCACCAACTCAAGGGATTTAAATAACCTTTTTATGCCAGAGACACAGTGAGTGCATTAGGAAGAAGGGAAGGGGTTGGAAATCAGGTGTCGCTGTACATTGGTCTTGAATTCTTGAACATTGTAATGCCTGGGAAAGACAGCGAGTGTGGAAGAGAGTTCCACATTCGCGTAATACGGCTAAAATATTATTCTCTATAGTTGAGAGTACGTCCAAAGTTGGGCTCGAGGTTAAACTAATGGTCATTCCTGGAAGCGCGGGTATTACGGTTGAATTGTTTAAGGGGAGGAATGCAATTGGCTATTTCTATAGAGCACTTACCGTAGAAGTAACGATAAAACAGAGAGAGACACGAAACGTTACGACGCGACGTCGCGTCGGTGGTCTAAAGGTGGTGAAAGCAAAAATAAATTGCAAGAAGCAAGGCGGAATGTTCAATCTTTATCTTTAAAACATTTCCGAGTCAAATTAATTCCATTTGCACATTTCAGCAAACATTGCCAGACATATCACCAAATGTTGTGCAGCCGGTACAACATATGCTAAAAAACTTGGTCACTGCAATGATCACGATTATGAAGTTCAAACAATACCACCCTTCTGGCGTGGTTTGTGTCTATCCGCCCTTGGGCTATGTTGTTCTCGTGCAGAAGAAAACTTACACTGTATCGCTGGTCGTGAGGCAGCTAATATGGGATCGAAATGTGATGGTGATGGCAAATATAATACAGCTGCCTACACTTCGTGCTGTAAGTCTTGTCAGATAGGTCTTGCTGTATCAGTTGCTGGGAATAATTGCAGTGATGACATAAGTGAATTTTTTGCCAAAGACGAATCTTATAGAATATGTTGCAACCATGCTCGATCGGATGCAACATTAAGGGGAGATTCTGATGTTGAATCCGATGATGATGATACCGAAATCGAAACCGAAACTGATCCAGACGATGAAGAGGGAACAATTATTCTAGCAAATGATGGTTGGATATTAGTTTGACAGATTAATGTTGAAGAAAAGTTCTAAGTAATTTTTTTGTTTTGTTTTTTAATTCAGAGGACATTTGTGAAACAGTCGCTGCTGGAACACTTTGTCAACAAATCTGTGAGAATACAAACTCGTCATACGTTTGCAAGTGCCACGAAGGCTTTAAGCTAAACAAAGACAGAATAACATGCTCAAAATTATCAGATGAAATGGTTGATGAATACGACAGGAATGACAGTGTTAAGGATGATAATTTGGGAATGCCAACGTAAGAAATGTTTTTATGAACGATTAACGGTTTTTTATTTGAAAGAACTTTTTTTTAATTCGTGTTTAGAAAATGCCTTTCAGGATTTGAAAAGGATAAAAGAACGGGCGAATGTAAGGATATTGATGAGTGTGCAAAAGGATCAACAAGTTGTTTAGATCATGAATACTGCTCGAATACTCCTGGTAGTTACAAATGCATTACTGTAAAAACATCACACTGTCAACGGGGTTATCGATTCAATACGAACACAGAAGAATGTGATGGTGAGTAGAATTAACAGCAACTATGTTCTTCTTCTTTTTGAAATTTGTCTTTTTATTCAAGACATAAACGAATGTTTGGAAGAAACTCACACCTGTAAAAAAGGCGATGAGACATGTTTTAACACCCGTGGCAGTTATACATGCGAGAATAGGTTTTTAAAAAGATGCGAAGATGGTTTTATTTTTTCTGCAGAAACAGGCAAATGTGAAGGTAAACACCTTAACGGAATTCTATAAGTCTTTTTTGTTCAATCTCGCATTTGTGTATTTCAAAGCAGATTATGAGCTTGGTGAAGGCAATATAGGAAGACTAGAGAGTAATGGCAAAGCCTTGAAATGTACTTCTGGATTTCGTTTGAAACATGGCAAATGTATTGGTAAGTAAATCAGTGAGTTTAGAACAAAATTATTGAAGAAACCACTTTCGATTCATTAAAAAAGATATCGATGAATGTTTGACGGATAAAAATGCATGCGACAGCAATCAAATATGCACCAATGACATTGGTGGATATCGATGCGACTGTAAGATGGGATTCAATATGGACACAACAATGAATGCTTGTGTCGATGTCAACGAATGCGTAATTAACAATCATAAATGTTTGCCAACACAGAGATGCGATAACACAATAGGAAGTTATACTTGCATTCGACTGCAGAGCTGTGGTACTGGCTACACTCTGAATTCGGAGTTGGGAGTGTGTGAAGACGACGATGAGTGCAAATTAAGAATTGATACGTGCTCAGCTGGATTTGAGTGTCGTAATACAAAAGGATCGTTTCGATGCGATAGAAAGCGTGTTATAACGACAACTACAACCACTACATCAACAACAACATCAACATCAACAACCACACCAAGTACTCCAAGTCCGGCTACAAAATTTTTAAATGAAAACGGCTATCCAAATTATGTATCATCACAAACATTTAGCCAGCTTCAGAGAAACATTCCAATTTATCGTCCAAAGAACTATTCAGGTGGTCCAGAAGCACCATGCGGTCTAGGTTTTCATAGAAATCATATGGGAGCTTGCGTTGGTATGTGTATGAATGTTGGGCCTAATAGGTTTGTTCGATGTGCGCTCGGGGTCGCTCTGTGGCGCTCTGATTTCGCACTCTGATCTGTTCGATGACGCTCTTTTTTCACCCCGGTGCACTTTCACACCGTGTTCGATGTGTATTCAGTGCTCGCACCGGGAGCGCTCTAAATCAGAGCTGTTCGAATCAGCTGTTGCTATACCACAAAGAGGACGAAAACAGAGCACTACTAACGCATTCGATGTGAAACCAAACCCAGAGAAATTTTTCAGGTTTTTTTGACAGCTCCGATTACAGCATGACAAGCACCGGAGCGCCCCGGAGCTGGTTACTTCGAACAAACCTATAATGCTTTTGGTCAGTGACAGCTTGTCACTATACAAATCAATTTGGTTATAGATATAAACGAGTGCCAACTACCATCCACATGTGGAACACATCAGCGCTGTTTGAACACCAACGGATCTTATCGATGTGAAAATCGTTTAAAATGCCGTGGAGGTTTTAAATCATCTCCGGATGGATCTACTTGCGTTGGTTAGACATTCTCAAGAGATATTGATACATTCAGTTAAAAAATAACAAACACTTATTTACAGATATTGATGAATGTACAACTGGTGAACATAGTTGCGTTCACAACCAGAACTGTATCAATCGATCTGGAGGATATATTTGCACTTGTCCGTCAGGTCATAAGCTTGACTCGAATAATCGATGTGTCGACGTGGATGAGTGTGAACAAGCAAGAACGCCCGTTTGTCCAATGACATCGACATGTTTGAACACCATCGGATCTTATTATTGTGAATGCAAGTATGGCTTCAAAAAACACCATGCCACATGTGTTGATGTAGACGAATGCAAAGAAATTCCCGGTTTGTGTCAGCAGAAATGTTTAAATTTCTGGGGTGGATATCGATGCATGTGTAATCCTGGCTACGATATTAATGCTGACAATCGAACATGCAGTGACATTGACGAATGCGAGGTACATAAATCGTACGCTCTTTGTATGGGTTTTTGTGTGAATGTACCTGGATCGTATGTGTGTAGTTGTCCGAGGGGTTATCAGTTATCGCAAGACAATCGATCATGCATCGATATAAATGAGTGCGAAACTGGAAACTATTGCACCGGGCGCCACGATATCTGTACAAATATCCGAGGAAGTTACCGTTGCACGACAATTCGTTGTCCATATGGTTACGTAAATGATAAGGAAACGAAAAAGTATGATTTTTTTTCTTGGAAAAACAAAAAAAAAACTTTAATAATTTTTTTTTTTCGTTTGTTAGTCGATGTCTCCTGGAACATCCCTGCGAAGGAAATGATTGTTTCAACAAGCCCACGGCTTACAGTTATAACTTCATTACGCTTGTTTCTAAAATGGCAATTGTTCCCGAAGGAAGAGTGCTTTTTACTTTGAGGGGTCCTGATTGGTATGAAAATATCGAATTTGATTTAAAAATCGTACGCATCCAAGCGAAAGCTAACATTGAAAAAGCAACTGAAAATCACTTTTCGTAAGTAGCTCAATACAACATTGATTTGGACAGCAAAAATGTTTCTGTTTTTCTTGTTCTATTTTAACAGCACCAGAAAACTTCGCAGTCAAGTTGAATTGAGCCTAACAAGAGAATTAGAAGGTCCCCAGGAAATTGAACTGGAATTGAGTATGACTGTCTTTATGAATGGCGAACCCAAAGGAAGGAGTGTTGCAAAGATTTTTATTATTGTTTCACAGTATACTTTCTAAGCAAAATAAAAATGTAAACAAAGAATTGCTTGAGTGTATGTTTGTATGAGGAAAACTCCACCGTCAACACCAGAGGTGTCAACGGTCCTTTCAACAGCTCGGTCCCTAGCTAGCTGTCTCCAGTTTTGCACTCCAAGTTGATTGAGGCGCCACCTGAAGGGGTTTGTATACCCTTATTATGCTATAGACACAGTGAGTGCTTTAGGAAAGAGGGTAGGGGTTGGAGAGGAGGTGCCGGTGTACATTCATCTTAAATTCCTTAACACTACAATGATCGGGAAAGACAGAGTGTGGAAGAGTTCCACATTCGCGAAGTACGACTAAAGAACGATTCTCTATACTTGAGCGTACGACCGAAGTTGGGCTCCAGGGTAAACTGATTGGCATTCCTGGAAGCGCGGGTATTACGGTTGAATTGTTTAAGGGGTGGAATGCAACTGACTATTTCACTAGAGCAATTACCTTAGAAGTAACGGTAAAACAAGGAGAGACACGAAACGTTACAACGGTGTTGCAATGAAGTGAATGAGTTAGTGATGTCTCTATCACCGATCATTCTTACGGCTCATCATTGTATACCATTCAAGAGGCTTAAGTAAGTTACTGGAGCACCAGCCCAATGATGGGAATTGTACTCAAGCTATCTACGGATATAAGCCAGATCAGGGGCCCTACTCTGTAATGCGTTTCGAAAGCCAATCCGATTCGAATCTGATATTCGATTCGTGTATTAATTCGTACTCTGTAAAATGTTCGAATCGAACAAAACAATCATCTAGTACTTTTTCTATTAATAGAATAGATTTGCCGAGTCTCGAAGTATTTCTCATGTGATCTGTCAAAGCAAAAATAAAAAAACAAAATCAAAACAAATCACGAACAAGACGAGGAAGTTGAAATTAATTTTTAAAGAGAAAATATAAAATTCAATATAGTTAATAAAATGGATTCAGTTGCGCTGTGGGTGGATGAAGAAAATAGAGAAGAACGTGTATAACGTAAACAATACGCGATAAATCAAATATTTTTGAAATAAGTGATAAAAGGTAAACATAATGTGTGAGTTATTTTCCTTTTTTAACCATTGCTTTTTAGTTTTGTACAGAACTTCAGACTATCAAAAATCGCATTCAATTATGTATTGAATGCTATTCGGGAGGAACTGTCCACTCCTATGAGATCGACTGCTGTGCCAGATATATTGAAGTTAGCTGTTACACTGAAGTTTTTAGGACAAGGAGGGTATCAGCACCAAATCGGCCATGACTACTCGATAGGAATGTCACAACAGACAACATCGAGTTCGATTGCAGTAGTTTGTAGTGCAATTGAAAAAGTTTTATGTGCAAGGCACATACACTTTAAAATGTCCGAACCAAAACGCAGAGAGGCTAAGCAGTATTCCGCATTTAAAGAAGACGATAGTCTTTCCCACAAATTGTTCGAAGTGTTTCTGGCGTCCGAGGCGTTCAAACGTCCTTTACCCAAGTCGGGATTCCACCATAATTTCAAACTGTTTTTGTTTGCTTTGCACATTTTTCGCTGATGATTCCCTGTAATGGTATTTATTTGCTTAAATTTTGATTAAAATGATTATTTTCTAACTTACATTTTATCTATTTCGCATTCGCACAACTCAACTCAATACAATTTTCCCTGTGTGTCCTTTGAAAACGACCTTCCAATTGCAATCCGTTAGCTCACTTGGTGTAGAAAGAAAATTTCCGTTTTCGAACGCTAATGACTTTCCGAAACGCATTGCCAGGTACGAAAAATCCGAATGCGGATTTGTCAATCCGTAAGTACTAGATTTTTTATCCGAATTAGGAATAGAGAGTACAAAATATTCGTTTTCGAAAATATTTGCTTTCGAAACGCATTACAGAGTAGGGCCACAGGTGGGGAGAAAAATTTCTTGCACCGTCTTAAGAAACCCAAACATCTTGCGGCATTTTTGGCGACATATATATGCGTATATGGAATTTTGGATGGAATTAGGCATTCCACAAACGTCATTACACCGTATTTTGCATAAAGAATTGGGTCTTAAAAGGCTTATAATGTTCAGTTAACACAAGAACTCAAGCCGGCTGATCATCAACAACGTCGTGTCTTTGCTGATTGGGTCCTTGAAATGCATGAAAATGATTCAGAATTCCATCGAAAAATCATCTTGACTGATGAGGCCCATTTCCACATCGGAGATAACGTTAACAAGCAAAACTTTCGCATCTGGGCCTCGGAAAATCCAAGGGTTATTGTTGAAAACCCTCTCCATCCTCGACGCGTGACTGTTTGGTGCGGTTTATGCTACGGCGGGGTCATTGGACCTTACTTTTTCGAAAATGAAGCTGGAGCAACAGTTACGGTCAATGGATTGCGCTATCTAGAGATGATTAATGATTTTTTATGACCGGAATTGGATGGTATTGATCTGGACAACAACGTTGGACAACGTTTACTTTCAACAAGACGGCGCTACGTGCCACACAAGCAATGAAACCATTGATCTTTTACGGGAAGAGTTTAAGAACCGTGTTATCTCTCGAAGAGGTGATCACAATTGGCCACCTAGATCTCTTGTGATAGAACATCTTGCGACTTCTTCCTTTAGGGCCACGTGAAAGATAAAGTCTACCCCCAACAGCCCAGCGTCGATTCAAGACCTCAAAGATGGTATTCGTGAGGCTATCGAGGACATAGGGCAGCCACTTTACGATTTGGTTATGGAAAATTTCATGATAAGGATATGGTCCTGTAAGCGTTGGCATGGCGGCCATTTTGTTGATGTTGTGTTCCATTTTATTAACGGCATACCTTCCTCTTTATAATGAAATAAACATCCGATCATTTATCTCAAAAAATACAATTTTTCTTTGAATATCAAAATAACACCTCTTATTGGACAACCCTTTACTATACAGTAACAGGTAGATATGAAGTAGGTTAGGTTAGGTTGTAGTGGCCATCTAGTTGTTGTTGACACACTTAGACCTCAGGGATCCATTGTGATACCACTAAAGAAGTTACTCATGGGAGAGTAATGAACTTAAACAAACCATTTTATACTTTTAATGAAGTTAGAAAGACATTTTGTGTCGATCGTTGCCAGTTCTCTGGTATTATCAAAGAAGGGATTACCGAGATACTGATTCCTTCAATTGGAGAGTGCTGGACATGTACACAGAGGGTGTTGGACTGTTTCTCTTCCTCCTGGTTCATGCAGCTTCTACAGAAGTCATTTGTGTAGACCCCTTGCCTCAGAACATGCCTACATATGAGGCAGTGTCCTGTTATAACTCCAATTGTAGAGCTTATATTTTTTCTTCTCAGGGATATCAAGCCTTTTGACCGTTTTAGGTCTATGCTTGGCCATATTTGCTAGGCAGGTGGTACCCTGTGATCATCTAGCATTTGTTGATTCTAGAGCATATTGTTTGAGAAGATATTTGCATGTAGCAAGCGGTGTTCCTATGTTATGTTCCGTTTTTGAAGTAAGCAAGCACAAAAATAACATCACACAATCAAATTTACATTTTTTTTTTTATTTCTCTGTTATCGTATTTTTTTTTTTTTAATTCTTACTTGTAAGTTGTATTCACACTTTTCAAATTTGTTTTTAAATTTTTTAAGTTTTTTTAATACTATGCTTGATGTTTTTCACTGTTTTGTATTTTATTTTCTTATTTTTATTTAAATATAATCGATTAGATATTATATTCTCTTAATGATAAAAATTATGACATGCCTATATAATGATAAATATCCTCTTGTTTTTTTTTATCATTATCTATGAAACTATTGTTTTCAATTTTTCTTATTTTGTTATTTTTTTCTTTCGTAGTTTATTTTTATTCTTATAATGTGAGTTATATATAATTTAAATAGATTTAAACTTTTCGAATTTATGTTAATTTTAGTTATGTCTCGAAAGTTTACGCTTATACAATTCATATTACAGACACTATTTTTTTTTATATACATGTTTTAATTTTAATTAATATAATGAAAGGAAAGAAAAAAAAAGAAATCGTTTATTCATTTATTTCATCAAATACTGTTTATAAGGGGATCCTTTTGTCGCATTTTTGCCTCCATAGAACTTGTGTATAAAGAAGAAAGAGAGACAGGGAGGAGGAATATTGGTTTTATTAAATATACATTTTTTGTTTTTTTTTTGTTTTTTCTTTCTTTCTTTGTTGCATTATTTGTTTATTTTTATTTAAAATTGTGAGATTATGAATGTATAAATATTTTTCATAGTTTTAATTTACCAAAATAATTTCATATTAGATTAGCTTTCATATACAATTTTATTCTCTTTAACTATCACTTGAATATCGAATCGAATTTAATAAGTAAGAAACTACTCACGGTTTTTGTATAGAAAATAAATAAATACAGAGCTTTTAAAGTTTAGTTGTGATAGGTACATAGGCGTTTTCATCATATAAAATTGTATATCAATTAATTGTTTATATTTATATTAGTTTTTTTTTTTTTTTATTATTATTTTTCATTTCATTGATTGCTTATTTACTATTATATTTTCGTATGCGTACGTGAACATAAAAAAATATAAAGAAAAATGCTGAAATATAATTTTACAATGCAAGAATATAAAATTCTCTTATTTAATGTTGTAAGAACCGCATTCGAAATGAATTTGGTTTGTTTTATTTTTATTGTTTATTTTTTGTCTTATATTTTCTATTCAAAAATGATGAAAGTTTTGATTTTTCGATAAATACTTCAATTATTGTGAATTGTTTTTTTTTTATGTGAATTATAAATTTACAAAGTTGACTTTTTCATATCATATGGGGAACTGGTAAAATATAATTTTTTTGCTTTGGTAAAAAAAAAAAAAAAACATAATAGCAGCAAAAATAAGAAGAACATAACTTAACGACTGACAAGATTAACGGCCCAATCGAGGTAACTGTGCGTCGGAGCGGAATTTTCTCCGATTTCCTCCGAATTTTTGCTTCCAGTTAGTTCTCCGACAGGCAAAATGTCTCCGATTATATTAGAGTGATTCAAACATAAAATATATATATTTTTTGTTTCGAAAACTCTACTTTGACGGCTCCTGCTGGCGAACCAATGCGAGTTACACAAAAAAAACTCTGGAGCAATTTTGAAGAGCTGACGAAATTCCCCTTAAGCTCCATTAAATCGATTTGCAATATTGTGAAAGGTGGGTGAGCATTACACAGCGTGATGTCAGTGGAGCGTTTGTGAGCCTTGAGACGGAGGCCAGGAAGATGGGTCTAGCAATTAACGAAGGCAAGACCAAGTTAATGCTGTCGACAAGAAAGGACAACAAACCAGCAACGACGTCTTGGAGCAAACGTCAACATAGACAGATTTAACTTCGAGGTAGTTAAGGACTTTGTCTACCTGGGGGATCCGCTTTCAACTCAGACAACAACACCAGCGCTGAAATCAAATGAAGAATAACTCTTGCCAATCGCTACTTCTTTGGACTAAGAAGGCAATTGAGTAGTTAAAGTCCTCTCCCGAGCAACTTAAGTGACACTCTACAAACCCATCTTCATCCCGGTCCTCATGTATCGTGCACAGACATGGACTATGACATCTGATGAAAACGCTTTGGGCTGCTTTGAGAGAAAAAATTCTTCGAGTGATTTTTGGTCCTGTCTGCATTAATGGAGAATGGAGACGAACATTCAACCATGAACTGTACGAGCTGTACAGCGACACTGACCTAACCAGAAAAGTTAAGGTCCAACGACTTAGATGGTTGGGTCATGTTGAGCGAATGGAAAATAATTCTCCGGCTCGTAGAGTCTTCGAATCCAATTCGGAAGGACGTCGCAGAAGAGGAAGACCGCGACTCCGGTGGAGCACACAGATGGTAGAGGACCTGAACCAACTTGACGTGCGAAACTGGAGACAGCTAGCCGAGGACCGAGCTGGCTGGAGAAGTTTGTTGGGTGAGGCCCTGGTCCGACCTGGACTGTAGCGCCACCATAAGTAAGTAAGTAAGGGTAAACATTAAAAATTTGAAATAAAATAGATTTTTTGTACATGCATTTTGAATGGCAAAGCTTTAAGTTTAAATAATAAGTATTTGAGCTCATAATGAGCTCAATTTTGGTGAGAATTTTGTACTTGAGCTCACAATGAGCTCAAACTTGGGGAGAATTTTGTTTTTCTATGTGTAGATTAGTAATAAAAAAACAAAATAAAAATGCGGAAATGAATCACCCTAATATGTACGGAATACGATTGATTTTCAACGTTAGTCGATGTTCATAATGAGGCCGGATTACGCTATAAGCAACAATGCTTCAAATAAATTAACATAATTCTCAAATCTCAATGAGATACACAGCCCTATCGTCGTATCTGTTTGGAGAAACTTACGATCGTAGAAAAGTTCCGATCGTATCATTTATTTTGTTCATGGTATCCGTTTAGTAAAGGATATATACGCATATCGTTCCGCAAATGTTCCGACACAATTTAGCTGTCAGAACAATCGGAGACGCATAAAACAAAATAATCGCTATGCATCGCATAGCGTTTGTTGGATTTTTTGCTTTTCGCCGCATGCAAAAGTGATGCGTTAATCTGAGTTTTAAATTTCAAAGCAAATTTGAATATACGATTTAACAGAATCAGAACCGTTAGGACGATACCAAATTCGTATGTTTCGTACAAATCGGATAGAATTTTGTTACGATCGGCTGAGTGACTAAAATTTTTTGAGATGCAAAAATATTTTATTTTCACATAAATCAAAAAACAAACTGAGATCTCAACTGAAATTTTGTTGGGATAGGTCAAAACTACTCAAATTATTTCAAGCATGCAACAATTATTGTTGGTTTTCATAAACTAAACAAGAAATCTTACATTCTTCTTTCGAGAAAATAACCAATTCTTATGGCGTTTTTAATCGACAAATCTGGAAGTTAAAAAAGCAATCTGAACGCGTTCAATTGGTCAAAAGTGACAGTTCTTGATTCTGATTTTTTTTTTAAACTGTAACCGACAGTAGAATGAGATAAAAACAATGAATGAATTTAAAAGGAAAATAAAAGAAAAAGAGTTTAATGTGGCTACTCTGGTGGTAGTGGTTGTATTGTAACAATAAGTGTTGCAATTCGCCGCACTAATTTTCAGTTGATGTGCAACCCTCAATGTGAACGAACGTGCGTGCCGAGAGTTTTTCGATTTAAATGAACAATAAAAAATAGATAAATATATAAAGATCGTGTGTTATTTTATTTATGCAAAAGATAAGCCATCCTTACAGAGCCAAAATGCTTATTTTTAGATTCCAGATTGCCAATTAAAAACTCCATATTAGTCAACCACAAAAAAACAAACTAAGCGAACAAAAAGTCAGTGAGGTGGATTATAAAGCACAAATGTCTGCTTTGCTCAAACCAAAAAAAAAAAGACAAGACAACATAATCTAAAACGAAAATATAACTAAAACAATAAAATATAATTAAGTTGTATTTAGATAAAAAGTATTAAGTTTATTTTTTTCTATTTTCTCGTGTTTTTTTTTTGTCATTTTTTTTTTTATATATATTTTTCAATACAAAATAAACTAAAAGTAAATTTGTTAAAATTAAAAAAAAAATCATTTAACACTTTTAAATAGTGTTTTTTTATTTAAATATATATTAAAAAATGAAATAACTAATTTTATTAAGAAAATGTATATTTATATATTATCAGAGACATGGCCCAGTTATGATTTAATTGAAATCTAATATATGTTTTTTTTTACTTTTTATATGTATATATGAATATATAAATATTTACTCTTCTAAATAGCTTGCTTTCTCTTATAGTGGTGTTGTATGGATAGTATTTATATGCATATATGAATTTATTATCTCTTAAGCAAATTGTGTACTAAAAATTGGATTAAAATTACGATGATTTTTGTTTTTTTTTTTTTTAGTGTAATCATAAATTTGCCTTGCAATTACGTTATATTATTTCAATATGTTTAAATGCACTTTGAAAATATAAAATAATTAAATAAGGAAAAAAATCAATAAATTTGAGTCCTTAAACGGTACTTTTATACAAAACAAGTATTACAGTCCATACTTTTTGTGTTTTTGTTTCTATTCTGTAAACAAAGATTGCATCCATTTGTGATTTGGTTATCGTGAATGTGTGCATTTTGAATCGACGATATAAATAATGGTTTTATTTAATGAACTATTCTGCGTTCCCTGTCTCACTTCACTATTTTTTTATTTATTTTATTTAACTGTAGTACGTTAGATGGACGTTTGCATTTTATTATAAGGGGTATTGTTTTTTTGTTTATTGTGTGGCCGTTAATACTGCATGTTTTTTTTTTGCTCTGCAAACGCGTAAGAATTTAAAAAAAAAAAACAAAAAACATGTTTGTTTTTTTTTTTAAGATACGATTTCTTTTCTTATAAGTTGTAAAATAAAATATAATATTTTTGTTAATGGCAGCTATATACATCCTATTTACAATATGTACTAATTGAAAATAAAATATGACTTGGTTTGCAAAGAAGACCATTTATGCATTCGATTGACGAGCCAACTGAGATGAATAATTTGTTTAAGAATGTTAACTGAATTGGTGGAGTTCTAATAATTAAAAAGATAATTTAGAAAACGATCGAATATCAGCTGCAAGCAGCCTTATCACCGTACCCGATCGGAGAAAAATTCTCTCCGGCTTGTACAATTTTTATGAATTTTCTACCACCGTATCCTTTCTGACAGATTAATCATAGAATGAATGCATGAATAGAGTGGCGCGACAGCTCTTGAAGAGCCAAGGCCTAAGTGGCTTAATCTCATCAACAAGTTTCTAGGTGCGTGTGAAGAATTGAGAATTGAGTGGACCTACAATTTAACGCCGATTCCGAACGGCAAAGTTGAGAAGCACTTTTTTCATGACAGATGATACTCTTGGAAGTTTTGTCAGTTCTTCACAAGAGGCAGTGCCCGTGAAAGATGAAATAAAAAACTATGGACACGAGTAGGACTCGAACCCATGACGATCTGCTTAGCAGCTAACGCACCTAACCACTAAGCTACGGACACTACGTAGACACCTACGAAAAGAGAGCGATTGCATGCGATGCAAATTGCCATTAGTTTATTAACTTTTTTGTCCTATTGTTTCCGAAACAAAAGTGTCGGAAATAAAAATATATTTTTCACTCACAAAACAACTAGAAGAAGTGCGTTGGTGCATCTTTATTTTATGTACGATTCGGGTTCGATAAAGGACATTTGCTCCGATCGGAGAATTCTCCGATCGCGTACGGTAATAAGGCTGAATAGAAACAGAATTGTTAATTGTTTTATTTCAACACTGGTATTCCCTAGATATAGATATGCAGAATCAACAGTTAAAAACAAAAAGGAATAATTCAATTCAGATAATCTCTAATATGTTGAAACTGTTTCGAGAATTTACTTATTTTTGTTCACACTGATTGTCTAGATTTTACCTATTTATGATTTTGGTAGAAACTTTGAGATTTAAAAAGCAGGAGAACAGATACATATGGACAAAACGGGCATGCATGTCTTCAATATCAAACACCTTCATATTTTAAATTTGCTTAAAAAAAAAACGCACATTCGAGGCATAAAAATTAAAATATAGGAAAAAACAAACGTGTCAGTGAAGTGTTGTAAAAAAAAAAAAAATAAAAACGTAAATTTAAAATCTTAATCTAATAACTAAAGACTTCTATCTCCGACTATGTATTCAAAGCAAAACGCTGTTTCTCTTTACTTCTACCTCCTGTTTTGGTAGTTCGAATCGACGCATTGTGAATTCCAACACCTTGAGCATTATTTATATCATCCAATGCACGAAAACGAACAAAACCATGCTCGGCAACTAACATACTACCGCTATTGGCACTTTCACCACTACTGCTACCCATGCCAGAGCTACCAGTGGTGCCGGTGCCACAATTATTGCCACGATCGCCACCTGATACTAAATTAGAGCTGCCATTGTCTGTTAAATTACCCCCACTTGTGCTACTTGTTATGCCAGAGGAAGAACAACCGCCTCCACCGCCATTGACACTGCCTACCACTGATGATAACCCAATGCCCATGCTTATGCTACTACCGTCAACACCGCCACCGCTCCGTGAACCACTGCTGTTTATCAAATTCGTACGCTCTGCATTACTACCAATCACCATGTCGTCGTCAGACTGTAATATATATTGCTGCATTGCGGCACTATTACTTCTTTCCAATTGACAGTCGCGATAATAGTTTAAGGCTTTCATTGGTGCGCCACCAACACCACCACCACCTGTACGGTGAGAAAGCGATGACAAGTCTCGCTGATCGTCGGATGAGTCACGTTGATGGTGATTGTGCAACGTTGAATGGTTGGGATCGACAATCATTAATTCAGCAGCACCACCGACTCCGGTTCGTATGATGCGTGCCGAACCATTGATAACACCACCACGGGGATGATGATTTGCTGTACTCAGCGTTTGTACACCAGATGGTCGTGAAGACGAAGACGCAGCCGACGATGAGCTGCCATTGCGACCAGTTACAATGCCACCAATATTATTCAATGTGCCACTTTTGCGAACAACACCGTGTCGGTCAAAAGAGTTGTAGGTTGTGTAGCGTGCACTCGTACAGGAATGTGTTGAATTCGAACTACGTCGTTCAGGATTTTCATAGTTCGTTCGATCCAAATTAGCACGATGATGATTTCTGCTTGAATTGGATGAACGATCATTATTCCTGGATAATGGTCTGTCCAGCATCATATCGGTGGGGACGTTGTTCTCGCGAATTCCACCACCAAATTTTGGTCTTTCGAAATTGGAAAAGTCATAGCCACTTGTACTGCTACCACCACCGTTCAGCGGTTCTGAATAGCAATTGTCAGAGTATTGATGCTGATCGGAAACTCGGTTATTCGTCGAACGCAATTCAAAATTCGGATTCTCGTAGTGATCTGTTTGTGTTTCGGCAAGGAAATCAGAATGATGTCCACTCTGGGCATCGATCTGCTGGCGGGAATGCATGTGGCTACCAATTCCACTACCTGATTGCAAAGATCCCGTGTCATATGGACGCACAAAATTGTTTGTTGCTTGCAATTGGAAATCATTTCGTTGCGATCCACCACTCATCGATCCCTGGCCACCTAATGAATTCAATGCAAATGTATCATCATAGATAGGCTTGCCTGTGCGCAAGGTATATGTGTGCAAATTAGTATTTGCATTGCAAATAGCCGGGTAGTCTGTTTCAAATTGTTCTTGACTAGAACTCGATGTACATGGCAAGAAGAAGCCAGCCACATTATGGCCACTGTCTGCATTTTTTTCACGCTGCATCCCAGCACCACCTGGACCCATTCCGCCGACCCCAACACCAGCTCCCCCACCGCCACCACTGGTCTTCAAACCAGCTACCCAAGACATCAGAGTTATAATGGCAATTTCGATCAAACGCAATGAAAACTGGTAGCCCCATTGCAACCAATCCATGTCCGATGAGGATGTAATTAATGGCCGAGTCGTTGAAATGCTTATAGCACCAAATATCTGCAAAGCTGCCAATAACACAAACAACAATGCAGTTGCAATTGTTATATGGATTGCATAGGAGAGATTCTGAAAGCCATGAATATAATTTTGACTCTTGCTTCGGAGAATTCGTTTCAAAATTCTATAAATATATAAATACAACAATCCCAAGCTCAAGCATATAAATATATAAATTATTTGACATATTAGAGAGAGAACTCGCGGTGGCGGAGGCGGTGGAATGGTCAACTGATGATGGTGATGCAGCAATGGCTGCTGCAAGTGATGTTGTTGCAGAACAATATTATTAGTGTTTGCCACACGATGATACAATCCATTGCGATAGAGTTGTTGATAATAAAATTGTTGACTGTGACTGGTTGTGTAGCTTTCGACATAGTGTAGTGTAATGCAGAGGACGACATGAACGCCACTGCCAACAACGACAGTCAGTGGCCGGATCAGAGCAGAATAACGATTGTTTTTGTGATTGAGACTCTTTATGAGCAGAAACAATATTAACACTGAAAATGATATTGTTAGAAATGTTGCTGGCAAATTTAGCAAAATTTCTGATACGAAAATGTGAAATGTCGAGTGAATATTGTATGCATCATAGCACAAGTAGAAAATGCGCGAACTACAAATTATAATCAGAATCAAATGGATGCAAATGAAATAAGATTGACTAAATAGATGTGTGAGCTTATTGTAGAAGATCATTTTAAAAATTGAATATACACCTAAGATTGTAAAGAGAATAACCGATAAATAGACATGGATATTCCATGCCACCGACCATGTGGCTGAGTTTTGTTTAGTCGACGACGATGAGGAGGAAGAAGATGATGAAGCTGTTGCTGATGATGCCGTAGTCGAGGATGTTGATGATGAGGATGATGATGAAGATTGACCGTTCTGATGATAGTGATGTTGCTTCTGTTGAGATTGTTGTTTATTGTTTCCACCTGTGGAATAGATTTTGTATTGAATTTTTTTGACTATTTTGAATTGTTTTTTTCTGATTATCATTTTAGGAACTTACCACCGGAATTGGGAGTATCTGTCGACTTTGTACTCATTTTAATTTTCGGCTGAGTCTTTGGTTCATCTTGTTCATGGCCAAGATCTTCGGGTTCATTGAAATTTTCAACATCATCACTACTATCATTTCCACCACCACCACTTGCTAAATCAAAATTCTTACTTTGATTTATATTTGGATTCTGATTACTTGCGCGATTATTATCATCGGGCATATTTTCAGGCGAAGTCTGTACGACAACAACTGGCGACGATGGTGGTTGAGGATTGTATGCCGGTCGCGAGGTAACTTGCTTCAGCAGCACTTCTGGAATGTCTTCTTTTCGTCCATTTGAACCAGATAAAATTCGTCTTATACTCGGTAAATGTTCTTGTCGTGGATTATGAATGGCATCACTTATTTCCGACAGTGCAATTGTATTAACAGCACCATCACCATAAATATCAACACCATTGCCAAGACGATTATTGCCGCCCTTTTGAGATGGTGTATTCAAAGCCTTTTTCCTCTGTCCCTCCTGATCTAATGGCAGCTGCTGTGGTTTATGACTGGTGGCTGGAAATTCACCTACACTGCCGCTTACTGGACTACTTGGAATGGTTATTGAACCACCAGCACCGCCACCCAAATCAGGTGGTCTGAATGGTATTCGTTCATGCCCGGGCATTAAACTTGGTGGTGGTATGGGACGTCGGTTAATATAAGTTCCTGTATTAACAATAACACCTTCATTGTTTGTACCCCGCAATGTTGGCTTATCAGCAAATGGATTTTGATATTCTGGCGGAAGGGGTGGAGTAAAAAATGATCTTGCTGGTGGTGAATAGGATGGCATATCTCCAGGATACATTGGAATTGTCGGTTGGCTCTTTTTTAGAACATTTGGCACTTGAGAAGAGCATTAAAAATAGAAAAAAAAGACACGTTGTTCCTATTTATACTTTTTATGATCGAAAAACAAATGAAATTAATATGGAGTTAAGCTTATTGAGTATTTTCCCAAATCATAGTTTTCTAAATTATCTTGGAAGCAGACTCAACAGCAATTGGATATTAAAATGCACAGAGTTAAAATTAAGAGATAGAGGAGTAATGATAAGAAGTCCACCACGAATTTGAGTGAAATTGTTTAAATGTTTAAAACGTGATGAGAGGAGCATTCAAAAGTGTACTTACGTGATGGCGATGGCGTGGAATTTAATAAATGTCGATGTCTATCACGATCATGATTGTGATGTCTATTTGGATTTGGATAGGTTGGATTGCTATTGCTTTTTAAGATATCGGCATTTGGAGCTGATGTCGGTAGAGCATGATCACGTTCCAGATCTAGTTCATAATTCCGATGATGTAAATTAATTTGCTGTTGGTGTGGTGATTTTTCTAAATACCTTTTTAAAACGACAATAAAACAATCAATACATAGAACCAATTGCAAAACAATTAAAAAAAAAAAAAAAAACTAACCTCAGAGTCGTTAATGGCGGTGTTGCAATTGTTGTTAGACTTGGCACATAGCTATTATCGGGAATGCTACGTTTTGTAGTTGATGTTGTACCGTAGGCAACTTTTATCAATACTGCTGCTACACTGCGCTCCAAATTGTCTAACTTATCTAGATAATGACCACCTCCGCCACCACTTGCATTGTGATTACTGCTGCTGCTGCTGCTGCTGCTACTACTGCTACTACTACTACTACTACTATTGTGCGAATGATGATGATGCATACTGCTGCCGCTACCCACTCCGCTCCCACTCACATTATCACTGTTTGAATTTGCAATTCCTTCCAAACTTATCGGATCGACAACTAGCAATCCGCATACCGGTCGTACCGCATACAATTCGGTAAGGATAAATATTATTAAGAAAAAGTTCAGCTTTAAATATTTCCCTAAACATTTTGAAATGGTCAAGTTAAGTGTGGTTTTTAATTTGTCTCTTGTTTTTGTTGATGACAATGTTGTTGTTGTTGTTGTTGGCTGTTCTTGTTTATATAGTGACGCTGATAAGATTGATTGTTTATTTTGGTGTTTAAAGGGTAATTCAACAGCACTATTATCGGCATTTAACAATGGCTGAAGACGTGGTACCGCTACATCTGCTGTTGTTGTAGTAGTTGCTGTTGTTGTAGTAGTTGCTGTTGTTGTTGTTACACAGGTTCTACTGTTAATACGGTCAACATCCTGGAATATGGATTTTATGTTGATGATTGGTGACGCCGATTCAACTGCTATATCAGTTGCAGCATTGTAGCACTTGGAATCATCATCATCATCATCATGTTTGTACTTCACCACAGATAACAGTCTGAGGCGTTTTTTAGCGACATCCCTTCTCTGGTTTATACCACTAGTAGTACTATAATAATTGTTTAGATCACAGTTGATTTTAATAATCGACATTTTTTTGTTTTTTTCTTCTTGTTCTTGTGCTTGAATTTTTAAAATTGTTTTTATGTTTGTTTTTCTTTTTCATACAAATTACTTTCCAACTCGTTGTGGAGTAATTATCATTTCATATGATGATGATAACGAAAAAAACAATATAGGTGATTGCCAGGGAATCGAGGTTTCTTTCGTTATAAAACTGGATTTAATATTCCTGATAATGGATTCAATAACAGTGCCTATTTGTGGCAGTGAATTTCCTTTGAAAATCTTTAATTTTAGATGCATATTTTGTGATTATTAAAGTTTTGAAAGTTCCACTTGAATAGTTGAACAGCCTACATAACTGGTTAACGCTGTCTTTTTTCAGTAGATGAAAGGAACTTTATCAAATTAAGAGTGTGTTATGTCAAGAAGTTGGGTAATCCATTTAAAGGCTCTCATCTTGAAAATAGAAATTAAAAATCCAAGTTAGTTTAAAAATCGAAAATATGGAATTGGAAGAAATATTACAAAAAAAAAATTATATCTATCGAACCTAATTGGATTAAAATATTTTTTGAAATGTGATATTTAATGAAATATGATTTAGAAAGAGCTCTCCATTGTTATCCTGGTCACACGAATGAGTTTTGTGGGGATGCCAAGACTGGACATGGCTTTATAGAGTTCTTCTCTATAGATGCTGTTATAAGCGGCCTTAAAATCGATAAAAACGTGGTAGGTGTCGATTTGGAGTTCTAGAGTTTTTTTCCAGGATCTGCCTGAACGTGAATATTTGATCGATAGTGAATTTTCCTGGTCTAACTACTTAAACGGCTCATAATCCTGCAGCCTTTCATCGCAAGCACTACCCAATCGCCGAAACCAAGCGCTCTGGCATCCGCAGTCTAAAGCCACACTGATATGGGACCTATCAGTTTGTTGACCAACGGCTTCAGGCGTTCACATAGTACCGCAGAAAAGATCTTATTTAGGAGGCTGATGCCTCTGTAGTTGGTGTAGTTTAGAGGGTCTCCTCTCTTCAGGATCGGGCAAAAAATGCTGATGTTACATTCATCGGGCATGCTTTCTTCCGACCATAGTCTGCAGATGAGTTGGTGCATGCTCCTTACCGATCGCCAGCTTCTTTGAAGAGTTCGACAGTGATGCCGTCAGCTTCCACGGCTTCATTGTTTTTAAGCTTCGATATCGCTGTCTTCATTTCTTCAAGGTCGGGTAGACTGAAATCTGCCTGACAACAGAATTTGATTCGTCATCGCCGTTGTACAGTCTGCAGAAGTTGTCCTTCCATATGCTCAGCATTGACTGTGACTCTACTATGATATTTCCCTGTTGGTCTTTACAGGCCTCAGTACGTGCTCGGTAACCTTGAGTCATTCGTTTTACCTCTTGGTAAAAAATTCCGAACCTCATTTCTGTTTCTTAATCTCTCAACATATGCGATAGATCGTTCTCTCTTTTTCTTTCTGAAAAGCTCGTGTTCTTCTATCTTATCTCTTCTTCTGCTCGTAGAGCTCAAGATCTGATCTCGTCCTCTTGTGCAGCGCTTTGTTTGCTTCTTGTTGTTTGGCTGCATGTACCTGCATTCATCATCAAACCAGAGGTTTCGCGTGAAACCCAGCACTTCAGAGGCAGCATCCCTAATTTTTGTATGCCCTTATTATGCCAGACACAGTGTGAGTGCTTTATGAAAGAGGAAAGGGGTTGGCGAGGAGGTGCCGGTGTACATTGGTCTTAAATTCCTGAACATTGCAATGATTTGGAAAGACAGAGTGTGGAAGGGAGTTCCACATTCGCGTAGTACGGCTAAAGAACGATTCTCTATACTTTAGGGTACGACCGAAGTTGGGCTCAAGGGTGAACTGATGGGCATTCCTGGAGGCGCGGGTATTACGGTTGAATATCTAATGGCTTTCTAGCAATTCTGCCACTGGTTCTCTGCTGGCTGTAGGCAGACTTCTCCTGAGGTTACTTGACACTCGATCGGAAAAGGATCTGGCGATCTATTGCGATAGTAGCAGTCCTGTCTTTGGCTTTGGTCGAGATATCCGCTGCACTACCTTGACTACAACGAGGTAGTAGTTCGAGTCAATGTTGGCCCCTCGGAAGGTTCGGACATCAATAATGCTTGAAGTTTGAAGAGTGTCTTGCTTCGATTGCAATATGATCAATCTGGTTGACAACAGTTGATTGGTCTGGAGACCTCCAGGTCCCCTTGTTGATGTTGAGATGTGGGAAACGCATACTTGGTACCACTATGTTTCGCCTCGCTGCAAAATCGATAAGCCTGAATCCGTTATCGGAGGTTTTATTCGTGCAGGCTAAGTTTTCCGACTGTTCCACCAAAGATGCCCACTCTTTCCAAAAAAACCAATTTACCAATGGAAAAATAATATTTATCCGTGGAAAAAACAACAAACCAAAATTAGGGGTTTCCTATTTTTCAAATGCAGAATTTACTGTCTCATGGAAAGCATAAATGTTTATTTTATTTATAATAACTCAACTTCATAAATGCAGTCTTTTCAGAAGTTCAAATACCTTGTTACACTTATTTAAAACAGAGAGGAAACCGATCCGTATCCAACATTTGACCAAGAATGAGAAGATACTAAAAATCAGTTAAAATCTTTAGTTTTGAGACAGACTACGAAAAAAAGGAAGAAAGGATTCCATGAATGTTGGAATCGTTTCAGCTTAGAGTTAAAAACAATAAAAAAAAAAAAAGCAAATGAGAAGAAAAATGTAGCCCCGCATTTCGTTCCCAGTTAATGTGGTGAAAACAATATTTTTCTCATAATGAATGTTATTAAGGCTCCACAAAACAACTATTTAAAAATATAATAAATGCATTTTTCTTTTTTTTTTAACTATTCAAAAATTAGGTACAAGAAAACTCACCTTTAATGTATTTTTTTCTGCTTTCTTTTTTGTTTGTTAGAAGTTGAAATTCCTGGAAAGGTTTTTTTTTGTTTTTTTTTTTCACATATATTTATATATATATATATATATATATATAACACCACCCACACACTCTTATAAAGTTGTATTTAAGAAGAAACCAGTGATGCAACTTCAAATATACCAGAAAAAATGTTTATTCATATACCAAGGTATCCTTTTGTGTACGACGACTTCTTCGATGGATGGATTAAAGTTTAGGAAATGGAAACGAACACAATAAAAAAAAAGGAGAGAAATTAAATCTCCAACACTGAGTTAACTTTTACAAATTTGGTATTTTGACACAAATGTTCCAACAAATGTTTAATAATATTATTACTTTACTAGCTTTGAGTTTATTTCTTTTTAATTCTTCATTGGTTTTTTGTCAAAGGCCTTTTTTAAATCCAACACTTTGTGCAGAGTTTCTTCTTTCATCTCCAGAGTATAACAATGCACACCCAAATACTATACACAAACGCGTTCCACTTTTCTGTTGTTTTTTTTCTCGCTCGCGCTAACGGCATACAACTGTCTATTATCTTGCTCTCTCTCCACCTTCTATTTTCTTATATTCATTTTGAACTACAATGTGGTAGTTATTTTTGTTTTAATTTGGAGTTTATTTTGATGGTGTTAGTGGAAAATCTTGTTTTCTTCCCACTCATTTGAACCAGATTACACAGCGCACGACGATGATGGCGGTCGGTGGACAACGACAACGATCTGAATTGAACAAAAACAACACTAAAATAGATTGTAAGAGAGAGATAGTGACAAAAATAAAGAAGCAATATCTATGCCTGAAATGAAACTGGTCTTTTTTAACTACTATCTCTGCCTGATTATTTCTGTCCTGTTTTAAAAAGGACACAGCTTAAGATTGTTTCAGGGCGAATCTTACGAGTTACGACGAGAATCCTGGTTGTATTTTTTGATTAAAAAAAAAGAAATATTTTTCTTTAGTCAAAGTAAAGACACACACACACACACACAAACAATCACAATTAATGTTTAAGCAAACAAAAATTGGGAAATATCTTGTTTAACTCCTTTGATGTTGCAACTGCATTTTCAATTAATATTATTTTGGAGTTAAAATTCGTAAGCTGCTACCATCTTTATATGGTTCTCAATCCATTCGCATCACAAAACTTGGGTTCAGAAAAAAAAAAAAAAAAAATGAATGGACACTGGAATCCACTTTTCTTGAACTCAATACAATGCACGTCTGTACATGTCGGGGCATTTTCTTGCAGTTAACTGTCGACTGTATTGTGATTTTGTAGGAACATTTTCCTCCTCTTTTCGTTCTTTTACGATCCACTTTTAATTGATAAACCTCCTTTCTTCCTTAATCCAAATCCAGACACTAAAGAATTTCCCGAATCGAACCATACATTTTTTGGGCACACAATATGAAACCAACAGAATATTCGCAATCACAACCACCTCAATTTTAATCACGGTTTATTTTTTTATTAATTGGAAACACGGAACCGAACAGAAAAATGGTATTTATATTTTAAAAGTTTGGACGAAAAGCTATACCATTACACGACTTGCAACGACTCTGCCTAACTATAATATACTCTCTCTACTTTTTCACGTAGAACAAACCTTGGTATGTGGAACAAATGTATCCACATAGGAACAAACTAACCGTTTATCGTCGGTATTATGACGATTTTCTTTTTTATATCTGAGCAGAGTCTGAACTGCCTAAATCATTATTAGGTCAGAAGTGCGTTTTTGCGCTGACTATAGTTGACTATAGTTGACTATTTCTCGTTTTTGCACGCCAATAGTCACGTTTCTTAACCACATTTGTCGTTTTTGCGGTCAGTGTTAAAGTGTCAAATCGTATCTATTTCTAACTATTCCCAACTCTACTCAGGAGGTGAGTTGAAAATGGTTGATGTGTCAAAGTCTTTTTTTCTGTTTAATGGTGTTTTCAATGACTATCAATCTGGAATTTAAAAAAAAATCTGTTCGTGCATTTTTTACCGTCGTAGTTGTCCGTATCCGTGCCACCGCAAATTTAATTCCAATCAAAGGATTTCTGTTCGTCTTGAATTAAATATATTCCATTACAAAAACATAAAGAAAATAAGGTTCCCCTTACAAATTTTAAAGCTTCACGAGTCAAACTGAAAATCCTCAGTTACTACGAGGAGATACACACCAAGGAAATTATCGTATTTCCAAGTGACTTAAAATTCAGCGCCAATTTCAAGAATCTCATTCTATCACCGGTCACAAACCCTTCCAATCGAATTGGCTACACTGCAATCAGCAAACACCCCTATTTCAACTGCAACTGCGTGGTGACTTGCAGGCCGCCAAAGATGGCCAAAACAGTCAGCGTCTACGTTCGGTTAGGCCGTGTCCGAATTCGATGAATTATGGTTAAAAATGGATGAATTTTTAACCACTGCTGTCATATTTTAACCTGCTCCACAGCTAGTCTAATTTTTAACACATTTCAATCAATGCGAAATGTCAAAATTTAACCAAACGTCAAGTTTTAACCACTTTTTAACCCAATTCGGACACGGCCTTAATTTACAAAAAGTCATCGAAAAACTCGAGGATATCGACATGGTTTTGGAGGATAAGTTGGCCACTGCCATGAGCATAATGATTGTCGAACGTCAGTCGGCACGAACGGCAAATGGAAGTTGCTCTGCATGAGAAGAAATTGACGCAGCGGTGAATGGAGCTGACTGAGGAGGAAATTACGAAGATCACGAAGATCATCGGAGAGGAAGCTCAATGACGCTCTCACAGAAGTCAAGCATAAGGAAACCCAAATCAATGAATGAAGGACGAAATTGGCATACATATTTGAATTCATTGTTTTTATGTTTGTCTGTCAGCAATAAAAAATGTTTAATTAGTTTCAGAGAATAAAGACTTTTTTCGTTTATTTATATAAAATCACAAACTAGATATTGGTTTTGATAGTTTTTCGCTGAATCTGGGAGCCGTAATTAGGAGAATATCAGGAGCTGGCTTACTTGGAACAGCTTGAAGATTTCTTTATGGAGGGTGGTTTTCAGTCTCTTTCACTTTTCTTTTCTTGCTGTGGGTTGTTCAAAAATAAATAAATATGTTCTCATCTCAATTGTCTTTAAAATCTTACCATATCAAGATCATTCTTGAATTTTTGCAATAAATATAGAGCATCGAAAATTGTTGTCTCTGTATCCATTTCAAAGAAAAGAAAATTTTAATCGAAAAGATTTGTTTTTGTTTTTTTTTTATTTTTTGGTTTGACAGATCAACCAAACCTAACTAAAAAGCGTTTTTGGATGATTTCAACTATTTCTTACTATTTCAACTATGACACATCAACCATTTTCCTTTTGACATAAAAACTAAAGTCAACTATCGTCAGCGCAAAAACGCACTTCGGTTCTTTTACTCCCTAAAACTGCCATATTTTCCCACTTTTCCGTTCTTTTACTCCCAAGTTTTGTAAGTTCTGTCACCTTTAAGGGATTAAATCATTGCCCTATCTGCGGATTATAGCCACAAAAATTTCTTGTGGCAGTTTTTGTAAGTTCTGTCAAACCATAAGAAGTACATTGAATTTTGTTGTCGTTTGATATAATTTTGTGCATATGGGAGAAATAGGTTGTGAAACGTTCTTTTAGGCCGTGTCCGAATTCGATGAATTGTGGTTAAAAATGGATAAATTTTTAACCACTACTGTCATATTTTAACCTGCTCCCCAGCTAGTCTAATTTTTAACACATTTCATTCAATGCGAAATGTCAAAATTTAACCAAACGTCAAAATTTAACCACTTTTGAACCCAATTCGGACACGGCCTTAATTCTTGGGTGGATCACAAAATTTCATCACTCCATTCGATTTTTGACGGTTTTTACAAAAAAACTGCCGAAAAAGTAAAAGAAAGGCTCAATGTGTTTGTTTCTTAATTACGATCATGAAAGGTGTGTTATATGCTAATTCTACTGACGCTCATTACTAGATTTAGCGAAATAGATTAATACGCTGAATCTACTGACGCTAATCACGTGATTTACCGAGGTCGATTACGAACAAATCTCGACTTTTATGTGATTTACAGCCTGATTCAACCCGTTGTGAGGAATCACAAGGCATAAGCCCTTGCGACTATTTCCTGTGAGGATTGTTGTGATTCGAAAACATTTGTCGGATTCTCTTATAATCCTCACAAGATATGCGCCATAAAGCCTAGTACGCAGATCGGGAAAAAAACAAATTTTATCTCTACAAATGAATTCTTTATCCCACGCAAAATTTTGAAGTTGGAAAAATTAAGAAAAATGTCTTTTTGTCGACAATAATGGCGTTTTTAACTGACAATCTGGAAGCTGGAACCATTGTATTTCTATCTAGCTAGTACCTGCGACCTGGCAATCGATTATAGTGCCATCTTGAGACCTGGCACAGTGCTGTTTTATTTTTTACATAAGTTTGGTATAGGGATTTTTTTTGGGTTTGATGTAGCACAAAGTATCGAAAACACCATTCATGTTACTACATACTACCTGATTCCATATACAATGGCTGGAACCTAAAAAAAGCATTCTGGTTTTAAAATCAAAAGGGAATTATAGTAAATTATCTTCTTTTTACTTTGGAAAAATATTCAGGACAAAATTTGTCCAAGGAAACATTTTGTATGAGAAATAAATTTTTTCCCGATCTGCGTACTGGGCTTAAGCATTTCAACTTTCATTTTTTTTTTTCACTACTCAAAAATCAAACTGTCAAATCTCAAATTATTTGCTAGTTATGACCTGATGTGAAAGCGATCACAATTTAGATTGTTTTAGTGACTCTCACAAGATTTGACTTTCGGGGAGATTAGGAAAAAGTCACAAAATCAGGTATCAGTGATGATGGGAAGAATCGTGCTTTAAATCTTACCTAAATAATCATTGACAGTGAGAGACAAGCAAATGTCAAGCATGTGAGACGGCAGAAAATGAAAAGATATCTTCAAAATATTTGAAATAGTGAAAGCAGCAAGTTGATATGACAAGGAATATTAATTTTTCTACATTTTTCCTCCATATGAAAATAAAAAACTTCTGAATTTTAAGCGCTTAATTGTAATATCTATGAAAATTCTCAGGATGGCGCCACCATCGTTTGCTTTGTTGAGACTACACAAATGTGTTAGCCTTTGTATATATCTGCTTGTAACCAGTTGGTGCTTCAGTCGAATTCCATTTCGATAATATCTGTTAAATTTATATCTCAAGATGACAACCGATGGTGGCGCCAGTTGCAGAATTGTCACAGAAGAAGTTCTTTCTATATGAGTTTGTATTGTGTGCTCAGCTTGGTTTGACAGAAGATCTGTCAGATATTCTGTCAAACCAAGCAGAGAGCAGTAAACTTGAACCAACCAATGCTTATCGGCATTGTCATTTTGACAGCTTGGTTTCCCATCTCGCTTTTAAACTCAACTCTGGAGAAAACTTTGGAATTTCCCCGGCCTTGAAAAAAGATTCTCCATGAGAAATAACTTGGAAAATAACAACAATTTGAATTAAATATAAATATAGTGACGCGACAGCTCTTGAAGAGAAAAGGCCTTAGTGGCTTACTGTCATCAACAATTCTCTAGCTGTATTTGAAGAATTGAGGGGACCAACAATTGAACGCGCGCCGATTCCAAACGCCATTCCATTGTACGGCAGGACCTCGTTAAAAAGACATGGCTCCATAACACCAATAGCTATCGTCTAAAGACTGCAACTGGAGAGGCAGCAAAAGTGTACGGTGAGGTACGTCTTAAGATCCGGCTGGCAGAGTTGGAATTCTCTCACCTGTTCCTGGTAGCAGATATATGCGACGAGTGTATTGTTAGTGTCGATTTCATGAAAGAACACGGAGTGATATTGGACATCAGGAACCAGGTCCTGAAATATCGAAACATCGAGATTCCCATGATCTATGGAATCCACTCGTATGAGACCTCGTTATCTGTGAAAACCGTCATCAAAGAAGATCTAACTTTGCCTGCTTCTTCAGAAGTATTCGTGTGGACAAAATTGAGGGGCAAGCCTGGCAGCCATCGATACCTCATGGTCGAACCAGCCTCTGTAAAGTCCTCCCAAAACAAAACCATTGGGAAGACTCTTGTTAGACCTGTAAAGAACATGGTTCCCGTACGAATACTGAACATCAAGCCGTACGAAGTTAAGCTTAGAAAAGGTGAGATTGTCGGACAATGCGAATCAGTATCAGCGATAACAAGGATTCCATAAAGACTAACTGGTTTTGGCAACACTGGTTTTGACAGCTGACGTGTGTTTGACGCTGTTCACATTGGATTCTTTCCTCCGACTTATCTTGACGTCTATATGTTTTTTCTCTTTCGCACGTGCTGGTAAGAAAAAGACAACAAATTGAGGCAGGATTTTCAAACCAAACTAAAAATTTATGGATTTTTTTTGACATCTTGCATATTCCGTCAAATTAATTAGGTCAGTTCCACCTAACAACATCTCACTGAGATCTCAGAGATTTTTTAAGTGGAAAAAAATGAGAAATGAGATTTTTTCTGAGATCTCTGAGATGAAAATATTTTGTATTCGATTTCTCAGTCAGATATTTCGACGTGACTGACAATGTACAACAACAATTAGTAAGGTAACCATTTTATGTCAATGAGAATTGAGAATTATGTTCCACCAAATGATTTTACCTCAGTCAAAGTGACATTGAGATCTCATGTGGCTTTTCTTATAACCCAAGATCCAAGATCCGTGACGTAGAAGTGGCAATTTTTTTCCCTTAAACGCATTTCTTTCACAAAAAAATTTATGTTTTTTCTCGAAGGATTGATTACTCTTGAATCTCTTTTTGGAGACGGATTTACACATAATTGTAAAAGGATATTACACATATTTACTACGTGTTTGATTTTTCTAAGTTTTCTGTACAAAACGATTTAACAACTGACCAGACAACGAAGACATTCAAAAAAGGGATTGATTCGATGTTGCACATTTCTTACACGCCAAAAAAAATTGAATTTCAGTAGCAATTCTTCTTGGTCTCACATCAATAGCCGCGTTTTATTATCCTCACTAACCCATATGGGTTACCTCGTGATAATAAAACGATCTGGGTTATGAAGGTTGAAGTTCAAACTATGTTTTTTATCCGAGACGCAAACCTGATAAATTTTATTTTGCCTTTCCACAAACAACTTGTTTTTATTAATTCTCTTATCCTCTTGCTTATCCTGTGGCTTCATAAAACTGTATCTTAGAGTGGAATACGTGTTATTTTTTATTAATATGGCTGATATTAATAAATCGTTCTACAATAACTTCTTTTTTGTCTCACACTCGCCATCTATCCGCCATAGTAAGAACAAATTGTAGAGTTAAAAAATAAACCCCAATAGGTATCGGGGTTCCAAGTTGTTGTTGTTTTGTGTGCAAAAAATTAACCCATATGGGTTAGTGAGGATAATAAAACGCAGCTAATGAGATGTTGTTAGGTGGAACTAGCCTATTGTCAATTTATGACAACTATAAGACGTCAAAGTGAGTCTATAGTGTTCACACCAGTGATCACTTTATAACAAGATTGGAAACCTACCTACGTTTTACCCTCCAAATACCACAAAAGTTTTTTTTTTTTATACACACATACTCTTGCAGCAAATTTGCTTTATTATGTAGGCAATTGTATCATTATTACAATAAAACGCATACTCTTACAGCTAACCTGTGTCCTTAAGTTTGTATTACACGCATACTGTTGCAAATGTCATTTTGACAGCAAGGTTTCCAATCTTGGTATAAGTGATCAGTGGTTCACACTACTTTTGTGTTTGAACACGACAGATTGGCCTTACTTCAAAATAAGTCGGCGGAAATAGTCCAATGTGAACATCGTCTTTAGTACCTTGTGTCACTGTCAAACAGCTTCAGTTTAGTTTGCAATTTAACTCATTGAATAAGAAGTACAGGAAGGGGTCTTATGAACAAGAATTCAAGCATTTTTCTAAGTAGTGTGACTTACACAAACACAAGCACATTACAACAGGGCTGGTCTGCAGTTGAATAGTTAATCTCAGGGGCGCCAAGCGAAATTTTATTAAATCAAGATTTCATCGATTTAGCTTCAACTTTTTTTTTCAATCTCAATTCTTTTTTAAGAAGCATGGTGTTTTAACACTAAAGATGCACTGCAGGGTTTTTAAATTTTAATTTTTTTATTTTCCAGTACATTTTCTTGATTTTTCATCCGTAATTCATCACGTTTATTACGCTATTGTAATAAAACCAACAAATAAAAACGTTTCGAAACACAATGAAAAAACTATTGAAAACAATCGTGCAAACTACGGGAACTCAACGAATTGCATCGCCTTACCATCACGAACAGAAATAATACACCCCTGAACTCGACTGACAACACAGTCAAAGTTTGACAGCACATACCCTAAAAATGGACATCATCAGACATTTTTGTTGCTTCACTCACGTACACTGTACATGTAGCTAACACCGCTTCCTGTATTTCTTATTCAATGATTTAACCATGGATCGTCTTACAAATGAACAACGCTTGCAAATTATTGAATTTTACTATCAAAATTCGTTCTCGGTTCGAAATGTTCATCGCGCGCTGCTTCCATTTTATGGTCGGCATTCTCGACCTTCTGAGCAGTCTATTCGGAAGATTGTGACCAAATTTCGCACCAAATTTACTTTGGTGGACATTAAACCACCAACACGTTTACGTACTGTGCGTAGTTAAGAATCAGCTAGTGTGACAGAAGAACTCGAAATGTCGATTCGGCGCCGTTCCCAGCAGTTAGGCCTTTGTTACAGCACTACGTGGAAAATCTTGCGAAAGGATTTGGGCGTAAAGGCTTTTAAGATACAGCTGGTGCAAGAACTAAAGCCAGCCGACCTACCTACTTACCTACAACACCGAATTTTTGGTGAATGGGCTCTTGGAAAGCTAGCCGAGGATCCGCTTTTTTATCGAAAATTTGTGTTCAGCGATGAGGCTCATTTTTGGTTGAATGGGTACGTAAATAAGCAAAATTGCCGCATTTGGAGTGAAGATCAGCCAGAAGCATTGCAACAGCTACCAATGCATCCTGAAAAAGCCACTGTTCGGTGCGGTTTATGGGCCGGCGGCATTATTGGGCCATATTTCTTCAAAGATGATGCGAATCGCAGCGTTACTGTCAATGGTGAACGCTACCGAGCGATGATAACAAACTTTTTTTTGCCCGAAATGGAAGTTCTTGACTTGCATGATATGTGGTTTCAACAAGACGGTGCCACATGCCACACAGCACGTGAATTAATGGCGCAATTGCGAGGCGAGTTTGGTGAACACTTAATTTCACGTTTCGAGCCGGTCAATTGGCCGCCTAGATCGTGCGATTTGACACCATTAGACTATTTTTGTGGGGGTATGTCAAGGCTAATGTCTATAGGGACAAGCCCGCTTCGATTGACGCACTGGAAGCCAACATCCATGCAATCATTCGTGAGATACCGGCCGATATGTGTGAAAGAGTATGCCAAAATTGGACTCAGCGGATGGGATACCTGAGACGCAGCCGCGGTCAACATTTGCATGAAATTATCTTTAAACATTAAATTGCAAGGTTCAAACTATCGATTCAAATAAATATTTCATTCATTTTTTCGAATTTTTTGTGTTTTTTTTTTTTAAGTTCTAAAACTCTTAAAAAATCACCTTTTACAAAGGTAACAACGGTTTAGACTTTTGGTTGGCTTTGGAGTTGTGATTGAAATTGAACCCCGAGGAAATCATTGAAATTCCGCAATAACTGTTTTCTCAATAGAACCGTTTGTGAGTTTCGATAAAACTCTTATTTTTTCAATGTGAATATTTGTAAAAATGATTATTTAATGGTTTTTAAGGAACATAGAATACTTTGAATTTGACAAGCACTACGAAAGGTGCGCCCGCCATTTTTATTAATCCATTACAAACTATTTTCTAGCATATCCACAAGCCTTTTGATTTCTCGGCTATAAAAGATACAAAATTAATAAAAAAGAAGTATCTTCATAAACAAGGGAGTTCAATCCTTACATTCGCAGCGACAGGTGCTCCGTCGGTTTCATTGATTTCGAAATTTCTTCCGTTTTAGCCATAATCGTGTACATGCACTTAATGTTCGAGTCCATGCTATCTGTTAATTTGTTGACCGAATTTTTATGAATTTCAACATTATCAGCTGTTATAGATGAAACCTATTCAAGAAAAACGATATTTGTGTGTATTTATTGGAATTTTCAGGCTTACTGAATGTAATAAATTGTATAAGTTTTCTGTTAAGTTGTCCACAGAAGCCGCTAGGTATTGAGCATCGATTTCAATGTCGCTTAGAACGTTTGAATCAATTTGAGCTAAATGCGATTGAAGGAAGTGTTTTGGAATTATTCCTGTCGATGTTGATGGGGTGCTATTTTTCGAAGAGACATTTTGTTGGGTCATATCTTGAAAGGAAGAAAAAGTCATTACAAATTGCAACATATTGAACATAATATTGAATGCACCTCTTTTGGATATGGGACTTGATAATTTTAGTTTGATTTCAAGATTTTGTGCTACAAAATGTGTCATGTCACCTTCCCTGTGAACTGTTCCTTCCAGGTCATAGGGATATGCTGCTAAAATCAATTAAAAAAAGAAACAGTATCAGAGCAAATGTGTTGCTTAAAAACTACCAAGTCCTACATTTATCACATAATAAAGTAGCAGGCCTTTTCTGCGGTTTAATATCGCTGATTTTGAGATCATTTTGAAAACTATCACTGTTCTTCTGATTAAATCTTTCAAATGGACGTGCATCCAAATTGTCACTATTCCGACTTTTTTTGTTTGCATCGTCCTCTTCAATTTTGTCATCAAAATCATCGATTTCGGCTTCGTGGGCATTAACAGTTTGGCCGTCGGTTTTGGATGAAAGAAAGGCAATCTCTGTATATGACGAAGCCATTTGATGATTTTCGGTGTTTAAAAGCTTTTTCGATTCATTCATTGCTTATTGCACTAGAAAAATTATAATTCCTTCACTAGGATGAGAACAAACACAAAGAGTCTATATTGAAATTTATGTTACAAAAATGTAATATCTACCTTTGTATATGAAATAGATAGCTGACCAGTGGCTGTGTAGCCAGCCATATGTGCAAAGGGAGATGGAAACCAAGCAAAAAGGACAATGCCTCAGCCCTCAAGCCATAGAGAATGGGCGCGTTCAGTTTGCTTTTGGATAGCCTATCTTAGATAGCCTATCCAACTCGTTTTTCTTGAACGAGTTCGATAGCTTAATTTCGATAGGTGTCAAAACACGTATACAAAAATCAGCTGTTTCAGAATTTCAATGGCCGTTCTGTCAGATAGCCAACTATACCAGAAATTGTTGGATAGCTTTGGGTTTGTTTGGTTTGAACCTCTGCTATTTTTTTTTACATGGAAAACAAAAACAAAAAGCTATCCGGATAGCCTATCCAAGTCAAAGTGAACGCGCCCAATATATAATACCTAGAGTCGCGACTTCGGGTGTTCACTCTCTTTTTGCCTACAAGCCGCAATTTGGTCGTTTTGTACTAACCCAGTGAGAATGTGTTAGTTTTCCAATGCTTTTTAAATGAGAAACTGCACCCATACATTCGCACTGAGTTAGATACAATGCTCGGGTTGGAGTCGAGGTGGGTTTCATGGGCTCAGATTTCAAAAATAAGATTCCGTTGAGCTCAGCATTTTCAAAAAAAAACTTAAACATACAAAAAATGCATGTAATATGAAAAATAAATACGTTATATTGTTTCTTTGCACTTTTAAACATATAATTGCACTATAATTTACCAATATTTGTATCAAAAATCTTAATAAATCTTAAAAAAAAATTCGTGCGTTTAGTCTCGTATTTGCTGTGTTGGAAGTCTGTCACTTTGGGTTTGTGCATCAGGAAAAAAATTTTGTCTCGGCTGAGTGCTCACTCTTTTGTCACCTCTTACACAGGTTCACGGACACGAAAAAAAGAGAGGATTGTGTGAGTTCACCTCTTACATAGATTCACGGACACGAAAAAAAGAGAGGATTGTGAGAGTTCACTTCAGAAAAATTTTGAGGGTGTTTTCGGCAAGGGAGGAAAAGGTCGCGACTCTAGGTATTATATATTCTCTATGCCTCAAGCTATAGTTCAACTTCACTGCAAGAGGATGTGTGTTTTAACCAATCCTATCTCAGTAAACCACCTCATTTTGTTGCTGTTTTTCTCATTTATTCACATACACGAGGTAACGATAAAATAAAATTTGTCGTATCCGGAGGGTAAAATGTAAGTCAGTTTCCGATCTCCTTTTGTCTCTGATTCAAAGTGAAAATTACATAGGGACAATAGGCCAGTTCCACCCTCTATATATATTTGGAGAGTAATATCAAGATTGGTTGTCTGCTTGGTTTGACAGCTCTTCTGTCAAACCAAGCAGGGAACACACAATAGGGCTCTTTCCCTTTTGACAGCGCATAAATTTCGACCAATCTCAACTGTCATTTGATCGGTCGTGGAGGGCAAACAAAACCCTCCACGACGACAAGATGTCATCTCGTTTGACGTTTCCTTCCGGTACTCTTTGCAAACTTATGTAAAAAAAAAATGGTTGCCCCGCTTTGTTCAGCGAGAAAATAGACAGCAGAGTACAGCAGAAATGTCAGAACAGTTTGGAACAGTTAAGAAGACAAAATGCGTTCTATCTAAAAAGATGGAACAGATAATCCTGTCCTAAACTGTTCCAAACTGTTTAAGACAGACTCAATGAACACCAAATTAGAACAATTTGGAACAGCAAATGTGTCAATGAACACTAACAGCCCGATTATCTTTGATACCTCACAGGCCATTAGTAGAGTTGAAATTGATTTTGTGACTTTTTTCGTATTTTTCCACAAAGTCACAACTTGTGAGAATCACAAGAACAATCGAAATTTTGATCTCCATCAGAGCAGCAAATTATTTGAGATTTTGACATTTTGATTTTGGAGTAGTGAAAAACAATGGAAGTTAAAATGATTATGGCGCATATTATTGCTCTGTAAATTTGACAACAGCACATCATTTGAAACAAACTACTAAAATTGATGAGATTGCAGCGATGACGGCTTTTACGACCACTGACCCATAAAGGACATATATAATAATATATATAATAATATATATAATAATGTATATAATAATATATATAATACATATATAATATATGTCCTCTATGCACTGACCAATGAATGGCTGTGGTGAGTTTCGTTGTGACTTGTCTTGTGAGGATTATGGGAGAATACGACAAATGTTATCGAATCACAACAATCCTCACAAGAAATAGTCACAATGGATTATGACTTGTGATTCCTCATAAGGGAGAAAATCAGGCTGTTAGAAGTTGTACTTTTCTGTTCCAAAGTGTGCAGCACATATCGCTGAATATATCGCATTGAATAATATGCATATGACAACAGGGGTCGCACTCGGCCTAATAGATATACCAAAGACTAAAGGAATTCGGAAACTGAGTAATATGCTGATTCCACTGACGCTAATCACGAGATCAAGCGAAGTAGGTTAAGAACATATCTCGACTTTTATGGGATTTAGGGTAGTTAAAACGTAATATTATACTAAAGGTACTATTATTCTACGGTTTAATCCGCGAATATGTTTCCTAAATCCCATAAAAGTCGAGATTTGTTCTTAATCTACTTCGTTAATCACGAGATCAAGCGAAGTATATTACGAAAAAATCTCAACTTTTCTTGGATAAAGGGTCCATATTAGTAGATCAAAACGTAGAATTATAGTACATTTAGAATAATACTACATTTCGTCTTCCTTAAATCCGTGAAAAGTCGAGATTTATCGTTATCGACTTCGCTTAGTGGTTACGTACGTTGGCTGCTAAGCAGAATGTCGTTGGTTCGAGTCCTACTCGTGCCTATAGTTTTTATTTCATATTTCACGGGCACTGCCTCTTGCGACGAACTGACAAAACTTCCAAGAGTATTAATCTATCAGGAAAAATGTGCTTTTCAACTTTGCCGTTCGGAATAGCCGTTTAAATTGTAGGTCCCCTCAATTCTTCACACGCACCTAGAGAATTGTTGATGAGAGTAAGTCAATTTGGCCTTGGCTCTTGAAGAGCTGTCACGCCACTCTATTTATTTAATTTTTTTTATACCGCAAATTTTATTTTACCGTTACCTATGTTGTTTTCCATTGGCACCCAGAAGCATTCGGAAGAATCCAGAAGCCTTTTGAAACCATTCCATTGGACTGACTTTGACAGGCGGAATGCTTCTAAGAAGAGTAGAATTCTTCCGTTTTTAAAACAGAAGCGTCCGAAGAATGGCACTTTCATCATAACCCGTTCCATCGGAGGTAGAAGAAGTAACCTTTGTATATGAAATTTAAAAATGTAAATTCCATATACAAGGAAGTAACATAAAAAAAGACCAATGGAAAACGACACTAGTGTATAGAAATAAGTGAGAAAAAAAAACCAAAATGAGAGCGTTTGGTTTTCCCACTGAAGTGCGTTTTTGCGCTGACGATAGTTGACTATAGTTTTTATGTCAAAAAGAAAATGGTTGATGTGTCATAGTTGAAATAGTTAGAAATAGTTGAAATCATCCAAAAACGCTTTTTAGTTAGGTTTGGTTGATCTGTCAAACAAGAAAAAAAAAAACAAATCTTTTGAGGTTACATTTTTCTTTTGTTTTGATCATAAAAATTTCTATTGCTCTAAGTTTATTGAAAAACTCGAGAATGATTTTGATATGGTAAGATTTTAAAGACCATTGAGATGAGACAATATTTATTTATTTTTGAACAACCCACAGCAAGAAAAGAAAAGAGAAAGAGACTGAAGACCACCCCCCATAAAGAAATCTTCAAGCTGTTCCCAGTAAGCCAGCTCCTGATATTCTCCTAATCGCGGCTCCCAGATTCAGCGAAAAACTATCAAAACCAATATCTAGTTCGTGATTTTATATAAATAAACGAAAAAAAGTCTTTTTCTCTGAAACTAATTACACATTTTTTATTGCTGACAGACAAACATAAAAACAATTCATTCACCGCTGCGTCAATTTCTTCTCATGCAGAGCAACTTCCATTTGCCGTTCGTGCCGACTGACGTTCGACAATCATTATGCTCATGGGCAGTGGCCAACTTATCCTCCAAAACCATGTCCATGTCCTCGAGTTTTTCGATGACTTTTTGTAAACTAATCGAACGTCGACGCTGACTGTTTTGGCCATCTTTGGCAGCCTGCAAGTCGCCACGCAGTTGCAGTTGAAATAGGAGTGTTTGCGGATTGCAGTATAGCCAATTCGATTGGAAGGGTTTGTGACCGGTAAGAGAATGATTCTTGAAATTGGTGCTGAATTTTAAGCCACTTGGAAATGCGATAATTTCCTTGGTGTGTATCTCCTCGTAGTGACTGAGGATTTTCAGTTTGACTCGTGAAGCTTTAAAATTTGTAAGGGGAGTCTTATTTTCTTTATATTTTTGAAATTAAATATTTTTAATTGAAGACGAACAGAAATCTTTTGATTGAATTAAATTTGCGGCGGCACGGATACGGACAACTACGACGGTAAAAAATGCACGAACAGAATGTTTTTTTTTTTTTTTGAGTCATTAAAAACACCATTAAACAGAAAAAAAGACTTTGACACATCAACCATTTTCAACTCACCTCCTGAGTAGAGTTGGGAATAGTTAGAAATAGTTATAATTTGACACTTTAACACTGACCGCAAAAACGACAATTGTGGTTAAGAAACGTGACTATTGGCGTGCAAAAACGAGAAATAGTCAACTATAGTCAACTATAGTCAACTATAGTCAGCGCAAAAACGCACTTCTGATATCTATATCACTGATCAGTTTTTCCCATCTTGTTATAACTGATCAGTGTTCTATATTACATGTATGTATTACATGTATTATAGAGATCAGTGGGTTTTCCCATGTTTACTGAGATAGTACTGGTAAAAACACGCATACTCTTGCAGTTAACTTTAACCATAGCTTGTTGGCATTAGTCATTTTGACAGCTTGGTTCCCCATCTCCCTATTAAACTCATCTGTCAACTCATCATACAAAGTTCCGTTTTCCGTTTGTTTTAAGTTCTTATTTATCTCTGTAACTTAACATTTCGGGCATTTCGGGATTTTTCATTAAAAAAAAAGAGAGAAAGGGAATACAAATTACAAACATTTTCCCATACACAAAGGTTGTCGTTCTATGTACGTGTGACATTTTGTTTTACATCGCAATCGAATGGTATTTTAACTCAATCAGTAAAACTGTCTGTCTCTGTGCCTGGGAGGCTCTAATTAATTAAAGACAATATCAATCGCTCCTCACTGTTCTGATTATGTCGCTTTCAATAAATCCACTTTTTCTCTCTAGCCCAAGATGATTTATTTTAACTTCAAACTTTCTGGGCTTTGTTAACATCAATTTAAGCCGACCCATCCCTGTCTTCCATTTGTTTATTCAAGTGAATTTTCCAGCAAAAAATATTAAAATAAAAAAAAATAAACAATTAGTTTTTCATCGTCCATTAGACAATGTTCGTGTACATTACAAATGCATTTCTCTTAATTCTCTTCTGACGACAGACTTGAATTTTTCGACAAAGTGGTATCTATCAGTGGGGGAGTGGCGCTGGCTGACTGGCGTTCCTTCCATCATGTGTATATCTGATGTCTTTAAAATTATTAAGTAGATAGTCAATGAAAATACACTATTTTCGGATGATTTGTGTTTTCATTTAAGTAAAATTAATGTTACCATCTTAAAAGGATTTGCCGTCGCTAGGGTTGTTGCATCTTGAAGAATTTTGTGAGAAGTTACCCTGTTTAGAACTTAGACGAGGTCATATTTGATATTTGATTCAATAATATGGCAACTTTTGATGTTTTCGATCGAAATAGGTGAGTTTTTCTTACTGGGAATATTCTACAGAGTGAAAAAGACGCTCAAATCCAATCGAACATTTTTTGTTATTCGATTTACGCGCCTCTGTGTGATAATTGTTTGACAAAAGAGATCATTCTTCTTCTTTGCAGTTGGTACTTTGGGTCAATGTCACGGCAGGACGCTACCGAAGTTCTAATGAACGAACGTGAACGAGGTGTATTTTTAGTCCGCGATAGTAATTCAATTATTGGTGATTATGTTTTATGTGTGCGGTAAGATAAATCAACAAACAATCTACCCAAATTATGTCTAAGAAATATGTTTTGTCTTTTGTATAGAGAAGACACCAAAGTAAGTAATTATATAATCAATAAAATTCAACAAAACAATCAAATTGTTTACCGAATTGGTGATCAATCATTTGCCGACCTACCAGAGTTGTTAACATTTTACAAATTACATTATCTCGATACAACACCATTACGTCGACCAGCACCGAAGAAACTAGAAAAAGCAATTGGCAAATTTGACTTTGAAAGTAACGTAAGTATCGTCCCACCAAAATCCTATTCAAAGACTTCAAGACTAATTTGTTGTTATTATTTAGGACCATGATGATTTGCCTTTCCGTCGCGGTGAGATTTTAACTATAATTCGTAAAGATGAAGATCAATGGTGGACAGCACGTAATGCTTTAGGGCAAGTTGGACAAATTCCAGTACCTTATGTACAAAAAGTAAGTTTTGGCTTATCTTTATGCAAGGAAGAGTATAACGTTTAAAATGTTCGATTAAAGTTTGACGAAAGTATTGAAGACAATAGCATAGAACGTCCTAGTTCTGGAGGTAGTGGCTGTGGCAATATCATAAGTGGAACTAATTCAATTTCAAGAACGAGAGCGTTGAGTGGTGGTGGAAATAGTGCTGGAGGAGGAGGATGTACTGCAAATAATACTGGCATACCTCTTCAAAGCTCACATCAGTTGGGCAATGCCTTAAAAAAGTCAGATCTTAATGTTAGTTTTTTGTTTTCCTTAATGTGTGTAGTTTGTTAACAAAATATTGTGTTTAATTTCAGCGCAAACTACCTGCTTATGCTCGTGTAAAACAAGCACGTGTTCCGAATGCCTATGACAAAACTGCACTCAAACTAGAAGTCGATGACATCATTAAAGTAACCAAAACCAACATTAATGGCCAATGGGAAGGTGAGCTAAAAGGCAAAATTGGTCATTTCCCCTTCACTCATGTTGAATTTATCGACAACGAAAAGGATACCAAGTGTAGTGCTAGCAACAATTGCAGCAATAACGTACCGAATGTCAATAGTTGGGGTGAATAAAGTGATCTTAATTCCTTAGCAAAGAATAAAAAAATCGATAAAAAACTAGTAAGTAGCGTTTGTAAAAAGAAAAACAGGACTATTGAGAAATTTCCATGAATGATTGTTCCTCATTTTCTCGAATTTTTGAAACTTTCAAACAAAATGGAAACTAAGTTTCATACAAAATTTCAATATAACGGTGTCACTTCATCATTGTCATTTTTTGTTTTTGTTCCTACATTAACGAACATAACCTCTCATCAAGATACATTTTTTTAACAAAAAAAAAAATCAAAAGGTAAACAGTGTAAAAATAATGTAAATAAGAATATCTTTTTTTTTAAATAGACGGAAATTTATAAATTTCAATACAAATAGTTAAGTAAACATAAGCCGTGTCTTTATCTTTACTCAGTAGACAGCACAGTAATCAAGTTCGAATACAACGCTCCAATTACATTATCTGTCAAATTCAATTTGTATGACAGTTGTTACATTTAACGTCGCCAAATGGACCTGAGGATTGTGCCTCGGATTAAAGAAGTTAGCAAATACTTCAACCTAAGCGAGTGCAAAACTCAGATAAGCTAAGATCATTGAATTAGTTCTTCTTATCGCCGACAGCGCTGTCTTCGTTTCAATGATTGAAAATTCTATCGCCGGCACAACTTTCATTTTTTTTACTGGCCTTTTTATCGACTGCAATTCAAATTTTTGTTGTTAATGTTGTTTGGCGAGGGAAATTTTGCTGTGCTGGCTACTGAGAAGTAAAAAACAAACACGACTATAATTTGACTGTAGAAAATTGAAGCTATACAGACAGACTTGTATTGCGATATGTTTGTTTATTTTAAAGCACAAAGTATTTTCTTATAATTGTAAATGTAAAAAGAAAAAAAACAAAAGCAAAAAGCATTTATATATAGAAACTAAGCTTTGATCAGATATTTATGAATTCTTAACTGTTGTAAGCATTAACATTAGTATTCTTAAAAAATCATAAGGCGGTTTTCTTAATTTCGCTCTAAGCAGGGTGCGGATTAGAGCCTGAGCTCATCGTGTTCAGTCTGAACAGAGTAAGCTCAGACCTTTCCGTGTTAATAAAGAAACAAACTTGAGCTCGGAACTGTCAAACATACAAAAAAAAAAAAAAATTGACAAGCTGACAAAAATAATTTTGTATTTACTTTGATTCGGAGAACAAATTGCTTCGCCCGCCATTTTCACCGTTTTAATTGTTTTTTTGTCGCGTCATCTCACTGCGCTCAACTTTTTACTCCATCTACTCCATCAATCTTAACCGAGCTCGTTAATCGCGCTCTGACCACGGTCTGATCGAAAAAAATAAACAAAAGTTGAGCGCTCATATATGTCTGAGCTAAAAAAGAAATACGTTTTTTTTTTTTTTTTTGACAGCTCCGTAGCCTGCTCAGAGCTAAAAAAGAAAAACGCCTATAAATTATCAAAAAGAAAAAGAAAAAAAACTATTGATTATGAAAAGCTTCCTAAATTGAATTGTTTTAAACAAAAGAAAAAACAAAACGAATCTTGACATGTTAGCTGGCATTCTTTATGTAATCTTTTATTATTCAATTAAAACTATACACACGAAATCCTAAGAAAATGTGCAAAATAAATGATATACATATTTAAATGTTTGTGATTCATTTATTTATTAATTAATTGATAAAGAGTGTCGTAAGACATATCTCTAGGAAGGTCTTGGGGAATTAGGAACGCATCGTTTTCGCCTGGCAGTATTTTCGTGGAACGAACATGGGTTTGGTGACAAAGACAGCACACCACAGGGTTGCCTGTCAAAGTCCGGTTTAAAGGGGTTTTTTGTCCAAAAATTAACCCATCATTGCCACACAATTTTGATTATGGAGACTTAAACTTAAAACTTTATTTCCTGTATTCAATGTATTCATATATATATTTGCTTTAATTAAGATTTCCTCCCTTTAAAATGGCTGTTTTTTTCTGACATTTCCGACTAATATCCACTGATCAGTTAAAACAAGATGGGAAAGCTTGCTGTCAAAATGACATTTTCCTACAAGCTAAGGTTAGCTGTAAGAGTATGCGTGTAATACAAACTAAAAGAAGCAGGTTAGCTGTAAGAGTATGTGTGTAATACAAACTTAAAGAAGCAGGTTAGCTGTAAGAGTATGCGTTTTATTGTAATAAGGCCGTGTGTGAATTGGATGAACTGTGGTTTTATTTTAACTTGCTCCGCAGCTAGTCTAATTATTAACACATTTTATTCATTGTGAAGTGTCAACATTTAACCAGACGTCAAGTTTTAACCACATTTTAACCCAATTCGCACACGGCCTATGATACAATTGCCTACATAATAAAAAGCAAGTTTGCTGCAAGAGTATGTGTGTATGAAAAAAATAAGTTTTGTGGTATTTGGAGGGTAAAACGTCGGTAGGTTTCCAATCTTTTTATAGCTGATCAGTGGTAATAGCTGATTTTATTGGGAACTTATGTGACTTTTCTTACAACCACGAAGAATTGCTACTAAAATTCAATGTTTTTTGGCGTGTAAGAAATGTGAAAAAACGAATCAATCCCTTTTTTGAATGTCTGTGTTGTCTGATCAGCTGTAAAATCGGTTTGTGCATGATAATCACAACAACAGAAAACTCAGTTGTAGTCTATGTGTAAAATCCGTGTGCAAGTATGTGTAAATCCGTCTCCAAAAAGAGATTCAAGAGAAAACAATCCTTCGACAAATAAATTCAATTTATTTGTGAAAGAAATGCGTTCAAGGGAAAAAAATTGCCACTTTTACGTTACGGATCAATTCTTGAGTTTTATTTTAAACTGAGTTTCGTTCACTCTCATATCAAATATCGAAACCATTAAAACGCCATCAGATTTCAAAACCTAGCCGAGACCTATAGAAAAACACAACTAAATCTCAACTGTCGAATTGCCGAATTCCTATCCAGAGGTTTTAAGCTAAGTTTCGTTCAGTCGAATGTCAAATATCGAAACTTGGGTTTTACGTTATGATTTTTGTATAGATTTTGATTGATTGATTTTGATTTTGCTAGAGGCGCCATCTTGAGACCTATCTGAATGCAATTTTGTTGACATGAGTTGCTATGATGAAAAACAGTTTTCTTTAGGTCTTAAGATGGCGTTTGAATTTTAAATTCGTATTTTTAAACGAATGTCTTCAACGAGATAACAAAAAAGGCGAGAAATTATAAGCAAATTAAAAGTTTTATTCTTCGAGCCTATGGTTACACTTTTCATTGCAAAAATATAATTAATAAGAATATGAATTCTATAAATTGTTTCAAACATTTTGTTACAAAAACCTTTAAAAGAAAAAGAACGAAAAATCTCTACTTTAACAGTTTACACAACGCGTTGTTCATCACTTCTTTTGGCTACGGTTCAATTTTAACATAAACAAAATTTATTAAATAAATTAATATAACTGTGCATAAATATATGTAAGCAACGATAAAAAAAAATGAAGAAAAGAAAAATCACCGGTGAATCTTCTGTAAACAATTGAGGAAATTGATAATTTAAGTACATTTAAGTGTAAACAAACGAGTCTAGTCTCTGTAATAATTTTTGCAAAACAAAAATAAAAGAAACAGTACGTCCACAACGGCTAATCCGTATACCAGAGGTCCACCATTTGTCTTCGCAAGGGAAATTCGGGGACGTATCCATGGTATGAATTCTAAAAACAAAAAAAAAAAAACAAAAAATTAATATACATTATTACCTCCAGATAAAAAAAAGCTTTTCTGGCAATTTATTTGATGGTGGCAATACGGCCAGCTTGCACTTCCTCTTTTATTAGGTTTGTTCGATGTGCGCTCTGGGTCGCTCTGAAATCGCACTGAGCTGTTCCATGTCGCCCAGGTGCATTTCCACCGTGTTCGATGTGTATTCAGTGCGCGCACCGGGGGCGCTCTGAATCGCCCCAAGTTTTTTTGGGGCGAGAATTTCGGAGCTGTTCGAATAAGCTTTCGCAATACAACAAAGAGAAAAACGCTATTAGCGCGTTCCATGTGAAACCCAACCCAGACAAATTTTCCAGTGTTTTGACAGCACCGTTCACAGTATGACAAGCACCTGAGCGTCTCGGGGCTGGTTATATCGAACAAACCTATAAGCAGTGGACAGTAAGGACATTTCTGGCATAGAAAGTAGTGACTAATGGCGTTTTTAATTGGCAATCTGGAAGTAAAAAAAAGCGTTCTGAAAGCTTTCAATTGGGCAAAAGTGACAGTTCTGATTCTGAAAAGAAGAGAATTTCCCTTCTGATTTCAAAAACAGAATGCTTCTTTTTCGATTCCAGATTGCCAATTAAAAACGCCAATAATGGCGTTTTTAATTGGCAATCTGGAAGTAAAAAAAAGCGTTCTGAAAGCGTTCAATTGGGCAAAAGTGACAGTTCTGATTCTGAAAAGAAGAGAATTTCCCTTCTGATTTCAAAAACAGAATGCTTCTTTTTCGATTCCAGATTGCCAATTAAAAACGCCATAGTAATACAAGGACCTTTGTATATGGAAAAAATCTGTACTATCGAGATTGGTTCTACGTTTGGTTTGATACATCTTCTGTCAAATCAAATAGAACACAAAACAAGTGCAAATTCTCAAGTTGGCATCCACCATCGTTTGCCATCTTGAGACTACTCTCCAAATATATATACAAACACAAGGACTACTTGCTGTGTGTATTTTCCATACAACGTAAAGAAATACTCAGCGCCATCTGTTTTTATTTAGTCAAGACACGCTTTTTCTGTCATAGAAAGTAGTGACATCTAGAACAATGTGTTTTTGAAAGATTTATCCCCTGTTACTCATGTCGTTTTCCATTGGTCTTTCTTTGACATTTCTTCTTCTAACTCCAATGGAACGAGTAATGTTGTACGTGTCATTCTTCGGACGATTCTGTTTTCAAAGCAGAAGAGTTCTGCTCTTCTCAGAAGCATTCCGCCTGTCAGAGTCAGTCCAATGGAATGGTTTCTGGACCCTTCCGAATGCTTCTGGACGTCCAATGGAAAACGACATCATTGAATTAGTGTTTTGCCTAACACAAGTGGAATAATTGTGAAGTAAGTTTGTAAATGTCACAACTGAGAGAAAGCTTGTCTTAAATAAATGAAAACACTAGGCGTGTTTTTTCACTACTCATTAGCCAGCACAGCAAAATTTCTCATGGCAAACATCAACAATTTGGATTGTAGTCGGTAAAACGGCCATTAACAAAAAAAAAAAAAATGACATAGAACTTTCAATCATTTAAACGAAGTCAGCGCTGTTGGCGTTAAGAAGAATTAATCCAATGATCTGAGCTTATCTGAGTTATGCCCTCGCTTAGGTTGAAGTAATTGCTAATTTTGTGTAACCCGAGGCACAACCCTTAGGATCGGTTTGGGAAGTTTTATGTAACAATTGCCATATAAATTGAACTTGACAGCTAAAGTGATGAGTTGGAGCGTTTAATTCCCACTTGATTACTGTGCTGGCTACTGAGTACTTAACTAAAGCATTTAGATATAAGATATAAATGTTTAAAAGTAAACCCCGTAACTCACCATAACTCTTAGCTTCACAACGTTCGCCAACAAATCCTTCAGCACACTCACATGAAGATAGGGTATGATTTAAAATCGGATACAGAAAGCACCTTCCTCCGTTTAAACAAAATTCCCATTTCAAAATGTCAACACATTCGAGGGTAATTATTTCGGTTATTAACTTAAATTGCAAATCATCTTGATTCTGTTGCCGTTTTTCTGTGAAGAATTGACGGTCTGTTGTAGTGATTGTTGATGTTGGTAAGGCATTTGTAGTTGGAGATGAAGACAAAGATGACACATACCCTTGACTAGGCTGGTGATCATTACTTGTCAATTTGTGTGCTCCTTGATTTTCAATGTCTATTCTAATTGATCGATTAAGCTTCAACGTTAGCTCTTCGGTATGATTAGTGCGTAAATTTTGTTGTTTTCCAAAACCCAGAAACTGGAAATATCTATGCCAGAAGCTTGAATTATCATCTTCAAGCTCACTTTCGTCTTTTCCACCAACATCATCACCATCAAAATGAACGTCATCTTTATCTTTATGTCCAGGTGAATGCAATTGATGTAGTGTAAGTGACTTAAAGGTATCCGGAGGGGCTAGAGGGCTTTTTGGTTGTTGTTCTTGATGTAGGTAATGATGATGACTGCGATGGCCATGTTGGAATTTTAAAGATTTATGAATTGAAAGTTCTATGCCACCGACGGGATAGAGACGAATGGATTTACGATTGAAAAGTTTAAAACTTGAACAACAATCTGTAAGACAATAAAAAGAAAGAAGTTTGTCATGGAAAACGGATACATTGCGACAGCTACAAGAGCAGGTAAGCTGACCTAAGTCAGGAATGATTGCTGACAGCATTAGGATAATATTCATTTGAAATATCATTGCTTCTTTTACGCGAGGAATAAGTTTACAAAATTTAGAAACATGAGAATAGTTACGTTACGATAGGGAACATCTTGAACAAAGTTTTTGTCTCACGGACAATAAATTTTGCTTCATAATTGAAACATCGAACGCGTTTGATTTATTGGACAATTTAAGCCGATCTCAAGCCATTTCAGCCCGCCTGAAATAGTTATAAACGCGGAAATACGACACGGCGGCTTTGAGTTTATGCGACGATAACAACAAACCGAAAAAAAAACGAGTTGCGTGTTGGTTTCTTACATTCCGAGAAAACGACTGATTTTTTTTTTGTCTTTTCCTATATTGTCAACAACACTTTTTTCTCATAACGGGATGTATATATATTTTCATTGAGTTTTAATTCAGGCAGAAGTCATGATTGGCTAAATACGTTCCGAACTGTACAATGAGTTCGAAGCCACATTCATAGTGGGAACAATTGGTGCAGAAATTAGGAACAAAATTAATTCAAACGTGATTCGTGACACGTGACATGTTTGTTAATGTTAATGTTAAGAACAAAAGAAGAGCCATGTCCTAAGGGGTTTACTCTCATCAACAATTCTCTGAGTGCGAGAGAAGAACATTTGAGACGCCGATTCCCGAACGACAATGTTGAGAAGCACTTTTCTCATGACAGATTGATACTCTAGGAAGTTTTGTCAGTTCCTGAGAAAGGTAAAATAAGAACGATTCGGGCCCTCAGCGTTATGCTTAGCAGCCAACGCACATAACCACAGTCACTTTTTCTCCGCGATCACTTGTGAGTTTTCTGCATAGAGCTAATAATAGAGCACGGGAACGATAGCACTGCGTACAAGTGGAGTTGTCCCCTATAAATTGTCAAGCTATTAAGTAAAAGGAGCTTCTTTCTCCCTCTGACCTTGTGGCTGATTGGCTGTAAGGTGGTAAAACAAAAAGGAAGATCCTATTAACTGCGCCAACTACAGAGGAATTAGTCTACTAAACTTCGCCTACAAGATCCTCTCTGCCGTAATATGTGATAACGTCTGAAGCCTTTCGTTAACAGTCTGATTGGTTCTTATCAATGTGGCTTCAGGCCAGGAAAGTCAACCGTATCGATGAAATTTTCACGTTGAGGCAGATCCTGGAAAAGACCTATGAACTCTCCAAATCAATACCCATCACCTTTTCATCGATTTTGAGGCCACGTATGACAGCACAGCCACAGAGACGAACTGTCTAAATTTGACATCCCTGCCAAACTTGTTCGCTTGTGCGCAAAATGACGATGGAGAGCTCACGCTGCTCCATCAAGGCTGGAAACGAGCTTAGGAAATCTTTCGACGTCAAAAAAGGATTCAGACAAGGCGATGCACTGTTGTGCGATTTCCTTAACATCGTTCTTGAGAAGAAAGTGCAGAACTCCACCGTCAACACCAGAGAAACTATCATCCAAAAAATCTGTTCTCGCGATATTGCTATAATGGGAAGAACACAGCGTGATGTCAATGGCGCCTTTGTGAGAATTGAAACAGAAGCGGCAAAAATGGGTTAAGCGGTAAATGAGGGAAAAACGAAGTATATCTATGCTGTCTTTGAGGAAGAATACCCTACACCGACGTACGGCTCGGACAGAACGTTACAATAGACGCATACAACTTTGAGGTAGTAGAGGAGTTTGTCTGCCTAGGCTCCGCTATAAACACGGGCATTAACACCAGCGCCGAGATCAGACGAAGAATAACTCTTGCTTATCGCTGTTTCGTTGGGCTAAGAAAGCAATTGAGTGAAAAAGCCCTCTCTCGAGCAACTAAGGTAAAACTGTACAACACCCTCATCATCCCAGTTCTGCTGTATGTTGCAGAAGCATGGACCTTGATAAAATCGGATGAAAGTGCCTTAGGCTGTTTCGAGAGGAAAATTCTTTGGCCCCGCCGCCGCCGTGTGCACTGAAGGGAAATGGCGAAGAAGATATAACAGCAAACCTTACGGGTTGTACAACGATATGGACCTTGCCAGAAGGGTCAAGGTCCAGAGACTCAGATGGCTTGGTCATTTAGAGCGTATGGATACAAATTCTTCGGTCCGGAAAGCCTTCGACACTATTCCCAAAGGGACGTAGTAGGGGAGGAACACCGTGAATTAGGTGGCGCACTCAAGTGGAAGAGGTGCTCAATCAACTTGGAGTGCAAAACTCGAGACAGGACCGAGCTGGCTGGCTCGGAGACCGTTGATTGAGTCCCAAGTCCACAACGGACTGTAGCGCCACCTTAAGTAAGTATGTGACTTTTTTGACAGATAAAAATTATGTCTATCAAATTGTCAAACCTTTTTCTGTGCACAAGTTCGAAAATCAATTGATTTTGTTCAAAATTGTATGTTCTGTAAACAGTCAATTAATAGGTATTACATCGCCAAACAACAACAGAAGTCTCCCTTGATTTTTATTGAATGAAATTTTATTACATTTTGCCTCTTATTTGTTGTCTAATATACCAACAGCTGAAATAGAAAATATATAACTTATTGAGGGAGTTAGTTTTTAGTTTCTGAACTGAACAATGCATAAACGAATATACAGTGATGTCTACTCAAGAAAAGGGTGGACTAGACAGTAGTATTCATTTTTCCCCGAGAGGAAAATCGCCAAATAATCAAACTATCTATTTATAGGCACATTTTTTTTTTTGTTTGAGAGGCAGAGAGAGAGATTGAAGAGAACATATCCGATTTAGTTCGATCGGAGTACAATAAGAAGTATTAAGCTATTGTAATTTTGGGATGAATAGTTTTGTTTAATTGAAAAATAGAAAGAAAACAGTCTGAGGCACTATTCAACGCCTTCAAATGAATTTTGGAACCGATATTTTCAAACAGGGTCAATAACCATAAAACAAATACATTCATTGGTGGGAATGCTTTCCTCTCGCTGTGATCACTTTTGCGTGAAGAGAATTCTTCAGCCCACCAAAGTCCTCTCTCAGTACGTTTCGGACACGTTTGATGGATAGTTTGGCAACATCACGTCACGCCACTTGGTCTGATCTTACCGGTTTCTTTCCCCTTAAAATTTATTTGTCCGAACAATCTAAACAGATACCCTTTTCCTTATGACACTTTACCACCTTGTTAAAAGTTGATAGTTCAATTTCTTTATCATTTTCGAATAAAAAAAATTAAAAAAATTGAAATTTTCAAGACAAGTTCAATAAAAGAAGCAACAAAAACTACCAAGTGAAATAACATGCAATTTATTCGAAATTATTCATAGCCCACAAATCCGGGGAAAATTAAATAAATATAAAAAAAAAAACATGTAACTTTTTTCCTTTCACCATCACCTCATTAGAAAAATAAAGGAAATGGTTTTATCTATCGAAAATCAATAGGTTTTGAATGTCTTAAAAGTCTTTTTAGTGCCCTTTCTTATTTTCGCTTAATTGTTTCTGAATTTTATTTTTTTTTTTAACGTGAATTTTCATTTTTACAATTTTCGTATTGTTGAGTAGCGGCAAGTGTGTACAATTATTTATATATTGTGCCCCGAGTTCTATAAAAAAAAACGAAGACTTTCTGAGGTTATAATTATTTTCTGTTTTTAGTCATCTTCATTGGACAAGGAATGTGTTACTTTGATGTTATTTTTTTTTTTTTTTTAACTATTAGTCAGAGTTGAACTGTTTTTTTTTTGGTTTGTGAAAAAATTGTAAGAAAACAAGGAAGTGAACTTTTGACCATCTTTTTGGGTTTTCTAACATATTTTAAGCCGACGGAAATGGCTGTTTTTGTTTATACTGAAACGTGGTGAGTAGAAAACAGTTTTTTTTTATATTTTTATTTGACAGTATTTTTTCAGATTTGATGAACAGTTTTCCACTGTGCGTATGGTTATTAATAAAACCATTGAAAGACAAAAAAATTCCCATGTTGTTTCAGTTCGAAATACAGATGTTTATCTTGTTACCAATCTGTTGAATTTCTTTAGAAAATTCTACATAGTTTTTTTGTATATCAATTTCCCTTTGGGGAGAACTATTCACTCAGGACTTTAGGCGTTGCTTTTCGTCTATCAAAAATTGGCCTCAAATTGTTAATTAAACTGTCGAAACGGCGATCCCTTGACATATATTCATATAAACCACCCGTAAATGTCGTCCCTTTGGCGAACAACGTTATAAACGTTGTGACTTGTCTGTTAACACTGTTTGAATGGAGCCATGACTTCATGCGTTTACATTTTTCTGTTGTCATTGTCTAGTAATGACATAAACTTCGAACATGAACCTAAATTTATTTCAATAAACAATATTTGATTCTCTTAAACTATAGAAAACATGACAAATGTGCCTTTAATTTTCTTGTATCTTGTAGCGAAAATAAGATCATTGCTAAACTCATCGTAAGAGTTTGAAAATATGCTTCTTAACTAGGCCGTTCTGAGTCGAATAATCTAATAAATCACCTCAATTCTTCCTCGGCACTTATCTGTTGTTGATTGTAATCCACGCCGGCCTTTGATCTCAAAGATTTATGACTCCCAACTTCTACCTATTCCTGCTGTTTTAACACTGTTTTAACAGTGTTTGAATTCTTAATTGGGTTCCAGAATTTTCAAGCCATTAAGCCTTTTCATCGATTTCAAGGCCGCGTATGACAGCGTCTATAGAGACAAACTATATAGAGCAGTGTTTAGTTTTGGCATCCCAGATAAACTCGTCCGTCTGTGTAAGATGACAATGGAAAATTCGGAAAAAAACCTAACGGACGCTTTTGATGTCAAAAAAGGTTTGTAGACAAAGCGATGCGTTGTCATGCGATTTCTTCAACATCATTCTTGAAAAGATTGTGCACAGCTCCAATGTCAACACCAGAAGCACAATCTTTCAAAAGTCCGTCCAGCTGCTAGGATACGCAGACGACATTGACATAGTTGGAAGAACACAGCGTGATGTCAGTGGAGCGTTTGTGAGCCTTGAGACGGAGGCCAGGAAGATGGGTCTAGCGGTTAACGAGGGCCAACACCAGCGCTGAAATCAAACGAAGAATCACTCTTGCCAATCGCTGCTTCTTTGGGCTTAAAAGTCAATTGAGTAGTTAAAGTCCTCTCCCGAGCAACTAAAGTGACAGTCTACAAAACCCTCATCATCCCGGTCCGAATATGGCAAAATCTGATGAAAACGCTTTGGGCTGCTTTGAGAAAAAAAATCTTCGAGTGATTTTTGGTCCTGTCTGCGTTAATGGAGAATGGAGACGAAGATTCAACCAAGAACTGTACAAGCTGTATAGCGACACTGATACCTAGCCAGAAAAGTTAAGGTCCAACGACTTAGATGGTTGGGTCATGTTGAGCGAATGGAAAATAATGCTCCGTAGAGTCTTCGAATCAATCCGGAAAGACGTCGCAGAAGAGGAAGACCGCGACTCCGGTTGAGCACACAGGTGGGAGAGGACCTGAACCAACTTGGAGTGTGAAACTGGAGACAGTTAGCCAGGAACCGAGCTGGCTGGAAAAGTTTGTTGGGTGAGGCCCTGGTCCGACCTGGACTGTAGCGCCACCATAAGTAAGTAGGTATGTAAGCCTTGGCAAACCAAGAAAAGCACAAACAATTGGGACCTTTGTGCTTTGCAGTTTGAAATTTTTGTGAAATCATAAGAATACCTTCATATGTGCACTCGGGCGTATACGTGTTTTTTTTTCTTATAGATTTATTCTTTTTAATTTTAAACGTTTCTTTTTTACTTCTTGTTTGAGAACTTTACTTTTTTTGTATAAATTTTTATTGTTATTTTTAACAACTAAGAGTTTTTGTTAATGACGACGAAGAGTAAGCCGAGTTAATGACTCAAAGAATCGTCGTTATTTTGTGAACATCGATGCTGCTGTGGCAGAAAATGTACGTGGAGCGCTTATCAGCACCAATTCACCGTCGTTCTCAACAATTGAACATACCGGAGACATCATTGAGACTAATTTTGCTTAAAGACCACGGTTTGACGCCTTACAAAGTCCAATTGATTCATGAGTTGAAGCCAACTGACCATCTAATGCTTTTTCGCTTCGCTAAGTGGGCCTGCGATTGACTTAGAAAAGAGGAGAGGAGAGGCCGTTACAGTCATTGGCAATCGTTATCGGGCAATGTTGGACGAATTTTTGTTCACAAAAATTGAAGAGGAGGATATTGCCAACATTTGGTTTCCACAAGACGGCGCTATGTGCCACACAGCCGGAGCGCTAAATTCGATATTTTGCGCCCTGTTTTTGAAGATCGCCTTAGCAGCCGCAGAGCTGATGTCATTCGGCCACCTCGGAGCTGTATATCTTCTTCGTCATTTCCCTGCAATGCACGTAGGGCCGCCAAAGATGACCCGAAGAACTTTCGTCATTATTCGAAGAACTTTCCTCTCGAAACAGCCTAAGGCACTTTCATCCGATTTTGTCAAGGACCATGCTTCTGGGATGATGAGGGTGTTGTATAATTTTACCTTAGTTGCTTGAGAGAAGGGTCTTCCACTCAATTGCTTTCGTAGCCCAAAGAAGCAGCGATTAACAAGAGTGATTCTTCGTTAGATCTCGGCGCTGGTGTTAATGCCCGTGTTTATAGCGGAGCCTAGGCAGACAAACTCCTCTACTACCTTGACGTTCTGTCCGAGCCGTGTGTCGGTGTTGGGTGTCCTTCCTCGAAGACAGCATATACTTTGTTTTTCCCTCATTTACCGCTTAACCCATTTTTGCCGCTTCTGTCTCAATGCTCACAAAGGCGCCATTGACATCACGCTGTGTCTTCCCATTATAGCAATATTGCGGGAATTTGAACAGATTTTTTGGTAGATAGTGCCTCTTGTGTTGACGGTGGAGTTCTGCACTTTCTTCTCAAGAACGATGTTAAAGATGCACAACAGTGCATCGCCTTGTCTGAATCCTTTTTATGACGTCGAAAGATTCTGTAAGCTCGTTGCCAACCTTCATGGTGCAGCGTGAGTTCTCCATCGTCATTTTGCACGTAGCTTGGCAGGGATGCCAAAACTAGAGACATAGCTTTATACAGTTCGTCTGTGTAGATGCTGTCATACGCGGCCTTAAAATCAATGAAGAGCTGGTGGGTATCGATTTGGAGTTCATAGGTCAAACGTGATCAATGGTTGACTTTCCTGGCCTGAAGCCGCATTCATAAGGACCAATTATTATACTAACGAAATTTAGAGAAAAAGAAAATAATGTTTTATGTCCTGATTACTGTTTTAAGAATGTTGAATTTTGAGAAGCCGTTTATGAACCAGAAGTTGGGTGAAGCAGCAAAAAGTTTTCTAAACGTACGATTAGGATTGCATCACTGAAAATTCAAGTTTTGTTAGGTGGGCATAGCTTAATACACTTTGGAACAAATGTATCGAATAAAAATCAAATAAAACACCAAATAAGAAACAAATTTCCCTTATTGATTTAGTATTTTATCCTTTATCCTCCTTTAAAAGCTTCAAAAAAGAGCTTTTAAGGAATAGAGAGCATATACGAGAGGAAAAGTTTGAAAATCCTAATTTCATACTGAGCTAAACTTAAACAAATGTTTGGGTATGTTTGCTTTCATAATATGTCAGCAATACAGTGGCCATTTCTAGGTTTTTTTATATTCCATTATTTTAGAACTGGCAATTTTTGTTGGTTTAAATGTTACAAACTCAAATGTTCAGGTCCAGGTCATCCTTGAAAATGTTCTAACTTCGAAAATTGCCATAAATTCTGATGTACGTCCGATTTCTCTTGTTTATGGCAGAAGGACAGAATTGACAAATCTGTATATCCTGAAATGTCGGATATTTTCATTGGTATCCACGATAAGGCTGATGCTTTTCGTTTGCTCTTACCAAAAATAACTATCGAAAGGGGAGACCTTCAATATTGAGAAAAGAAAGAAAAAAATGATGAGATGTTGTGCATAGAGTTTTCATAAAATATCCTTAAACTGTAGTCTTCTCTGCGCTATGAGTCGGTACGGTAGATCTCCTATTCGTTCTAATAATTCTGAACACGATAAGAACGACGACCACGAAGGTATAAATTTCTTTTAAATATTTGTTTGAATCTGCGGCTATTTGTGTCCTGCGAGCCCTTACCTATTCAATATTTAAGAACAACATTAAACAAAAATGTCCTTTAAAGTTGTTATGCGTGTTTATATGGCGCGACATTATTTGTGCATTGAATTAAGTGTGTTGTAATTCGATATATGAACAACACAACGTTGATTCATATCCTTCAGATGTTTTACATATTTACACAATTTTTGGCTTAAAAGTGTATTTGTTTTTTATTGATGTATTTTTTTTTTTTTTATCTCGAGAGGTTTAAAGTGATGATTCCATTTTCTCTGATCTCATTCGGAATTTTGTCGTGTTAATTTGATCAATGATGATGGCAAATAATTTAACTATGTCTTGGAGTATATCCTTGCTTAAATATATATTGAAAATGCCGCCGCCCTGACAAAAAAAAAAAAAAAAATAAAATAAAAAAAATTTAAAATTGAGTAATACAAACGAATATGAACAAAATTTAGTTGCATATTTTTTAAGTATGTCAAACGTATAACAACAAGGAATTCTCTACTTATACATATATTTTAAGGAGCGGTAATGTATTCAAAGTTATTTACCCTTCCTTATTGTCCTGTGAATGACGAAATAAACAAACAAATTCGTACATTCATGACTGGTTGAAATTTTTAACTACCAGAAGGACAAAATGCTCGTCTATAGAAACAAGTAAAAATCCCCACCCAAAATATGTATACAATGTGCTTCATGTGCACATCATATGCGAGGAAGGTCAATGATAAACCATTTATTTTTGTGGAATCATTGTTAAAAGATATTTCAACTGAAAACCATTTACAATTGAGCGTTAGTTAGTTTTTCGTCCGGTTTATAAAGTTATCCTTTGGCCAAATTAAGGACACAAGAAGTCTGAAGTGTTTTTGAATGTGACATTCTCCAAGAAAGGACCTTCAGACGGTGGATTCAATTTGAAGAATTACACTTAAAGAAAAATTTGACCACATAAACTGTACTGTTTTGTTGTTGCTGTTGTTGTTCCTGTTTTTTTGTTGCTTTATTATCATCCATCGGTTTATTTTGTTTCAGCCCTTTTAACCGTATGGGGTAAGCTTTGTTTTTCTTTCCCTTTCTTCATTCTCCATTTTCTTGTGAAAGTAATAAAAATATGTCATCAAGAACAACTGTGCAACTCTCGAATTGCTTTGCTACTTTCTTACATTCTCAATTTTTTAGGTTTTTGCATTTCTCAAAACATGAATACATTTCTTTCAGGTCGGCTTAAGTGTTTCAAACAGTCCATAAAACATAAAAAACAAGCCTAGACTTGCTTTTGATTTCTATTCGTGTTAGCATGATGGCCATTCTCGTCAAGTTTTGATCCTAAGAACAAGTTTAAGGCATCACCATCGTTTTGTTTTTCTTGTATAGATCGACGGGGAATTCTCTTGCATTTATGAGAGAACACCCATTACCGCTTAAACCCTCCTTTTTTGCCGATATAACACTCCAATAGTAGAGCCATATTAGCAGCGGATAAAGGATCTTCCAGAGATAACTCTTTTTCATCTTTAGCTACAAGTTCCAACTCCCAAACTTGAATGATTTGTCTACCTACCTCCCCAACCCTACTCTGGAAAAGTTATTTATATCCAGCCCCCCACCCCTTTTATTATTTATACCAGTGCCAGTGTATATTTTAAGTATCGTATTATCCTTTTTAGAAAGAAAATCGATGAAAAAGCAACGTGTTTACAAATAAAAAAAAATAAAGAAAGACAATTCCGACAAACGACAGCGTATTCCGCATCACCACCACACAGCTCGGTCTTGGGTCGTCATACTCGTCATTATTCGAAATCTTTGCATCATCATTGTCATTCTCATTGACATCCACATCAACACAGTTCAGCATCATTAATGAGGACTTTTATTTCATAATTTTACTTGGTTGAATCGGAAAAGCTGTAAAATTAAATATTCGAAGTATTTACGTTGAGTCAACAGTGCGAAAATTTGCTCTCAGCTGGCTCGGTCCTAGCTAGTCGTCTCCAATTTTGCACTCCAAGTTGATTGAGGTCCTCTTCCACTTGAGTGCGGTCTGAGTCGCGGTCTTTCTCTACTCCTTCGTCCCTTTGGGAATAGTGTCGAAGGCTCTACGGGCCGAAGCTTTGGTGTCCATCTGCTCTAAATGACCGAGCCATCTGAGTCTCTGGATCTTGACCCTTTTGGATAGGTCCATGTCTCTGTTCAGGCCGTAAAGTTCACTGTTATATCTTCTTCACCATTCCCCTTCAATGCACACGGCGAGGGCAAAGATGACCCGAAGAACTTTCCTCTCGAAACAGCCTAAGGCACTTTCATCCGATTTTGTCAGCGTTCATGCTTCTGCACCATACAGCAGGAGGGTGTTGTACGATTTTACCTTAGTTGCACGAGAGAGGGCTTTTCCACTCAATTGCTTTCTTAGCCCCAAGAAAAAGCGATTAACAAGAGTTATTCTTCGTCTGATCTCGGCGCTGGTGTTATTGCCCGGGCTTTACTCTTCTACTACCTTGATGTTCTGTCCGAGCCGTGTGCCGGTGTTGGATGTCCTTCCTCGAAGACAGCATATACTTCGTTTTTCCCTCATTTACCGCTAAACCCATTTTTGCCGCTTCTGTCTCAATTCTCACAAAGGCGCCATTGACTTCACGCTGTGTTCTTTCCATTAAGTCAATATCGCAAGAATTTTTTTAATGACGTCGAAAGATTCCGTAAGCTCGTTGCCAAGCTTGATGGAGCAGCGTGAGTTCTCCATCGTCATAATGCACAAGCGAACATGCTTGGCAGGGACGCCAAAACTTGACATAGCTTTGGACAGTTTGTCTCTATAGATGCTGTCACACGCGGCCTTAATTCTACGGGAATTGCTCTAGTGAAAAAGCCAGTTGCATTCCACCCCTTAAACAATTCAACTGTTCAACAAATACCCGCGCTTTCAGGAATGCCCATCAGTTAGTTTACCCTCGAGCTCAATTTCGGTGTACGCTTAAGTATAGAGAGTCGTTCTTTAGCCGCACTACAAGAATGTGGAACTCTCTTCCACACTCTGTCTTTCTCTTTTGCAGTATACACACCTACACACCTACAGAATTGTGAAATATTTTTTATTTAACATTTCAATTATTTTTTTTTTATTGTTTTCAAGGGGACCAGTATGAACTTCAGTTCAATCAAGCTGAGAAAATCCCAGCAGCGGAAAATAATAAAGGAAAAGAAAAGCTATCATCAGAGCAAACACAACCTGAATCAGTTTCGTCGTCAGAAACAACTTGTGTCAGTAGTCAACAATTACAAAAACAACGTCGATTTCAATCTTATCGACAGCAAAATATTACATCCGACTGTAGTCCGATTCACGGAGCAAAAGGCACACCAATCCTATCTCCAAATCGATCAGGAACAAATACCGTCGACAACGACGATCATTCTTACAACAATCCATCGTTATCCCCATCTAATAAGCAAACATGTTTTGTCAATAAAAATAGAACCAAGACTGACATTGGAGAACCGTTGTTTGGCGTATCGTTGTCAAAACGGGCTTACAGTAGCAGCAGCAGCCGAAACTATCGTCACCGAGATCCAAGCCAAAAACGTCGCAGTTCAGACTCAATATCCACCTATCGAAAATTTCAGCACCGATTACAGTCACCGGAACAAGAGATTACCGAAGACTATAAGCCATGTAGATGGTGTGGCGGACCAACGACAACAACAACAACAACAACAACAACAACAACAACAACAACAACAACAACAACAACAACACAGCGTGATAACGAAGAAACTTCAAATAGTAGACAATATTTGGAATCTAGTTGCATTCCAACCACAAGCTATATTGGAATTGAAGACGATTTTGAATTTAATTTTCAAAGCAAAAAGAAGAACGTCACAGGTATTGACGTTGATAAACAAACCGAAGAACGACAAAGAGAAGGAAAGCACGAGGAAGACTTTGTTGTGTCTCAACAAGCTCGAAAAGACAGAAAAGAAAGTAGATTCAAAGAAAAAGAAGAACATAACAACCCCGACAAGGCTAACTTTAACGACGACGAAAAAACCCTCTTTGCCAAAACTAGCAATAGTACTAGATTTAATCAGTCTATCGATAGTAGTTCTAGTTGCTGTTCAAATTGTAGCAATTGTGATTGTATATGTTTATGCAACTGTAACATTTGTATCAATGAACAAACTATCAATAACGAGCTAGAACCAATTATATCAATCCATCAATCATCACATATAGCGAATAATTCACTGAAATTTTATCAAAGTCCTTGCAGAGTTCCACAAACAATCCAAAGTGAAAATTTGAAGGACGATAAGGAAGCGGAAATACCAAACAAACAAAACACAGAAAAAATAGTCCACAATCAACAAAAACAAATAAAATCACAATCTGATAAAAGAAGTAAAAATAGAAGTAAGTTAGTTACTGATACAAAAAATAGTAATCAAAGAAAAAAAAGAAAAAAACAAATCGATTTGACGAAAACGAAATCAAGCAAAAGTCAAATTAAAACTAACAAAAAACTCTATACATGTTTGGAATGCTATCCTCAGTATGCAGTAAAAACAGAAATAATAGAAGCAACAACAACAACATCCGATCATTTAAATCACAACAATACTAACGACGATAGGAATATACATTTGGCTGTTAGTAACAATAAGCAAACACAAAACAACAGTGCTGTTCTAAGTACAACTCCTATTTCAACAAGTCGAAGTGTCAATTTTGACAATGATTTGTTGAATGCAACAACAGCTTCTGCGCTTGGTCAACGCAAGTGTTCTGTCAAAAGTACTAATACAAATAACAGTGGTGATTATTCAAGTTCACATTCAAATCGTCATCGTCGATCGAGTGCAAGTGGAAGTGGAAGTGTATGTCAAAGCATTAATACTATTGATGCAGGAGTAAATAGTAGTAGTAACAGTAGTAATTGTAGTATCACTGGTGAAAACAATAGTACTTTATGCGGATTTGGTGTTGGTGTGATAAGTAGTATTGTTGTTAGTGATTATTTTAATAACGACAAAGATGATGATGATTTTATCAATGATATTATTGGGATTAAAAAATGTGTATCAAGCTGTCCGGCAGAAGATCTAACTGATTGCGATAGCTTAAGTGAGCAACATAATTTTTCCAACGCTCAATCTAAGAATATTTTAAAAGCCGAAGAAGAAGAAGATTTAGAACAAGACGAATTAGAAGACGATACCCAAAACGACGACGACGACGAGGGCGATCTTGAAGACATAGAATATACTGACGATGACGATGAAGAAGTCGATGACGACGACGACGACGACGATGACGATAAGGACGATGACGACGAAGACGATATTAATGAACAAATAATTCCTACCCGGCGGAGATGTCAAAGTGATATAGATATAAGTAATTCAAACGTTGTAGATCGTGTTAATCGAACTAATTCAAAAAAGTACACTGTTAATAATACAGAGCGTCCTCTACCGTGTATACACGAATACGATTCAATCGAATCATCAAGTTTCGAAAATCGTCATACTTACGAAAGACCACAAAGTGCTAGTGTTGTGTGCCATCAGCATACGTGGCAACGACGACCGTCCTTTTTATCGTCCTCATCACCAACAGCAACAAAATATAGTACACATTTGTCACCAACACAAGCTATTGGAAGTGTTGGTGCTAGTATATGGCAGGCAACATTTAACGTATCATCAACAATGAATACAGTTGCGAATAACAATAATGGGGCCGGTGGTGGTGGTGGTGGTTTTGTCGATCGCGGAGGCAGTGGATTAATGGGCAATCGTAATAACGATGATGGCGGTAAATCACAATTCACTGACAATGTTGAACATACAAATGGGGGAGTTGGTAAGTCAGATTTTTTTTTAAACCAAAGATCATAACTTGAATGTTGGACTTCTTGTATAGCCGATGGCACGGCAATTGTCATGGGTGGCGGTGGTGGTGGTATGGGAACACCGAATATCGCTGAAACAACAAATGGCACTACAATTGGGCCAGCACAGAAGACAACTTCATCGACAGGACAAAAGAAACCAGTTAGACGAGGTGGAAAAGCCCAGCCCGATCGACCTGTTCGGGCTTTATTTTGCCTGGGTGTGAAAAATCCTCTACGGAGTCTATGCATAAGTGTTGTCGAATGGAAGTATCCTTTTCAACATGTAGTCTTTTTTTTTTGAAAGAAACTTTCTCCTGTTTTCCTTAACTCATTCTTCTTTTAATCCTTTTGAACACAGACCATTCGAATATTTAATTCTTTTAACTATATTTGCCAACTGTGTTGCCTTAGCCGTTTACACGCCGTATCCCTATAGTGATTCAAATACGACAAATGCTGCTTTGGTAAGTTGTCACTTTTCTGTTTACAAAAAAAAAAAAAAAAAAAAATCATTCCAAACTGATAACGCTGTACAAACACATATATATTTTGTTTAATTTTGTCTCACATCAACAGGAAAAAATTGAATATGTGTTTTTAGTAATATTTACTGCAGAATGTGTTATGAAAATTATAGCGTACGGATTTATGTTGCATCAGGGCGCATATTTAAGAAATGGATGGAATTTATTAGATTTTTTCATTGTTGTTATAGGGTAAATATGAAATATAAATGCCATTCATGTGTCTTAATTTCACCCTAGGATTAAAAAAAAGAATATAAGCAGCACTAATCACAAATTCACTACACTATTATTTTCGCAGTATGATTAGTACGGCGTTATCACATTTAATGAAGGAAGGATTCGATGTTAAGGCTTTAAGAGCATTCAGAGTGCTAAGGCCATTGAGATTGGTATCGGGTGTACCAAGTAAGTTAATTTTTGTTTTAATTAAAACTATATTCAAAAGGATATTAAACATTAAAGCGAATAATCAAACAAATAGGTCTTCAGGTTGTACTTAATTCAATTCTTCGTGCCATGGTGCCTTTATTGCATATTGCTCTATTGGTCTTGTTTGTTATTATTATTTATGCTATTATTGGATTAGAATTATTTTCGGGGAAGATGCACAAAACATGCCGGAATAATATAACAGGTAATGAAGCAAACAAATTTGAATTGAAATTCCGGAAAGACTTGCATAATTTTGAATCAAATTGAAAAGAGGAAAAATAAAAAGTGGAGCAAAGAGAACCTCGAGGAAATACTCTTAACCGATTTTGGGCTAAGATCTTAGTCCCGACTTCATTTTAGTCATGAAATCAAACCCAAGCAATCAGAGTAGTAGCTTTTCTTTAGAGCCTTGATGGTGTGATGACTGATGATGTCTGAACTGCTGCGATTGCAACTTTTTGCCAGATTAACCTCCTCCTACTGTCTTATCGGCGTTTTCATTGACTGAGGAATAAGTTAGTACAAGTTGGGTGGCTTGTTAAAGGTTCTGGAGATAAATGTTTCCACATGTAGTGTTAATTTAACCTACATATTGGCGTTGCTTAAAGCGCTTCCTTCCGCTGAACGAGCTTCTGGAGGAGTTACTTGTACAGAGTTCTCATCTTTTTTTTAAACATACGGATGGCAATTTAGCCCAAACCATACTTAATAACGCCAGTAGAGTCAGCTCACTGAGAGTGGTTCTATAGCGGACCACTGTCTCCTTCTCAACCCTTTGGGACCGTCTGTATCTCTTTAAATATACGGCCCTGGCATCTGAAAGTTGGACAGCATATGCGTACCTTCATATCCCACACTGGGGTAAATTATTGGACGAATCTATAAACAGGATTCTTCAGAATGTGAATTCAAACGAAAAAACCATCATGTCGCCCTTTGACCGTCTGTATCTCCTGAAATATACGGCCCTGGCCTCTCAGCATACGCGTCCATTCATATCCCACTCTGGGGTAAATTATTGGACGAATCCATATACAGGATTCTTCACAATGCGAATACAAACGAAAAAATCCCTGTGTACTTCAGTACTTCAAGAGTATTGACTCAATAGTAAAGACTGCTCCATGACCCCTGTTTATGACTGCAACCATTATCTTGCCCTTGAGAGCGTCGCTGAAGGACAAACATCTTTATTGAAGGCAGCTGGAACCTTTGGGATTCAGGTTTTCGCCCTCAAGAGAATTATAACGCTTTGACGTTAAGTCACTGCAGATCGGTTTATTTGACGAATTGAGGCCTACTCAAGTTTTTAGTTTTTACATCTGCTCCAGAGTTTTTTCCGCCGCTCGCCGGTATGATACCGAGTGCGGCCAGAATCCACGTACCATCACGCTGATCTCGTGATCGGCCTGTTGCTGAGCCACTTCCGAAAGAGCTCATTAATAGCTGGTTTATCCCACAGTCTTTCATTCACCGGTACGGTTTTCCTTCAAAGTACCCTCACACTACCACTGAAATAAGGAACCTCAAAGCTATGGTAAATTGGGTTTTCAAATGTTGTACAATTGAGGAGTTACGTTCAATTTGGTGACCTTTCCCGCGCAAAAATCGGCTAGGACTACTGTGGTGATCATTGCCCACTTGGCACCCACTTGAAGGGTTTGAATAAGGATTTTTGACAAGCTTACACCCTGCTATTGGGGCAAAAGTAAATTTTGAGGTCCTTTTATATACGAAGTTTAATCTCTGTTGGTGTTGTTTGAATTGAGTCAGGAACTAAACATTATGCAGTCAAAGTTTGAGGGTCCAGTTAAGGAGATAAAGGTGTTTCTGCACCACGCTCTACAACATGTTTCCAAAAACCGTCAATACAATGTTAATTAAAAAAAAAATAATGTAATAGTTCCGGAATTTGAATCTCACGATATTGTATGCTTCTTTTGATTTTGAAAAACCTCTCTCCTACCCACTTCTTGTATATTAAATTTGATAGGCGAGTTTATGGAAAACCTTCATCCTTGTGGGAGCTTACAATCGCCAGGATACCACTGTCCACCAGGTTTTGAATGCTTCGACAAATGGGAAGGACCAAATTCTGGAATAACGAATTTCGACAATTTTGGATTGGCAATGTTGACAGTGTTCCAATGTGTCACATTAGAAGGCTGGACAGACGTTCTTTATAATGTAACTCATTCTTGCAGTATTTTTTTTCTTACTGCTTAGAGACAGTTGTCAATTTTTTTGTTTATAGATTCAAGATGCAATGGGAAGCACATGGCAATGGACTTATTTTGTATCCATGGTAATATTGGGTGCATTTTTTGTAATGAATCTTATTCTCGGTGTGTTGTCCGGTGAATTTTCAAAAGAACGTACTAAAGCTAAAAATCGTGGTGATTTTCAAAAGTTACGTGAAAAACAACAAATCGAAGAAGACTTACGCGGCTATTTGGATTGGATAACCCAAGCCGAAGATATCGAACCCGAAGCTGATGGCAATTTAATGCAAGATAGTAAACAAAAACAACCCAATGAAATGGATTCGAATGATCAATTGGGCGAAGAGGGTCAAGAACAAATTACTGAAACTTGGTTAAAAAAGAAAAAAAAAGAATTGGATCGTGTTAATCGTCGTATGCGACGAGCTTGTCGAAAAGCTGTTAAATCACAAGCATTTTATTGGTTGATTATACTTTTGGTGTTCTTGAATACGGGTGTACTAGCAACAGAGCATTATAGACAACCACTTTGGTTAGATGAATTTCAAGGTAATTCAGTTTCTGAGTTTCCCAACTTTCCACACGGTTTTTACTGCGGAAATTTGTTTTGTTTTTTACTGGACATTTTATCATTTTTTTAAATTCTAGATAACACAAATGTATTCTTCGTGGCGTTGTTCACCTGCGAAATGGTTCTCAAGATGTACAGCTTAGGTTTTCAAGGATATTTTGTGTCGCTGTTTAATCGTTTCGATTGTTTTGTTGTCATCGGTAGTATTGCCGAAATGGTTCTTACCAATACAAACATAATGCCACCCCTGGGTGTTTCAGTGTTGCGTTGTGTTCGCTTATTGCGAGTTTTCAAAGTCACAAAGTTTGTTTATCTTTCTTACATGTTTTCCTGAAATGTTTTTTTTTATTTTCTAAACAAATTCTCTTTAGATATTGGCGCTCATTGTCAAATTTGGTAGCTTCATTATTGAATTCAATTCAATCGATTGCATCATTGCTATTGCTACTGTTTTTGTTTATTGTCATATTCGCTTTGTTGGGGATGCAAGTTTTTGGAGGCAAATTCAATTTTAATCCCTCCGAGGATAAACCACGACATAATTTTGACAGTTTCGTCCAGAGTTTATTGACGGTTTTTCAAGTGAGTTTGTTATTTGTTTGTTTCTCACATAAATTTTAAGTATCTACATTTAATCTTTAGATATTGACCGGTGAGGATTGGAATGCGGTAATGTATGACGGTATTCGAGCATATGGTGGTGTTGCATCAATTGGTGTATTGGCATGCATTTATTTCATAATCCTATTCATTTGTGGTAATTATATACTACTGAATGTGTTCTTGGCCATTGCTGTGGATAATTTGGCCGATGCTGATTCATTGACAACTGTTGACAAAGAGGAAGAGGTAAACTCATATATCATAACACATTAGTAAGGCAGTTAGATATTTGGTAATGCAATTTTATTGAAGACTGAAGAAAGTAAACAAAAGTCTCACAGTCCATCGCCAAACATGGATGGTGAAGATATGGATGGTATGGATGAAGACGGTCGAGATATGGAAGACGATGAGAATATGTAAGCCTTGCAAATGATGCAAATGAAGACTTGAAACATCCATAATTAATTTATTCCTACATAGGGACGAAGAAGAAACTCTATCAGAAATGAAAATTCGTCTTGACAACGAAGAATTCGAAGAAGAACAAGAAGGTAATGTTGTTTTTGTCCACACAATATGTTTAATTATTTCATAAAACAAAAAAGAAATAAGAAATATCCAAACAAATGTTTATAAGAAAATTTGTTGCAAAATAAAATACATCACAAATGCATTGTGTTAAATCTATTAAATTACAATAATTCAGAAGTAGTTCACGACCAAATAACGGCACGTCCGCGGCGAATATCCGAAGTCAGTGTCAAGGAGACGAAAAAACCAATTCCACGTGGATCAGCGTTTTTTATATTTTCATATAAAAACAGGTAAACATTAAAACAAACAAAACACTTGCATACATGCACTCATAAATCCAAAAAAAAAAACAAAAATTTTTGGTAAAAATATATAATCACAACTTTTTGCAACAAATTGTTACTTAACAGAAAATTGTTAACATTGTCTTCGTATTCTTTTTGTTGAATAAGTACTCAACCAGAGTATTCAAAAAAAGCGTTCGTTTGGTTTGGAAATAAAATTTTAAAAAAATTGAACTTTTCTTTATTTACTTTTTTGTTTTTAATTTTAACTTTAAAATTAATAAATTATAACTTTTTGTTGTTTTTTTTTTTTTTTTATTGATTTGTCAATATTGTGTTTGATTTAAATAATTTTTTTTTCTTTTCTAAATATATCCGTTCTTGGTTGTATCTACAATGTCTGCCTATAATTTCTTCTCTCCATGGCTGTCTTAATGAACGCCGTAAAAAAAAAAACACAAAAAACAAAAAAAAAAAAACAAAAACAAAAAAAAATTCAAAACAAAATAGAAGAAGGAATCGTTTCAGCACGGCCAAGGCGCTTATCTGATTTAAATAATGCTCCAACCAAAATAGTGCCCATTCCTCCGGGGTCGTCTTTCTTCATTATGTCACAAACAAACAGGTTTTAAGTTAATTATATTTGTTTAATTTTTGTTTTAGCAAACAAAAAATATAATTTGTTTTGTTTCCGTTGTAGAATCATTTAAAATATCTTGTTTTCGATGTGGAATTCCTTATAATAAAATCAGTTTGGGATATCAATCAAACTTTAACTTAAAAAAAACAATCAAAAATTCGAGATTTCAAATAAATTTGGCTAAATATTGGCGGTGGTACATTGATATTCCCAAAATATCCCGATTTCTCCTTTTTCCCATGCAAGAAATATCCCTTTAGTTTTGTTGCACTTTAAAAAGTATCAAAACACATAATTTGGGCATGATTAGATGTGGCAACTGTCATCGACATGACATAAGAAAAAATTCATTATAAAGTTGTAAGCCTACACTGCGCTTTGAGACATGGCTGGTAAATTAATGCAAGGATATTATTTTTACTCCATTTTTTTTTGTTTTATTTGTAGGGGAACAATAATTTCCTTTTCTTATTTAAGTCATGTTTTTTTTACAGTACTCAGTAGCCAACACAGTAATCAATTTGAATGGCAATTTATCTGTCAAATTCAATATGTATGGCAATTGTTACATAAGACGTCGCAAAATGGACCTGAGGTTTGGACCTCGGGTTATACAAAATTAGCAAGTACTTCAACCTAAGCGAGTGCAAAACTCAGATCAGTCATCTTAACGCCGACAGCGCTCTTTTCAATGATTGAAATTTATATCGCCGGCACAACTGTCATTTTTTTTTAAACTGACCATTTTATCGACTGCAATCCAAATTGTTATTATTTGCCGAGGGAAATTTTGCTGTGCTGGCTACTGAGTAGTGAAAAAAACACGACTTTTGTTAATTATCATAACTTTGTTGAATCAGGATGAAAAAAAACCCAGTCCAGAAAAAAGCATGTTGCTATAAATGTTTTATATGTCAATTAGAATTTCTATACATTTTCGTTTGGTCCTTGTCAAATTTAACGATACGCATAAATTAACAAACTAAAAAAAATGCTTTTGTATAAAAGAATAAAAAATGAGTGCAAAATAAATTGGGAAAATGATTATATTTTGAGTTGCAAAATTCAAATTCGTTCAATTAACAAAAAAAAAAAAAAAACAAAACATTACCTAAGCACTTTTATTTTTTTTGTTGTTTAATGACAAACAAAAAAAACTATTCTATTTTGCAAGATTTCGAGTGTTCTGCCATTGGTTGTGTAACCACAGTTATTTTGGAAATGTCATCCTTTGCTGCATTATGTTTTCATCGGCTATGTTAGCTGCAGAGGATCCGCTAGATGCAAACGCACCAAGAAATTTAGTAACAACAAGAATATAATATGTTAATGTTTTGGAATTTAAATTCATTTTTTTTTTTGTTTTAATTTCATTCACAGATATTGAATTATTTCGATGTTTTTTTCACGACTGTTTTTACAATGGAATTGTTTCTCAAATTGATTTCATATGGCTTTGTTATTCATAACGGCGCCTTTTGCAGGTCCGCATTTAATCTATTAGATTTACTTGTGGTCTGCGTGTCATTAATATCAATGGGTTTCGAGTAAGTTAATTAATATTTTAAATATCTGTAGATATATTTATAACATATATGTAATAAAAGATCTCTAGGCCCGCTATTGTTCTGGGGAGGTGTTCTTCAACGCTGGCAAAAACCTTCTAAGCCGAGTAGTTGGAAAACAGCATTTTCGTCCAAGCAATACCCAAAAATAAATGCTGGTGTGCCTCAGGGCTCCGTTTTGTCTCCAACATTTTTCTCATTTTCATAAATGATCTCTTGTCAGCAACTTCTAATCCAATTAATGTTTAATGCTACGAAAACTCAATGCTGTCTTGTATCGTCGAGATATACCCCCCTTGCCATCTACCATATGAGTGGTACTTGCATCAATGAGACCATCACTGACCACCTCTTGTGGACCGGCACATACGCGATGTTGCCAAAAATGCAGCAAGATGTTTGGGTTTCATATGACGGTGCAAGGAATTTTTCTCCCCGTCTGATCTGGCTATTATCTATAAAACCTATATCCGTCCAAAGCTTGAGTACAATTCCCATCTTTGGGCTGGTGCTCCAGCTACTTACTTAAACCTATTCGAGGGAATACAAAAGAGAGCTGTAAGAATGATTGGTGATAGAGAGATCACTGACGAATTCACTCCTTTAGACCCCCGTAGCGTGTCTCTCCTTGTTCTATCGCTACTTTTACGGTAATTGCTCTAGTGAAATAGCCAATTGCATTTCTCCCCTCAAACAATTGGCCCGTAATACAAGTGCTTCTAGGAATGCCCATCAGTTTACCCTCGAGCCCAACTTCGGACGTACTCTCAAGTATAGGGAATTATTTTTTAGCCGTACTACGCGAATGTGGAATTTGCTTCCACACTCGCTGTCTTTCCCAGTCATTTCAAAATTCAAGAATTTAAGACTTTTCCAACCCCTTCTCTTCTTCCTAATGCACTCACTGTGACCCTGGCATAAAAAGGGTAAAAAATCTCTTGAGGGTGCAAATTATTATTAAAAAAAAAATTGTTTTAATGCGGTCTTACTTACTTACTTAAGGTGGCGCTACAGTCCGTTGTGGACTTCGGCTTCAATCGACAGTCTCCGCCATCCCAGCTCGGTCCCTTGCTAGCTGTCTCTTGTTTCGTACTCAAAGTTCCACTTGAGTGCCCAACCTGAGTCAAGGTCTTCCTCTCTTCCTATGTCGCTCGGGAATAGGGTCGAAGGCTTTCCGGGCCGGAACATTGGTGTCTACCCGCTCTAAATGACCGAGCCATCTGAGTCTCTGGACCTTGACCCTTCTGGCTAGTTCCATGTCGTTGTACAACCCTCTCGAAGGCACTTTCATCCGATTTTGTCAAGGTCCATGCTTCTGCACCATACAGCAGGACTGGGATGATGAGGGTGTTGTACAATTTTACCTTAGTTGCTCGAGAGAGACCTGTTCTTATGTAGAACCGTTTACATTAAGCTAGAATTATGTTTATTGTACTTGTAAGATTGTTAATTCATGAAATCAACAAATTGAACTTGTTATCTTTTTGCTCTACTTCCAGTTCGAATGCAATCTCAGTCGTGAAAATTTTGCGTGTTCTCCGCGTCCTCAGGCCGCTAAGAGCAATTAATCGAGCCAAAGGATTAAAGGTATGAGCACGAAAATTAAATATTGATTTAACTCGTTTTCTTTTTTTTAACTTAAATTTTAATTTACGAAAAAAGATGGCTTTTTGTTTCAATTTTTGCTTACAAAAATCAAAAAAATATTTACCTTCCTACAAAGAAAACAAAAGAAACAAAAAACAAACAAAAACCTAACTTGAAAAAAAATAACCATGTAGCAATTTTTTTTTTTTATTTTGATTTTCTTAATTAAAAACAAAAAGTAATACATAATAAAAAATACCCAAATCTATGGGTAATAATGCAAGGGGCTACTTGTATATTTTAAATTTAAGACTTTTTGCCAAACAATAATCGACATAATTTGTTCTAAGTCAACGATATTTTTTTTTTTTTTAACTTTAATTTCTTAAATGAATTAAGAAATTAATTCGGCTTTAATAATTGTTTTTTTTTTTTTAAATATAAAAAAATTATAGGGATTCAATTACTAACATAATAACTTTTTCTACTCTATATATCCCTTTTACTGTTTTTGTATACAAATATGTTTTTTTTTTAAACTTAATTGTTAAGATTTTATTATAAAAGTTTTTTAATTTTTTTTTTTTTTTTAAATTTATGTGTGCCTTATTATTTGTGTTTTATTTGGTTTTGATTTGGTTTATTTTTATATCGCAAACAATCAACAACAACAAAAAAAAAATTCTATTATATTATAGCATGTAGTTCAATGTGTTATAGTCGCTGTAAAGACTATTGGAAATATTGTCCTTGTGACATGTCTTCTTCAATTCATGTTCGCCGTCATAGGAGTCCAATTATTTAAGGTAAAAAAAAAATCAACAAATCTGTGGAAAATTCTCAAACAAAAGTGTTTTTTTTTTTATTGAATCCTTCCCCTTTTCTCTACATATGCTTTCTGGTTGTGTTATTTATTTTTTTTCTCCTGTTTTTTCTTATAATGCACTTTGTTTATTTTTGTTTTGTTTTGTTTTTTTTTTTTTATTGTTACGTTAATTAAATTAAATACTATGCTTAGAACCGTTAAAGAATAAAAATAAAACTTAGGGTATTTACTCCTTCTTCTTATTCCTCAAACTCATCTTTAACTACATTGACACCCTTCATCTATGAACTTTGGCAAAAAAACAAAAAACCTATGTGAATTCGTGTTTTATTTTTTGATCAAAAATGGTTGCCAAATTTATTTCATTTTCCGAAATCTAAACCTAAAAGCTTAATTCACTCGCATTTGTAGTATAGAAAAAGTAAAAATTGACTTTTGTTTTAATACCTTGAATAAATATGCAAGAAATTTAGTTTTCAAAAGAAAAAATACATCGTTCCAAGGTAAAGCAAAGGCATTTTGAAACATAGCTAATTTTTAATACTTTTTAATTCTTTTTATGTTATGTTTGCTTAAAAGTTTGACGATTTCAATTTTAAAAAAAGAAAAAAATTGTTTTTAATTTTTCTTGTGTCTTTTCTCTATATTGAATTTTCTTTTAATAAAACTCTAATAAAAAGTTGCAATTTTCGTTTTAAAAACATTGTTTTTCTTTTTTTTTAATTATTTTTCTAACTAAAACAAATATTTTTTGTTTAACGAAAATGACGAAAGTTGTGGCAGGCAACTCATGTACGTTTTTCTTTTTGCTCGCTGGACTTTTCTTCCTATTTTTCGAAGTCTAAATTGTTGACATATTTAAATATCAGGTTTGTTTCTTATTTATTAAAAATAAAAGCAAATTACATAAAGTGCAAAATATGGTTGTTTTAGTTGGACGTTCATTTTTTTCTGATTTTTACGTGAAGCACGCTGTTCTTTCACTGATTTAAACCAAAAATAAAAACATAGCATTCAGCATTCTTTCCGAAAGAAAAACACAAAAATTGCTTATATTTATTTTCCAAAATATTATAAATTATTTTTGGCAAAAAAAAAAACTACAGAAAACTCTTTCTTAAGTTCGGTCTGAACACATTCCTCTTAATTCAATAAAATATACACTGACAATCACTAAGATGAGACCACATATTTTTTTAAATCGATTTTCGCTCTTTACTTACTTACTTACTTATGGTGGCGCTACAGTTCAGGTCGGACCAAGCCCTCACCCAACAGACTTCTCCAGCTAGCTCGGTCCCTGGCTAACTGTCTCCAGTTTCGCACGCCAAATTGGTTCAGGTCCTCTACCACCTGTGTACTCCACCGGAGTCGCGGTCTTCCACTTCAGCGACGTCCTTTCGGATTGGATTCGAAGACTCTACGAGGCGGAGCATTATTTTCCATTCGCTCAACATGACCAAACCATCTAAGTCGTTGGATCTTAATTTTTCTGGCTAGGTCAGTGTCGCTGTACAGCTCGTACAGGTCTTGGTTGAATGTTCGTCTCCATTCTCCATTAATGCAGACAGGACCAAAAATCACTCGAAGAAATTTTTCTCTCAAAGCAGCCCATACGTTTTCTTAAGATGTTGTCATAGTCCATGTCTCTGCACCATACATGAGGACCGGGAAGGTTAGGGTTTTGTAGAGTATCACTTTAGTTGCTCGGGAGAGGACTTTACTACTCAATTGCCTTCTAATTCCAAAGAAGCAGCGATTGGCAGGAGTGATTCTTCGTTTGATTTCAGCGCTGGTGTTGTTGTCTGAGTTGAAAGCGGATCCCCCAGGTAGACAAAGTCCTTAACTAAATCGAAGTTAAATCTGTCTATGTTGACGTTTGCTCCAAGACGTCGATGTTGTTGTCCTTTCTTGTCAACAGCATTAACTTGGTCTTGCCCTCGTTAACCACTAGACCCATCTTTCTGGCCTCCGTCTCAAGGCTCACAAACGCTCCACTGACATCACGCTGTGTTCTTCGAATTATATCAATGTCGTCTGCGTATCCTAGTAGCTGGACGGACTTTTGAAAGATTGTACCTCTGGTGTTGACATTGGAGCTTTGCACAATCTTTTCAAGAATGATGTTGAAGAAATCGCATGACAACGCTCTTCTTTCGCTCCTTACACCTGCTGGAAATTTCTTACCCATTAAATTTACTACCTTTGGGTGTTCGTTCCTTCATTCTAATGAAATTTTTTGAGCATATTGAGTAGGTCTGAGAATCGGCTAACATCTTATTTAGTTCTTTTATGATACATCATTCTAAAACACATAAAACCCTAAATTTTCACCCCTCTATTTTCACCCTTTTATTTTGTCATGACTTAGAAGCGGGGTAGTCGGTAGGTAGTGGGTAGCAATTACTGGTTTAAGCGGGTAGTGCTTAGAAGTATTGGGTACCGAGAAGTGGGGAAGCGGGTAACAGGGTAGCTGGGTATAACGGGGTAGCGAGTAGACAATAGTGGAGAAGCGAGGAGAGGGTAAGGTAGGGTAGGTGTCTTCTGATAAAATCCAGCTTTTGACAACCCTGGAAGTGTGGATGGGGGCATTGTCTTGCAGTTGGCAAAATCCAAGGCAGAGGTCCAAAAATATTTTGCATCTTTGGAAATGACCATTCCAACAAAGCATTTGTAGCTGTTTCCGTTCATTGTTGTAGAAAAGAATTTGAAGGAATACGTCGTAGGATTAACCGCTTGTCTTGGGATGTTGTTGTTGTTGGGCTGTGTGTCCTTTTTGTTTTTTCCATAGTATTGAGGATCAGCAAGATAGTTGTTTACAATTGTCTTACTTCTGTTCGGCTTGCTTGCTATTTCTCAGCTTGAGAGTCCCATTTCCTTGAGAACATCGTTTTTGTCGTCTTTCTGCCACTGTCAACGTCTTTCCGGAACCCATTTGTAATTCAAATTGAATAAAAAGAGTTGTTTTGTATTTTCTAATTAACCCATTAATTTTATCACTTTATTTTAAAAAAATATGTAGCTACTCTCATGTAGTAAAATTTACCAGGCTTAACAAATTCCAACAGGTTTATGCAGAGAGAAAATCGGTTTGAAAAATATGTGGCCTCATCCTAGTGATTGGCAGTGTATAATCATTGAAAATTCATACATTAGAGTGGCGTATTATCCTAAGGGATGCCTAGTTTGCATGTGCCTAGGGGCACCAGGTAACAAAAAGGGGCGCGTGGGTGCCTAAGCAATTCGACTTACAGTGTCAACTCGGTTTGCCTACTCGGTAATCGTTTTAGCATTTTTCTCTATTTTTTTTAAGTGTTTTTGGATTATGATGTTACTTATCGTAACTTGGTTTACAAAATTTACATTCGACACACCATTAATTAAAATATTATAAACCGAAATCGTAAGACGTTTGGAACAATATCTATCGATCTCATGTAAACTTTTTCTCTTTTTCCCTGGCCAGTCATTTTTCTAAAGCCTGTACCGCGCCTGTCACGATTTCGGTCAAATTATACGAATTATTTCTAATATAGGGGCGCCGATGAGATGCTTGATGCCTATGGCGCCTTAAACGTTTAATCCACCACTGCATACATACATACGATATTTTAGAAAGGTTAAACATTTTTAGATTTCTATTCATGTTCTTTGAACTTCTGGAAAAACACAATACATCCACCATACCTTTTTTGTTTTAACTTTCTTAACACACGTTTTGTAAGAGTAGAAATGTCCTTTATTATTAAATATTTTCATAACTCAAGTGAGCCCCACGCATTAATTTTTTGTTTTTCAATTAAAATTTTACTTTTTATTGCCATTAAAAAATAATAATAAAAAATAAATAAATAATTATTTTCATAAGAAAAACCCGTATACTTAGAAAATACTTTAAACGTAAAACTTCGTAAAACATTTTTGTTTTAGTATTTTTTTTATTTAAAATTAAATGAAATAAAAAAATGTTTTCCTTTTTTTGTTTCTTTTCATACATGCACAATCAAAAATTATTTTTAAAAATAAAAATATTTACAATATCATAAAAATATAAAACAAATTTATATTTTTAAATTAAAACTTAATACAAAAAAAAAATAAATATCGATAAACACTAATAACTCCCGATTTTTGGACAATACAAAAAAATGCTTCATGAAAATGAATAAAACATATCACTTTTTTCTCCTCTCTTTCTCCAAAAAAACAAAACATTATTTAATTACAAAAAAAAAAAAAAAAAACATACATTATACAAATTTCATATATACATGTATATCATAACGAATAAATTCATAAAAAAAAATCCAACAAAACAACCGTTTGAAAAAAAAAAATATTTTAAAAAACAATCCAAAGTATGTTGTAAAATGTGTAATAGTTGCAATTAAAACAATCGGCAATATTATGTTGGTAACCTATTTGCTACAATTCATGTTTGCTGTTATTGGAGTGCAACTCTTTAAGGTAATAATAAATAACAATTTGAATTATACATTTTTTAATTTAAATTTCAAACAAATTCAAATATTTTTGTTAAGGATTTCAAGGGAAAATACCTAAAAGATATAAAAATTATATTCATAAAATTCATGGGTGTTGTTGATAACAAAAATCTTCTTCGTTTAATTGATTGTTCTTGATGCATCATCTCGGTTCGAAATAAAAGCACCAGTCTTCGGACAGATAACTTCTTTTTTTATGACTATTAATGGTTCATTCAAATTTTAATATTTTGCTAAGACTTTAGATATTTTTAGATATTTCACAGTAGTTTGGTGTACGAATGAATTTAAAGTAACTTTAAATATTGATTAAATAGGATTTATTCTAAAATAGAGCAATTTTCAGGAGTCTCCGGACAATTGTTCTAGTCTCCGGACGATCTTAAATGGAGTCTCCGGACAGTTCCACTTACAAACTCAATATCTTTTTCCTCTCAAGTGTTGAGTATAGAGCGATTCATTTTCGGTACCAGTCTCCGGACGATTAAAACAGAGTCTCCGGACGATTTTGAACTTACTTCATCATACTTGTTTGCTGCTTGCCTAGCACCTAACTTCCTCAATCTAATGTCGTGTAAAAGCCATAAAAAACTTGTTCATTTGAACCCTCAATAAGTGTGACCAGGTTCATTCAAATGCAACATGTTACAGGGGTTGATAATTGAACTTAACATCGTAAAATATTATACCTTAAGAACAAAAAAAAAAAAAAAATTAATAAAACCTTGGAGCTGTCCGGAGACTAGATTTTGGGCTTTTTTTTTGGTTTCAGTGTCCGGACACTTAAAAAAAAATGCTTTAAAAAACACACAAAATTCGTTTTTTCTTTACTTATTTGAAGTTCATTATAATTTCATTGAAATACCACTTGATTACCAGACCTCACAAAATCAACTATTCTCAGTATATTTTTCCAGGGTCTGCCACTATTTTTTTTTTGCTAAGAAAATAGCAGAGGAAACTTCGTATGTGTATGTGGAAAATGTTACTTATTCTGTATTTTGTTGTTTTTTTTTTTTATTTTTGTAAATTCTGTGTTTAGTTTCTCTTATACTACCCATAAAGTCAAAATCGTCCGGGTACTGGGACCTTCCCGGAGACTGGTACAGTTACCCTACCATGGGAAAAGCTTAGCCAAGTATTTTTGATTTTTTTTTTAAAACGTATATGAAATTTTAAACATTCCCATGTATTATGTAAGATTTCGTCCTTTTCAATTACACCTAATAAAAGCCACAAACTAAATTCAATCGAAATGAAGTAGGAGGAAAAAAAAATATTTTTGCATAATTTGAGACGAAAATTGTAGTGTTTTTTCTTTTTTCTTTGTTTCATTAATTCTTTTTTGATTTTTTTTGTTTTTTTTTGTTTTTTTGGTTTTTTAACACTAACACATTTAAATCTCGACTAGGATTTTTGTTTATTTATTTTTCGTTACTGTGTGATTATTCGATTGTTTCCTTGCTTGTCTATACGTTAACATTTGTAAATACTCGCTGTCATTAGTCACACATCATACATTTAACTTTTCATTTATTTTTTAAAAGTTACTTGAGATTGTGTGAGTTTTTCATTTCTTAAACATTTTCAAGCTTCGACATTCGTCGGGGGCATTTAGCCATTATTCGATTAACAATTTCACAGTTGTTGTTTTGTTGAGATAAGCTCACCAGACCAGAAAGACAGGGTTGGGATTCTAATTCACTTATAGTAAACAGGCTATCCCTTTCTACACTGACGGTTGAAAAATAGAATCAGGAACAGGTGCTGGAGTGTTTTGCCAATCTCTCAACAACAGAGAGGCGTATATAAACTACAAGCTGACTGTAGTGTCTTTGAGGCCGAGATCTATGTCATTGAAAAAGCAGCTCTGCTGGGTTCCTGAACACAGCAATATAGAAGGGAACGAAATAGTAGATGAACTTGCCAGGAAAGGGTCAGAAGCAGATACAAGTAGTAGCGACCATTCAGATAGGGGACCACTCGCCCCGATTGGGGTAACTCAAGAGGAAGATAGACCTTAAATCAAAAGAGAAACTCCTGGAAATCCAGGGAAGATTGCCTAACACTAATGAAAAGGAAACTTGGTGTATTCTATCGCTGAGCAAAAGGAGCATTAAAATCCTGATAGGTGTACTAACGGGTTATTGCGCCATTGGCACAATGGCCAACAAGATAGGAGCTTTTGCACCCGATTTCTGTAGGAGCTGTTAGGATGAGGAGGAAATAGAAACCTTTAAACACCTGATCTGTGACAGTTCGAACCTCCAAACTAACCGACTCCGTCAGGTTTTGTTGGGGAACTAGATGATCTAGCACAGGTTTCAATGGCAAACTTGAGGAAATTTATAGATAACACAGGCTGGTTCGTTAACGAGTCAGTCTATACGTTAATCGACAACTTTGAAAAGCATCGATAAATAAATAAATAGAGTGGCGCGACAGCTCTTGAAGAGCCAAGGTCTAAGTGGCTTACTCTCTTCAACAATTCTCTGGGTGCGTGTGAAGAATTGAGACGACCTACAATTTAACGCCGATTCCGAACGGCAAAGTTGAGAAGCACTTTTTCATGACAGATGATACTCTTGGAAGTTTTGTCAGTTCTTCACAGTGTCCGTGAAAGATGGAATAAAAACTATGGGCACGAGTAGGACTCGAACCCACGACGTTCTGCTTAGCAGCCAACGCCTCTAACCACTGAGCTACGGACACTACGAAGAGCATCGATGCTAACTTTTATTTTTATAGGGGATCACAATGGACCAGTTGAACCCCGTGTATGCATAACAGTTTCACACTGTGTGTGTGCCCCTTATCACCTAACCTAGTCTAAGCTCCCCAGACGAATTTTGTTCCACATTTCAACCAATTATAAATATCGGGATTTGAATTTGAATAACTAGTTTTATTCGAGTCACTGTCATAGGCTATTGCCCTCGAAACAACTTTATGGATGGGGTTCATCCTTCGTGTGCAGTATGCATATACAATTCAGACTCCACTCAACGACAACATTTTATTGAACGAGTATTATAGGGACATTTGTCTCAATATGGAACAAACATAATTATTAAAAAAATTAAGATCATATCTCTTTTTGAATTATTCCTTGTTCTAAAAAGAACGTGCAGAAGGCCAACAATTCCACCCACCCGACATGGACGAAATGAAGATAGCGATATCTAAACTAAAGTCGAACAAAGCCGCTGGAGCAGACGGGCTAGCCGCCGAACTGTACAAAGCAGCCGGAGATGATTTGGTTAGGAGCATGCACCAGCTCATCTGCAAAATTTGGTCGGAGGAAAGCATGCCCGATGAATGGAACCGCAGCATCGTATGCCCGATCCTCAAAAAAGGAGATCCCCTGAACTGCACCAACTAAAGAGGTATAAGTCTCCTTAACATCGCCTATAAGATCTTGTCTGCCGTGCTGTGTGAACGTTTGAAGCCCTTCGTCAACAACCTGATAGGTCCTTATCAGTGTGGCTTCAGACCCGGAAAGTCCACCATCGATCAAATATTCACCCTACGGCAGATCTTGGAGAAGACCTAGGAACTTCAAATCGATACCTACCATCTTTTCATCGGTTTCAAGGCCGCGTATGACAGCGTCTATAGAGACCAACTATATAGAGCAATGTCTAGTTTTGGCATCCCAGAAAAACTCATCCAACTGTGTAAGATGACAATGGACATTTTCACGCTGTTCCATCATGGTCGGAAAAAACCTAACGGACGCTTTTGATGTCAAAAAAGGTTTTAGACAAGGCGATGCGCTGTCATGCGATTTCTTCAACATCATCCTTGAAAAGATTGTGCAAAGCTCCAATGTCAACACCAGAGGCACAATCTTTCAAAAGTCCGTCCAGCTACTAGGATACGCAGACGACATTGACATAATTGGAAGAACACAGCGTGATGTCAGTGGAGCGTTTGTGAGTCTTGAGACGGAGGCCAGGAAGATGGGTCTAGCGGTTAACGAGGGCAAGACCTAGTTAATGCTGTCGACAAGAAAGGACAACCAACATCGACGTCTTGGAGCAAACGTCAACATAGACAGATTTAACTTCGAGGTAGTTAAGGACTTTGTCTACCTGGGATCCGCTATCAACTCAGACAACAACACCAGCGCTGAAATCAAACGAAGAATCACTCTTGCTAATCGCTGCTTCTTTGGACTTAGAAGGCAATTGAGTAGTAAAGTCCTCTCCCGAGCAACTAAAGTGACACTCTACAAAACCCTCATCATCCCGGTCCTCATGTATGGTGCGGAGACATGGACTGTGACAATATCTGATGAAAACGCTTTGGGCTGCTTTGAGAGAAAAATTCTTCGAGTGATTTTTGGTCCTGTCTGCATTAATGGAGAATGGAGGAGAAGATTTAACCAAGAACTGTACGAGCTGTACAGCGACACTGACCTAGCCAGAAAAGTTAAGGTCCAACGACTTAGATGGTTGGGTCATGTTGAGCGAATGGAAAACAATGCTCCGGCTCGTAGTCTTCGAATCCAATCCGGAAGGACGTCGCAGAAGAGGAAGACCGCGATTCCGGTGGAGCACACAGGTGGTAGAGGACCTGAACCAACTTGGCGTGCGAAACTGGAGACAGTTAGCCAGGGACCGAGCTGCCTGGAGAAGTTTGTTGGGTGAGGCCCTGGTCCGACCTGAACTGTAGCGCCACCATAAGTAAGTAAGTAAGTAAATAGAACGTTTTATCTTTTACTTCCTGCGAGAAGCCATCGTTCATAAACAATTAAATACATAACAATATAATCGCAAATTTAAACCAAAACTTTGTATCGCAGTAACCTCTCACTTGCATGAACAATCTGCAACTGACTGATTTCCCAAAAAAGCAACTGGTTATATAGGAAAAATTTGAACGAAAAATTCGAATGCTTCGTTCTCCATGATTCTCAGCACTTGGTGTCTCATACAATTTCTGTTTTTTGGGGAAAGGGTGTGGCCTAATTCAGCGCTGCTAGAAAAATCTAAAAAGGTATCAGATTTCGAATTCTCTCGATTCTCAAAACTTTGAGTGACAAAAAAGTATTAGATTGTCATGAAAAAAGTTAGGATTTTTTCCGGGCAAACGTTGCACTGGCAAAAGAAGTGCGGGAAAGTGTTTTCCGGGATTTCGTTAACCGGGAAGTCGATTTCCTTTCACACAATTGAAGGAGGAAAAATCGAAATTCAAGTTATCTTGAAGCTTTGTTTTCACTAAAATAACTCACAGAGACTACCGATACATTAAGTCCTTCCTTAATTGATTCTCATATTATAGCTCTCATCCATGCAATCGTTAAAATATCTTTTATATTTTTTATATTAAATTATGAAGGCTTGAAACTAACCCCACCTTTATTTATCCCACTGTGTGCTCCTTGAATATCCATCAAAACCTTGATTAAAATTCGTTTCATTTCCTTTTAGGTTCTCTATGAAAGTATAACCGTTATTAATATCTGCTTTACCATTATCATGAACAGTACGTGTGTTTGTGTGTGTGTATGCATTATCATTTTTTGTTTTGTTTTGATTTTAAGATAAATTAGCCAACACCTGCAATTGTGTACCTTTTCTCCGTTTGTGCAAAGTTTTTCATACATTCATAGACATACATAAATGATTGTTTATGAAAACGGAAACAAATCTAGAATTAAATTAGTTTGAAACCAATTTTCTGCCGATATAAATATGAAATTATTAAAATTTTAGTGTGTTTTCCTAGAATATCCTAACATTTTTTTGTTTGTGAGTTTTCTGTTTTCATTTAGATTTTTTAATTTTTTATTTTTAAAAAAATGTCAGCAAAAATCTTTCACACTGATTTTTATTAATTTAACTATTTTTTTTTGAAAATTATGTGCGTTGTGTGATGGATTTTCGCTTACAATTAAATCTTCTTTCAAAATTCAATTTTTCAAATTAAAAAAAAAAAAAACAACATAAATGATAAATATTCATTTATATCCACAACAAAACAAACGAAATATAGGGTAAATTTTTCAAATGCACAGATGGGTCCAAAATGGTAGAGAATGAATGCCAGTGAGTTTAGAATCATTTCTATGTATTTTTGATTTGATTTTATCGTACTTTTTTTTGTGATGTTTCAGTGGAACATTTCTCGTTTACGACGAAGGCGATGTGACAAAACCAAGACTTAAGGAACGCGAATGGATACCAAATATATTTCATTTTGATGATGTAGCAAAAGCGATGCTTACTCTTTTCACTGTGTCAACCTTCGAGGGATGGCCTGCGTATGTATTTGATTTATTTTATTTAAATAAACTGGCGCCTTTTTTTACCTTGTATTTCATCAGTTGAACATGAGGAAAGGACATGTTGAAAAAAAAAAACATCTATCTATCCTATTCCTCTGGGCTCGTTCCGAGCAGCTGGAAAACAGCATTTGTCCAGTCTATACCCACAAAAGGCGAATCCTTCTCTCCCTCCAATTATCGTCCGATTGCACTTACGTTCCTTTTTTCTAAGGTCATGGAAACGCTGATAAACTATCAGCTCAAGAAATATCTCGAAGACCGAAAGCTTCTTAATGACCGGCAGTACGGCTTTCGCAGCAACAGGTCCACTGGTGATTTGATAGTTTATCTCACAGAACAGAGGAACAAATCTTAACATAGTTTTGGAGAAAGTAAGATTGTTGCACTTGATATCTCAAAGGCATTTGATTAGGTCTGGCATCTTGCTCTCTGATCGAAAATGCTTGCCATCGGTATCGATGAGTCCCTCCTTCGTTTGATTAGAAACGTTCACTACAGGTTGTTTTTGACGTGTTACAGTCTGAAACCCACAATATAAATGCTGGTGTGCCTCAGGGCTCCGTTTTGTCTCCTACCCTCTTTCTCATTTTCATTAATGATCTCTTGTCTGTTACTTCTAATCCAATAAATTGTTTCGCTGACGATAGTACCCTTTACTTCTCATATTCGTTTCTACACTCACTCTTCAGATGTGGATCTGTAACGACAAAATATGATAAGCTCATTAAACTCTAACTTAAACAGCATTGTACAATGGGGAATTAAAAACCGTGAAGAGTTTATTGCTTTCGAAAACCCAATGCTGTTTTTTATCGTTGTAGCAAGATATATCCCCCTTGCCAGTGTCCATGAGTGGCACTTGTATCAAAGAGACCGAACATCTCTAGATTCTCGGTATGTGCTTTACTGACCACCTCCTGTAGACCGAGCACATACGCGATGTCGCCAAAAATGCCGCAAGATGTTTGGGTTTATTATGACGGTGCAAGAAATTTTTCTCCCCGTCTGATCTGGCTATTATCTATAAGACTTATATCCGTCCAAAGCTTGAGTACAATTCCAATCTTTGGGCTGGTGCTCCAGTAACTTACTTAAGCCTCTTGGATGGTATAAAAAGAAGAGCCGTATAAGAATGATCGGTGATAGAGACATCACTGATTCATTCACTCCTTTAGACCATCGTGTCGTAAGGTTTCGTATGCTCTCTCTGTTTTATCGTTACTTCTACGGTTAGTGCTCTTGAGAAATAGCCATTCCTCCCCTTAAACAATTCAACCGTAATACCCGTGCTTCCAGAAATGCCCATCAGTTTACCCTCGAGCCCAACTTCGGACGTACTCTCAAGTATAGAGAATTATTTTTTAGCCGTACTACGCGAATGTGGAACTCTCTTCCACACTCTGTCTTTCTCAGTCATAACTTTATCTTGATAATTTTTGTTTTTGTTTTTTTTTTTACAGACTGCTCTACGTTTCCATTGATTCACACGATGAGAACAAAGGACCTATTCATAATTTTCGACCAATTGTTGCTGCTTATTACATAATTTATATTATCATTATAGCATTTTTTATGGTAAACATATTTGTTGGTTTTGTTATTGTTACATTCCAAAACGAAGGCGAACAAGAATACAAAAATTGTGAACTGGATAAAAATCAAAGGAACTGCATTGAATTTGCACTCAAAGCCAAGCCCGTCCGACGTTATATACCCAAACATGGAATTCAATATAAAGTTTGGTGGTTTGTTACATCGTCATCCTTCGAATATACAATATTTATCTTAATTATGATTAATACAATAACTTTGGCCATGAAATTTTACAAGCAACCACCATGGTATACGTATTTACTAGATGCTCTAAATATGATGTTTACTGCAGTATTTGCGTTGGAATTCGTATTTAAGCTGGCAGCGTTTCGATTCAAGGCAAGTACATGAGTTTCTTTATTTCGTTCTTCTTCTTTATTTGTAAGTGCAGGCGACAATATGAACATTCAAACATTTTTCTATCTTGAACAGAATTACTTTGGAGATGCTTGGAATGTATTTGATTTTATTATCGTTCTTGGTAGTTTTATTGATATTGTATATTCGGATATAAAAGTAAGCAAAGGTCTGCTGCAATCAGATACTACTGAGGCTGAAAGTGCTGCTGGCGGAGCATCGAAGAAAGTTTGTACCTATAGTCTCTCGTTGAAAGATTAACATAACGTACCTATACTGAGTTCTTTTTTTTATGGTTGATGAAAGACGAAATGAAGGGCATTATTGAATGTTTTGTTTAATCCCCTTCGACTCCAATATTGCACATTATCCTTGCATGCTCTCATCAATTTATTTTTAATCAATAGAAATCCGGTATTATTTTTATTTGCCACACCATGCATGGTTGAACAAAGTAATTTTGTTTGTAGTCAATTTAAATTTGATAGACGATCAAACAGATTAGACGTAAGTAAACAATTTTGAAAATATCGATTTATCCAACACTTTCGCCCCAGCACAATCTGATTTAACAGCTCGATACTTATTTGATATTTTTTCTTTTCGAAAATTTGGTTTTTAAGAAATACACAAAATTTACGTTCATTTATAATCTTTTTCCTCACTATCCATTCCTGAAAAAAAAATAAATAACCACATTGACAAAAGGTAAACGCTCCAGACGCTAATAGAAGTAAAGTAGCAAACTTAGACAACTTCGAAGAACTTGTGAGACCACCAAAAGTAAGAATCCTAAATAAAAAAAAAAAAAAATAAATAACAAAAATAACAACGAAATAACATAAGTTCTAATCGTGTGTGTGTGTATTTTTATTCTTGTTTTTTACTTTTATTATTTATTATTTCTAAGCTGGAGCTTTTTATATTTAACATCATATAGGGGAGAGTGGCAACGCGCTTGTAATATTGAACCCTGAGACTGTACGTTCATTTTTAAATGTAGAAATCTTGGCAAATCAGTCATGAATGCACCCACAAATGTCAAAGCACTGATTTGTATCTACCAGATAAAGTTGAAAACGTGAAATTTGGGTCCTGTTGCCATTGCATTTTATGATATGCCCCCTATTTTTTGATATGACCTCTTTTAATGGCAACATCTCGTCCTAGGCATCATGGATAGCTTTAATTAAGGTGTCCTTGTCTTCAAATTGTCTAACGCCTTCATAAACTATTCGAAATAACCATAACCATACGTTTTAGATTATGTTCAAGTCCGCTGAATAGGACGGCCATGGCAAAAGCTGATAAAATCCAGCTTTTGACAACCCTGGAAGTGTGGATGGGGGCATTGTCTTGCAGTTGGCAAAAGGCAGAGGTCCAAAAATATTTTTCATCTTTGGAAATGACCATTCCAACAAAGCATTTGTAGCTGTTTCCTTTCATTGTTGTAGAAAGAAACTTCAACTCGATTTTGCCATAGTAGGTGATAGCTCCCCACAGCATGACACCTCATGTACGGCTGTGGTGTCTTCCCAAAATTAGTTCCTATTTTCTTAAACCATGGGGCAACTTTAATTCACCTGAAAAGACAACACATTTCCATTGACTGCTCCAAGCGACATGTTCTGTTGTTGCAAGTTTCATTCCCATCTCCTTATTTACTTGCTTTAGAACAGGTTTCTTTTTGAGTTTCTCTCACTGGATAGTACCATCTTTTTTTTTTATCTTTTTGGACTGTCGAAATATTGGCAGATATTCCGCTTTTGGACCTTATTTTAGTAGCTGGTTGAGGGGAATTTGAAGCAATACGTTTATGATTAACCGCTTGTCTCGAGATGTTGTTGCTGTTGGGCTGTGCGCGTCCTTTTTGTTTTTACAACTGTCTTACTTCTGTTCAACTTGCTTGCTTGCTGTTTCTCAGCTTGAGATTCCCATTTTGTTCTAAAACATCATTTGTCCTCTTTCTGTCACTGTCAAAGTCTTTCCGGAACCCATTTGAATATTTGTGCATCACTTACCACCTCTTCTGGAACGAGTACATAGGCGATGTCACCAAAAATGCCGCAAGATGTTTGGGGTTCTTAAGACGGTGCAAGAAATTTTTCTCCCCGTTTGATCTGGCTGTTATCTATAAGACATATCCGTCCAAAGCTTGAGTATAACTCCCACGTTTGGGCTGGTGCTTCAGCGACGTAATTAAGCCTTTGGGCAGTATTCAAAACAGAGCGTTCAAGATGATTGGTGAATTTACGTCACTGGAACATCGACTTAATGTCTCATGCCGTTATTTCAATGATTTATGCTCTAGTGAAATAGCCAGCTGCATTCCTCCCCTTAAGATATTCAACCGTAATACTCGCGCCTCTAGGGATGCCCATAAGTTCACCCTTGAGCCCAACTTCGGATGTACAGTCATGTTTAGGGAATCATTTCTTAGCCGTACTACGCGAATGTGGAACTGTCTTCCACACTCTGTGTTCCCCAGTCGTTGCAATGTTCTCGAATTCAAGACCGACACCTTATCCTTAACCCTCTCCATCTATCCTTCTTTTCCTAACGCCCGCACTGTGCTTTGACATAAAAAAGGGAATAGAAACCTCTTGAGAAATATTACCCCAAGACCTATAGTTTTTTTTTATTTGCATGAGCTTTTGTTTAATCCAGTGCTTGTTTGAGTTAAATTCATTGGTACCGTTCCGGTTTCAGTTGCCGATACTTGTATGTATATATTTTCAAACCAATTTTTGATTAATGTACACATTTAATTACTCCTATAGTTAACGGTAATAAAGGTTAATCACATCAATAGAAAAATAGTACTTACATTATAAATAACGTATATTTATTGAATAACACCTCAAGCTAATTTTTGTTCATTTAGAAGGGCAAAGTACAAATAAAAAGCAACCATAGAATTTTATTTGATTTATTTTGAACACTTACTCACATACATTTACACATTTTACTTTCTATAATGCTTGTTTTATTTCTTCTTTCTATAATAATCAACTGATTTTCCCATAAATTAACCTCTTTAGTAATTTAAAAAAAAAATTCTTAAGGTAGTCTTATTTTTGAGGTAAAATATTATTTTTTTTTCTATTTTCCAAAACCAAACAAATACAAAAACAAAAAAATACACTTCCGGGATATAACTTTACAACACCTCCAAACTCTTGACTACCTCTTCGTGCAGGGTGGCTCGAATTTAATTTCTATAAATTTCTTTCGACTATTTCGAGTGATGCGTTTAGTTAAGCTCCTAAGCAAAGGAGAAGGCATCCGAACGCTTCTTTGGACATTCATAAAATCATTTCAAGCCCTGCCCTACGTAGCCTTATTGATTGTCATGTTATTCTTTATTTATGCAGTTATTGGTATGCAGGTATGATTTTTTCCCATATAAAAAGAAAATACCGCTCAATTCAAATTCACAAAATAAAAAACTCCAAAAAAAAAGGTTTTTGGAAAAATAGCATTGAACGACGACACGGTTATAACGAGAAATAACAATTTCCAAACGTTTCCGCAAGCGGTCCTTGTGCTGTTCCGTTCAGCAACTGGAGAAGCATGGCAGGACATTATGATGGCATGTTCAGTTCGACCAGGCGATGTTGTATGCGATCCAAAATCAGATGACAGTGGCAACAAGAATTGTGGTTCAAGCATTGCATTTCCCTATTTCATATCGTTTTACGTGCTTTGTTCGTTTTTGGTGAGTGATGTTTTGTAAATTATAGTTTCGATCAGTTTTGCTAAATCTTATCTAAAAAAAAAAAAAAAACAGATCATAAATTTATTTGTTGCTGTAATTATGGATAATTTTGATTATTTGACACGCGATTGGTCAATATTGGGTCCACATCATTTGGACGAGTTTATTCGTTTATGGAGTGAATATGATCCAGATGCAAAGGGTCGTATCAAGCATTTGGATGTTGTTACCTTATTGAGAAAAATTTCACCTCCATTGGGTTTTGGCAAATTATGTCCACATCGAATGGCATGCAAACGCTTAGTATCAATGAATATGCCACTGAATAGTGACGGGACAGTGCTTTTTAATGCAACTTTATTTGCTGTTGTTCGAACTTCGTTAAGCATTAAGACCGATGGAAATATTGACGATGCCAATTCAGAATTGAGGGCAGTTATTAAACAAATCTGGAAACGTACAAGTCCAAAATTATTGGATCAAGTTGTCCCACCACCGGGCAATGATGATGAAGTGACGGTTGGAAAATTTTATGCAACTTACTTGATTCAAGACTATTTCAGAAGATTTAAGAAACGTAAGGAACAAGAAGGCAAAGAAGGACAAGATAACAACAATACGGTTAGCTTACAAGCTGGCTTAAGAACACTACACGATGCCGGTCCAGCTTTAAAACGTGCAATTTCTGGTAATTTGGATGAGTTGCTTGAGGAACCAGAGCCAATGCATAGGGTAAGTAATTTTCTTTTTTTTTAAACCCACAAATCTCATATGGAAATGAGCTTCTTTGCAGCGTAATCATACATTATTTGGAAGTGTTTGGTCGTCTTTACGTCGGCACGGAACTGGACCGTTTGCTCGCAGTCGTAAGACTCAAGGCAATGGCACCAACAACGGTCTTCAATTACCCAATTCAATATCAAATGACCAATTATATAGCTCAATGCATCGAAGTGTTGCTGATGGCATCAATCATATAACAAAAACAATTATGCAAACTCGAGTTGGTAGTGGTCCACTGGGCTATAATACCGAACTAGGTGGCAGCGGAGAATTGCGAACGTTCAGCGAGAATATACCAATGAGACCATTGATGATGAAAAATGGAAGCAACAGTGGTGGCCTACTAGGTGGTAATCCAAATGGAGGCAGTTCGAATCCTCTCAGTAGTCAATCATACGAGTAAGTATCAGAAATGAATACATTTAAGTGATAATTATTTCGAAATATGGACTGTTTTTTCTTAAGTAACTGAGATATAAATGTACAACAATAACAACTACTTATAAAACAGTAACAAAAAATATACTTAATCTATGCTTATTTAGATTTTTATTTAAATTAAATGTAACCTCCTTAATTATTATTATTATCTTTGATTTAAATGCTTTTATTTTTTTGTTTTTATTTAAGTTTTTATTTTTTATTTTTTATTTTACTTGATGTAAAACATACAATTTTCCTTTCAGCAAATCAAATCGTGGTATCTTATTACATCCTTATTATAACGGTAAGAGCATAATTGAAGGCCGACAGGTATTAGGAATTGTTGGTTTTATTTTTTTTTTTGTATCTTTCTTAAAAATATTTTTGTTTGTTATGAAAAGATTTATTTGATTTTCTGTTAGTTTTTCAATTTAAACTTTTGTGATTATATTTGAGATTTTTTTTTTTTTAATTTCGTGATGTGAATGGCAAATATAAAAATTGTGTGTTTTTTGCTTTCAGTAACAGACATTCGTTTTGTTTTTTTTTTTTTTGTTAATTTTTTTTCCATATTTTCACATTTCACATACCAACTCATTATTTTAAACAAACATTTAAAATTATACGCTAACTTTAAGTTATGCACCTTAATGAAAAATCTAAACAAATTTCTTGTCTATCACTTAATTTAATATTTAATTTTTTTTCTGAGTTTTTTTCCTTTTTGGTAGATTTTATTTGGGTTTTATGATTCAATTAGGTGGAAAGAGAAGATTAAAACGTTGAAAAGTTATGAATGTCTCTTTGGCTTTTATTAAGATCAGTCACTGAAAGCCAAAACTATCTACGAGCTCTGGTTACCGAGTTACGATCAAAAAATTTTTTTCTTTTGTTTTTGTCCTTAGGCTTAGGGTCGAAAAAAAAAATTCTTCCAAAACCCATCGAATGATACATCAAAAGAAAGGTCTGGCTAAACTCTATTCATCGAAATAGGTTTCAAGATTTTTAGAAGGCTGGTAGCCGAGATATTTGTAAAAACAACTTTTTTTCGATTTCTGCCTTCAGAAAATTTCCCACAATTTCAAATCTGGTTGGGGTCGAAATTCTGTTTGGGCCAAAATTCGGATTCCAAAATTCTGTATTTTAAAATTCTGTAAATTCAAAATTCTGTATTCTAAAATTCTGTAAATACAAAATTCTGGATTTCAAAATTCTGTATTCCAAAATTCTGTACTCCTAAATTCTGTAAATGAGAAAAGAAAAATTGTTTTGATAATGAAAAAAAGTGCGCACTTTTTTTCATTATCAAAACAATTTTTCTTTTATCATTTACAGAATTTAGGAGTATACATTTTTTCTATGTTTTCTATGCAGAACCTTGAAGCATAGTTTATAATTCTAACGTAACTGATCTCTCTCCAACTAAATTGCATATGGTTTACGTGAATCACATACCTTGATAACACATTTTGCGTTCGACAGCTTAAGTTAAGTGTTTTAAGTTAATCGTGATAAATTGAATTCAGAAAAAATGGCAAATATTAAATTATTAAAATATAATAAAGGAAAAGATAAATTGCGTGTCGATGGTTTTATGTTCTACAACGAAAGAACAACGAAAAAAAAACATTTAATTAGGCGTGCGCTAAGCGAATAAAAAATAAATGTTAAGCTCGTGTTGTAACAAAATTGATTGATAATGTGCACACTATAACTAAACAATCGGGTATATATTCGCATGAGCCATGTGCAAACGAGTGTGATACTGTAGCCGCAAACAATTCAGTCAAGTCCTCAGTTCAAAATAGTGCTTTTAATTCAAGCCAGATTATCCAAAAATCTGTATCTGAAACACCTCATTTTATTAAATTGTTCTACAGGCAATTAAGAAACCTGTTCATAACTGTGAGTTTTAATGTAGAGATTTACAGAATTTCTAAAAGAAGAATAATGGATTTGCAGAATTTTGAAAAAAAACAGAATTTTGGATTAACAGAATTTTGAAATACAGAATAATAGAAAAGCAGAATAATGGAATACAGAATTATGTTCATACAGAATTTTTTCTTCAGATACAGAATTTTGTTCATACAGAATTTTGGAATACAGAATAACGACCCTTTCCCTTTCAAATCGCCATACCTCGCAATTTTCCCAGGTAGCCTATATCAAATGGTGCACGAAAATAAAGGTCTGTTCACCCTCTATCAGCCACTGAAAACCAAAAGTATCTGCGAGCTCTGGTTACCGAGTTATGATCAAAGCACTTTTCTCTCTCGTTTTTGTAACTTAGATTATTGTAATCCCATAGATAGATACACGATCTTCTGATGCAAATATCTCGGCAACTAGGGCTCGGAATTGAGTTTGGGTTCATTCATTTCAGGCATTTATGAGTTATAAGTGTAACCACAAGAAATTAGTAGTACCTACATTGATTTTTGTTTCGTTTGTACACATTTTCGATAAGCTTCTTTAATTTTGTCTTGTAATTTGTTTAAAAGTGCTTACAAAAAACAATTTCTTCTTCGACTGGTAATACATATTTGCTAATGGTAACGAACTTCAAAAAGTCATATATATAGGTTTTTTATTTAACAGCATTAATTTTACTACAATCTTATAAGTTCATGTTTATAGAAAAGCAAAATGTTTCTTAAAAATATTGTAGAATTTTGTACCTATATTTATGCCTACTATTCATATCAACATAATTTCTGTCCATTAATTGCAGTGAACATATCTCTTATTTCCTTAATTTTTCTATATACACACTCTTATTGAGAAAAATACGGGACAATAATAATATGTGCGATAAAAAATCACATAGACCAGACAGAAAAATCGATTTTTTTTTGTTTTTTTTGTTACTTACTTTTTTAGAATGAGGGAAGAACTAGTCGCGTCCTCATCGTCCTCATCAGTGAATGGAGACGAAAAAGATTTTCAACTATCTTACTTCAGCCAAAGACACCATAATCACCACCATCATTTACAACACCACGAACTTCACCACCACCACCACCACGACCATTACCACCAGCATCATCATCACCATCATCAACATCAACAAAATCAACAGCAACAATTTCACCTCCATCACTCCAATAACCAGAATCATAGAAAGATAAATGTTCATTCGTCACGACTTCAAGAAATAATGCAGAACAGGTCGATTGGTGAAGAACAGCCAAAAACAAATTTAGAATATGATCAGCAGGAACAGAATCAACATAAATGCTGTCATCGGTGTGCACTTGACTGGAAAGCGAAGTCTTCTTCATCGATAGAATACCAATTGAATAAAGGATTGGTCAAATGTGATATTGTTGACCTGAATTCGAGGGCTTTGGGTGATCCAAACTGGAAGTTCTTCGATGAAGATGAAATTGCTGAAGAAATTCGACCATCGGCATCAGCTTTGGAGGCAAAAGAACATCAGCCATCGACTGAAATAGGAACTAGTAGCATTGGGCTATCGCTTTCCCTCAGTCGAGTAAGACGCAGTCAGATAAGTTCTATTTCAACAACAACTACTACTCTGTCACCGCTGTCCCTGTCACCACCGTTTTCGATGAACGTAAATAACTTACCTGGAACAGTGACATCAGCAGGGAATACATCCAAAAAACGATATCCTCTCACAATAACCCCTACGAAGACGGACAGTTTAAGTGACGACCTTATCCCACCTATTTCTGCTGCACATCTCATTTCGAATCACCTTATCGACATGACGTGCAATAACGGCGACCAACGTAACAACACTGGCGATGATTGTGCTTTTGGATTAGCCGCCGACGAAATCCTCGTTCCTATTGTGGGTCGGAATGGTAGTGTTGAGGACTCGGATGGGGCTGGTTCGGTTATAACAACCATGACGCAGTCGACAATTTTAGATAATCAAAGTGGATCGCTAGGTGGACAATGTATAACGCCCTTTAAATATCAACAACCATGCTCTATAACTATTGATCAAGATACTTCAACTGAGGCGATTGTGCATAGAAGCGCCTTTGGTATCGATGATGATGTGATTCCAACAAGTTCCAGAATGACAGTATTTCATTTGATAACACCCAATCCTGTGATGGGAGATGAGAACTCGGGAATGCGACGTATAGCTAATGGCTTACGATTGGCTCAGTCGCAAGCAATGGCAGTTGCTGGATTTTTTCCACACTCAACGCAGCAGACAACAGATATTGGTGAGGAATCGATAGCTAGTAATTTAGGCTCAATAATAGATATTGGTGATCGTGATTGTGGTGAAATAATTGACATGAATAGTATTTGCTCTTTGCCAATGGCTGATATAGATGACATTGCGTGCATATATGACAATTACAAAAGCAACAATCGCCGAAATTTTGATGATTATAATTACGATGCTGATGATAATGATGACAGTGATGGCGCTGTTATTGCCAAAAATGAACAGCCGAACAGCAGACAATTAGAAGACTCTGTTAACAATTGGTCCCAAACTTTTTTCATAGATCAACAATCGAAATCAGCTAAATCCATGTCATTAATGGAATTGGATTCACGACATCAACGTTGTTCTAAAAGTAAAACCAAATTGGCATATAAAGGCCGGCACAGATCATCATACCACGGCGAAGGAGGTTAGGGTTGTTTTTTCATTAAATCTAATATTATATGTTAGTCTTTGTTTTTTTTTGTTTTTTTTTTTTTTTGTTTTTTCTTAGCTCTTCTTTACTCTCTCTATTTCTCTCTCTGTAGTTATAAGGATGTCATTCTGTAATATAATTTAAAATAGTTAAATTTGATTTGATTTAATCTGAGGACTCTTTCGTTGAACAGTCACATCTTTTCTTTTTTTCTCTTTTATGTGCATCATTTTGTAGCTTTTCATGCTATACCTACCCTTTTTGTAAAGAGTTATTACAGGTTCTTACATTTAATCTTTCGCCATCACCACTCAACCAGTCTTTTGTTGTTATCTCTTTTTTATTATCACCAGCATTATTAGTTGTGTTTTTTTTTTGCGAATAAAACGCTTCAATTCACTTTAACTGTCAAATCCAATTTATATGGCAATTGTTACATAAAACATCGCAAAATGACCTGAGGTTTGCGCCTCGGGTTGTAAAATTTTAGCAAGTACTTCAACCTAGCTCAGATGTGGCTTAGTGGTTAGGTGCGTTGGCTGCTAAGCAGAACGTTGTGGGTTCAAGCGTACTTGGGCCCATAAAGTTTTTATTTCATCTTTCACGGGTACTGCCTCCTGCGAAGAACTGACAAAACTTCTAAAGTGCTTCTCAATTTTGCCCTCAATTCTTCATACGCACTCAGAGAATTGTTGACGAGAGTAAGCGCCACCTAGGCCTTGGCTCTTAAAGAGCTGCCGCGCCACTCTATTTTTTTTTTGTATTCTAAGAAATTTTTTATTCATAACACAAACAAAATTTTGTAAATATCTCCTTTTTAGCATTTTAGTTAATAAATCTTAAAAGCAACAATTCTTTGCATTAATGAATTCATTTATAGATATTTACTGCCTGCATTATTAAAGAGAGTTAGTTATTTGCTGTTTGAGTTATGATTTGTTTACTTTCACATGAGACTTGCATATTTCTAGCATCAATGAATATTGTTTATTTTGGTTTTTTATTTAGTAAACAAAATTTTAAGTTGACAATTCAGCGAAATTTAAAATATTTAATTTAACTTTAACACAGTTTCAATGGGAAACGAAGCAAATGGAGGAATTGGACAGGAACGTATGGTACAGTCAACACCAGGAAGTCCATTCGATCAAAGACGTCCTACGTCTTTTGAGGTTGTTGGATCGGCGGAGAGTCTTGTTGGAAGGGTAATTTCAATCATTCTATACATTTATATTCAATTTCATTTGTTATGATTGTAGGTTTTAGCTGCAGAGGGTTTGGGCAAGTATTGCGATCCAGATTTCGTTGCATACACATCACGTGAAATGCAAGAAGCCCTCGATATGACCCGTGAAGAAATGGACATGGCCGCCCATCAAATTCTTCAACACGAACGTTCACGTAGTATGCATAGCGGCTACGGCCACAAAACAACCAATCAAAGCAATAGCAATAATAGTAGTCTTGGTTTAGTCGATTTCAGTCCAGTCAATAATAATGCCAACCGCTCAACTCAATTGATTTTGCCAATGTCATCACCGACAGCAAACAACCAGAGCCATCATCAATTACAACACCAAACTATTCTTGCTACATCAAGCAGTAGCGATACATCATCACCCCAAACTACAACTAAAGGCGTAGGTCGTACAGCTTTAATTACACCCTCATCGGCATCACCTAAAATCCCATCTACAACCAGAGGAAATAACTCATAGCATTCAGTGAGTATAAACAAAAATATGTGACTTTTTTTATTTAAGCTCTTATAAAACAAAACAAACAAAAAAAAAACTAAGTAAATATTGTAAACCATTTAAAATGTTGTTTCCTAATACCTAAATAGTACTAATTAATGTTTTTAGGCGAATTTATTAAAAATGAGACATGATTCTTGTAAGAATATTTATTGAAGATAAACAAACTTTAAACACTTTACTCTAAAATATATAGTTAAACATCAAAGTGTATCAGTGGCGATTCCTGGGCAAGTTCGGTGGGTTAGCTAGGTTAGGTTGGAGTGGCTGTCCGGATGTCATTGACTCACTTAGACCTCAAGTGTTCATTGTGATATCCCACTCAAGAAGTTACTCATGGGAAAGTAATGAACTTAAACAAACCATTTTGTGCTTTTAATGAAGTTAGAGACACATTTTGAGTCGATCGTTGCCAGTTCACTGGTATTATCGAAGAAGGGATTACCGAGATAGTTATGCCTTCTATCGGAGAGCGTTGGACATGTACACAGAAGGTGTTGGACTGTTTCCTCTTCCTCCTCGTGCTTGCAGCTTCTACAGAAGTTCTTTGCGTAGACCCCTAGCCACAAAGCATGTCTACCTATGAGGCATTGTCCTGTTATGACTCCAATTGTAGAGCTTATATTGTGTCTGCTCAGGGAAATCAAGCCTTTTGACCGATTTCAGGTCTATGCTTGGCCATATTTGTTTGGTACCCTGTGACCATCTAGCATTTGTTGATTCTAGAGCATATTGATTGAGAAGATGTATGATGCATGTATGTAGCAAGGGGTTATCCAATGTTTTGTCTTTGTCTAAAAGTAATCAGAAGTGATGCAATTAAGCTTGTGCTCTTTAAGGTACGCTCAAGTGAACCAGTGAAAAGACATGAATCCTATGGCTACGTTCGTTAAATTTTCGTTCAACTTTAACTAGTGCGGTTTCCTTCGTTCATTGCTCAATTGACTTTGACAATTTGATGACGAGAAGGCCAAGCCTTCTTCTTTTGCTTACTTAAGAAAATTTTCGTTCGGTGTTTTGACACTAGCTTAAGCTGACGACTTGAGCATAGTTGGGCCTTTAGAGTTCCGTTTGCATAAGAAGTTCATTCAAAAGGTAGCAGAGACAGAGGCCTCACTTGATCTCATATGTCGCTCTATTTCTAGCGCAAACCCGTCTGTTTATTCTTATAGCGTTATTTTTCTGGCGGCTATGGCTCAACTACTTATTCAGTTGACTGCTAGGACAATAACTATTATGAACCTTTAATTTGGTTTTATAACGTAGTCTTTTTCATTCATTGAGTTTTGCGTAAGAATTATGTACGGGTCACAATCCATGAAGGATCTCAGCCTGAGATACTGCAGCCTTCCATTGGGAACGGTCCCTCGCATGCACTCTCCAGTCACCGAAACCAAGCGCTCCGGCATCCGCAGTCACTTAGTCCTTGTACCGTAGGTTCGGTCTTCCTTGTCGTCTCGAACCTGGGGGCTGGGATGAGAAGACTTTCTTGGCTGGAGCATTGTCATCCATATTCGCTCGATGTGGCCAAGCCAATGTAGTCGTCTTTTCTTGGCCTTCTGGACTACATACACATCTTGGTTCAGTTCATACAGTTCTCGGTATAACCTTCTTCTCCATTCGCCATCGTCGCATACGGGACCGAAAATCTGTATCGAAGAATTTTTCTCTCGAAAGTGCCCTGTATCAATTCCCCTTTTTTACTTATCGTCCAGTACTCGGCGCCGCCGTAGGTTAGGACTGGTAAAATCTAAGTTTTGTATAGCAGACACTTTGTCTTCCAGTGAGGAGTTTTGAACCCAGTTGTTTGGCCAACCCGAAGCAGCAGCAACTTATCGTCCAGTACTCGGCGCCGTAGAGTACGACTGGTAAAATCAAAGTTTTGTATAGCAGACACTTTGTCTTCGAGTGAGGAGTTTTGAACCCCCGTTTGTTTGGCCAACCCGAAGCAGCAGCGGTTAGGGCTAGGGTAATTCGAAATTTATTGGCTTAGCGCTGCTAAACTGGCTGACTATCAGGAATCGCCCCTGAGGTGTATATTTAACTAATTATTGTATTAATTTTGAAGTCATTGTACTCTAGTAAAATATATACAAACAACTAAGAAAAAATACCTACTAGTAATATTATTATTTCATAATTTCATACATAAACTACTAATAGTAATCCCACCTTAGGAAAATACCTTTTTTAATTTTATTTTATATCCAAAAATTATTCTGTTGATTCGAATTAGCTTTTCATATATAAAATTATATGGAGGTGAGAACAAAAAAAAATGTACTTTTACTTTTTTCTAATTAAATAATTATATAATGTCTTTTTGAATAAAAAATATTGTTAGATTAAGAATTTACATAAAATAAAAAAAATATTAATGTAAACAAGAAGATAGACTTAGTATTACAAAAAGAAGAAAATATTTTATAATTTTTCTATCTACGTTTATAAACTGTATTATAATAACAAATGATATGATAAACAGAAACTAAGTGCCTAAAAACGAACAAATAAATATAAAAAGCAACAAGCAAAACCAAAAACAATGCAATTCTATTACACACCAAGCTTTGCAAACACACATTTTTATCCTCAATGCATAATTAACCGCAGAAACATAAATAAACCATTAAGGCTGTGTGTGAATTGCGTATTTAAATTTAACGTTTGGTTAAAACCTGACACTAGCGTGGTGAATAAAATGGGGTAAAATTTATCCTGCTGTCAATTTATTAATTTAGCAGGTTAAATGGGTTAAAATTTTGACGTGTCTTTTATTCTCCGTTTTATTTAGTTCTTTGGTATAACACATTTTTTGTTGAGGGAAATTTCTTTAATCATAAGGGAAATTTCTTGTTGGTTAAACAAAATCCCTGTTAACGCAAATTCACACAGCAAATGGCTGAATTTGTTCCCTTTTTAACCAAACGTCAAATTTTGACGAAACGTCAAGTTTTAATACACATTTCAACGCAATTCACACACTACCTTAAGTATAAAAATAGTAATACATACACGCATACCTACACTTATGTACAAAAACTGTTGTTCATAGGATTATATTATATGAGAAGAGAAATGTCATGATGGCATGGTCGATTCAACCAGAAATAAGATGAGATAGAAAACTAAGCTGTCAAAAAAGATTTGCCAACAACCTACAAGCTATAATTGACAAAGTGTATGCGTGTTGTACAAGCGACGAACGGTGAGAGTGTAGGTATGCTTGTTTTTCACAAACACATTCTTATCTAAAGCCATGTGCGGCCGTGTGAGTGTCATATTTCAGATTGCTCTGCAGCTAGTGTAATTTTAAAACATTTTATTCAACACGAAGGGTCAAAATTCAACCAAACGCAATTCACACACGGCCTAGACGGTTTAGTGGGTACAACGTAATATGCTGATTCCCCTGCCATTAAGCACTAGATTTAGCAAAGTGGATTAAGAACAAATCTTGACTTTTATGGAGACAGATCAGGTCGTGTGCAAATTGAGTAAAAAAAGTGGTTAAAACTTGATGTTTGGTTAAATTTTTACACTTTGCATTGAATAAAATGTGCGAAAATTAGACTAAGCTACAGAGCAGGCTAAATTTTTGACAGCTGTCATGGCGATATGGCGACTGCATTATGTTCAGCTCTTAACACTCAACACAGAAAGAAAACAGAAATGCAACTCTTTATGCCAAAATAAGCTTTACGTATTTGTATACATTAAATTTACTTATATATTTCATTATAAAAATGTATGTTGAATTGAATATTAATAATAAAATCAAGATTCACAAAACTTATCTGGAAAAAGAAACAATAAAATTGACCTGGAATTGGTATGTAAAAAAAGCTTAAAACGTTTAAACTGAATGCGTTTCCAAGTTTTTTTTTCACGATTCAAAATCAGAGCGACACGTGGCGCTTTTATATCCCTTACGTGCGTTAGTTTAACTTAAAAAAAAGTCAAATAGTAGAATTGTTAAGTTATTTTTGTACTCAAGTATGCCAATTGTATAAAGTAGAAATAGAAATCGGCAGTTTATATTATTGAAAGTTCCTATTTAATTTTGAGAATACAGGTATTTTTTTCTACTGAGCCCTGAGTACATTGACTTACTATAAAATAGATTGCCAGTCGTGTGAACATCCCATAAAAATTTGAAAATATATGTAAATTGTTCTACCGTCAATAGCCCTTGAGGCGCCACCATCGTTTACCATCATTTTGAGACCACTCCCCGAATATATATAACAAGGAATTGATTGACCTTGTTTTTTTTTTAAGTTTTTAAAGGTTTCGACATTAAATAAACAATTAATGCCTTTTCTCCTATATTCGGAATCCTCCGATTCAATTAAAAGACACACTTGAGTTTTCAACTGTCAAAATATACAATTTTGTTTTCGGATGAGAAAGAGAAAGAACCACAGATTTTTTTGACAGTTCCCAGAGGTAACTTGCTTTATTGACAATGACAAGAATCAGCCGTCAGAGCACTGAATGAACATGAATTCTCCTTTAAATCTTTATTTTGAAGATAAACACGTTTATTTTTGATGTTTCCAATGAAACATCACGCACACTTTTATGTACAAGCTTGAAGTTTTCAGAAGTTGTTAGAATTATTTTGAAAACATTTGCCATTTCACTACTCAGTAGATTGCACAGAAAAATTTGCCCTCGGCAAATCGAATGCAGTCGATTAAAAAGGCCAGTAATAAAAATGACAGTTGAGCCGGCCGGCAATAGAACTTTCAATTACTGAAATGAAGATAGCGATGACTTAGTTTGCTACGCAAATCTAATGATCTTAGCTTATCTGAGTTTTGCACTCGCTTAGGTTGAAGTACTTGCCAATTATGTGTAACCCGAGGCCCAAACCTCAGGTCTATTTTGCGACGTTGTATGTAACAATTGCCATATAAATTGGATTTGACAGTTAAAGTGAGTTGGAGCGTTTTATTCGCACTTGATTACTGCGCTGGCTACTGAGTAGTGAAACAAAAAACACGGCTATTATCTCGTAAGTCGAAACTGAATGTAATGCCGGCGGAGCTTCTATAGGTACCGCAGTAATTTTTTAAATGAATAAACCATAAGCACAAAGAAATTGTCAAATAACGACAAATAACATTTCAAAATGTTGGTTCTACAAAATAATTATATTCCATTTTGTTTTTTTAAATACGAAAAAATATTAACCAACACATGGCCCTCTGAAATGTTAAGTTCTTATAATTTGGTATAAGATAACAGTTTTATGTGCTTTGGTCCAGGTCGGACTAGGGCCTCACCCAACAGACTTCTCCAGCCAACTCGTTCCCTAGCTAGCTGTCTCCAGTTTCGCACGTCAAGTTAGTTCAGGTCCTCTACCACCTGTGTGCTCCACCTGAGTCGCGGTCTTCCTCTTCTGCGACGTCCTTCCGGGTTGGATTCGAAGACTCTACAAGACGGAGCATTATGTTACATTCGCTCAACATGACCAAACCATCTAAGTCGTTGGATCTTAACTTTTCTGGTTAGGTATCAGTGTCGTTGTACAATGTACAGCTCGTACAGTAAGTCTCCATTCTCCATTTATGCAGACAGGACCAAAAATAACTCGAAGAATTTTTCTCTCAAAGAGTTTTCATCAGATGTTGTCCTGGCCCATGACTCTTCACCATACATGAGGACCGGGATAATGAGGGTTTTGTAGAGTGTCACTTTAGTTGCTCGGTAGAGGACTTTAGTACTCAATTGCCCTTCTAATTCCAAAGAAGCAGCAATTGGCAAGAGTGATTCTTTGTTTGATTTCATCTTTTCCATCCAAAACCAAAATGTAAGAAAATACGCATTTTCAGTTATTGCCTCCTAAAGGTCATTTATTGTTCTACTTTTATCATGTTTTGTTTGTTTTATATACTCTAGAATTTAGGAAAATGTAATCTAAAAACGAACCGCCACCAATTATGCCCAAAATCGCTTAACTTAACTTTAAAGTCGACGAATGGGAAAGTTGCACAAATTATAACACTTTGAACAAATATATAAACCTTAATGGACTAATAAAACACTCAATTTCATAACTATACCAACAAGAGTTTAAAGAAGTTAATTGAAAATACATTTTTTTTTAAATCTCAACTGGACGTTTCAAGATCATGGGGGGCCAATCGTATTTATTATACATACTTTTTAGGAACTGTACAGAAAATTTATGGATATATAAACTTAAATTAAAACATAAAAAGAAGCGCACAAATAAAATATGTTATTAAAAACCAGAAAATATTCAATCTCTATAAATTCCTTCCTCTATATAAAGGTAACTATATACAAAAAATATATATAAAAATTGTATATGCAGATACTTACATTTTTCAATAATCAATAAACTATATAATTTAATTTCATCAAAAAAATAAAAAGTCAATAAGATAAACTAAATATAGTGAAATAAATTGTCCTAAAACCAATAATGTACATTTGTGTGTTTTTTTTAAGAAAAGTAAGGTTAAACATTTACACTAGAGTAGATATATAATTGTTGATGAATTCTGAAGCATATTTTGTTTTAAAGACATAAGTCAGGTTATATAGAAAAACTGCAAATAAAACTTTAGTTTTTCATTAATTTGAAACAAAAATTAATTTTATTCAAATAATTTATACCTTAACTAAAATATATTCTTTTCTCCCTTAATATTTTTTATATAACAAAATACCAAGTTGCAAAACTAAAAAAAGAAATAAATAAATTATAAATTGTGCAGTTGACGTATTCAATTTAAATAAATGTTTGTAAATATTTCAATGTAACATGAAACTCACACCCATATGACTTCAAAGTTAAAAAAAAGAAAAAGAATGTAAAACTACATTTCAAAAGTCAATAAAATTATAAAAAAATGTTAATATAGATAAATAAGTAGACTAATAGAAGAAACAAACTACAAAAAAAAAATACATTTAAATAGTTGTCAAAGTTCCAGGTATTAACACAGTGCTAAAATAAAATAGTTGAATTATATGGGTGAATTGGAAAATCTTAAATGTGAAGAGAACATTATATAATAAATAAAACTATAATAATAAAAATAATAAACTATTGAATGTTATTAAATAAACTTTGGATTTTTATTTATTACTTAGTTACTTACTTACTTACTTACTTAAGGCGCTACAGTCCGTTGTGGACTTCGGCCTCAATTAACAGCTCGCCAGCCAGCTCGTTCCCTAGCTAGCTATTTCCAGTTTTGCACTTCAAGTTTATTGAGGTCCTCTTCCACTTGAGTGCGCCACCTGAGTCTCCTCCTACGTCCCTCGGGAATAGTGTCGAAGGCTTTCCGGGCCGGAGCATTGGTGTCCATCCGCTCTAAATGACCGAGCTATCTGAGTCTCTGGACCTTGACCCTTCTGGCTAGGTCCATGTCGTTGTACAACCCGTAAAGTTCGCTGTTATATCTTCTTCGCCATTCCCCTTCAATGCACACGGGGCCAAAGATGACCCGAAGAACTTTCCTCTCGAAACAGCCTAAGGCACTTTCATCCGATTTTGTCAAGGTCCATGCTTCTGCACCATACAGCAGGACTGGGATGATGAGTGTGTTGTATAATTTTACCTTAGTTGCTCGCGAGAGGCTTTTCCACTCAATTGCTTTCTTAGCCCAAAGAAACAGCGATTAGCAAGAGTTATTCTTCGTCTGATCTCGGCGCTGGTGTTATTGCCCGTGTTTATAGCGGAGCCTAGGCAGACAAACTCCTATATTACCTCGACGTTCTGTCCGAGCCGTGTGCCGGTGTTGGGTGTCCTTCCTCGAAGACAGCATATACTTCGTTTTCCCTCATTTACCGCTAAACCCATTATTGCCGCTTCTGTCTCAATTCTCACAAAGGCGCCATTGACATCACGCTGTGTTCTTCCCATTATATCAATATCACGGCGTACGCGAGAAGTTGAACAGATTTTTGGAAGATAGTGCCTCTGGTGTTGACGTTGGAGTTCTGCACTATCTTCTCAAGAACGATGTTAAAGAAATCGCATGACAGTGCATCGCCTTGTCTGAATCCTTTTTTGACGTCGAAAGATTCCGTAAGCTCGTTGCCAACCTTGATGGAGCAGCGTGAGTTCTCCATCGTCATTTTGCACAAGCGAACGAGCTTGGCAGGGATGCCAAAACTAGACATAGCTTTATACAGTTCGTCTCTGTAGATGCTGTCATACGCGGCCTTAAAATCGATGAAAAGGTGGTGGGTATCGATTTGGAGTTCATAGGTCTTTTCGATGGTTGACTTTCCTGGCCTGAAGCTACATTGATAAGGATCAATCAGATTGTTGACGAAAGGCTTCAGACGTTCACATACATATTACGGCAGAGAGGATCTTGTAGGCGATGTTTAGTAGACTTATTCCTCGGTAGTTGGCGCCAGTTTAGAGGGTCTCCCATTTTCAGGATCGGGCAAACAATGCTGAGATTCAATTCATCGGGCATGCATTCCTCTGACCATATCTTACAGATGATTTGGTGCATGGTGCTATCTAGCTCGTCGCCTGCTGCGCTCAAGACTTTTTGCCTGAGTCTGCTTCCCACGACGAATCTGCATCCAAATAGTCGCTGTTGTTTCGGTAACAATTACCATAGTAGATGTCGCAGTTTCTCATCCTCCTTTTAACCGGTCCATCCCATCGCATTTCCTGTTGAGGGTTTTCCGCTAACTGTTCGGCAGTACGCGGTCTATTAAGGGACCTAACATTCCACGTGCATATCCGAAATTCGTTGTCTTTTATACAGTTGCTTGGGTCGTCATCAGTGTATCCGTTCGTTTCCGAGGCCTGTTGTTGCATCGCAACTCGATTCTTTTCTACGTGGTCGGGAAGTCAACCCGACGCACCACAACCCCCAACCTGGAGTACCAGGCACTTGATGTGACTGCAAGTGCAAGAGCCGGAAAAACCGCTCCATTTACGGCCTGGGCTTCAAATAAGTCGAAGTAGCCCGTAAAGGTGTTCATCAAGTAGTTCGGCCTAACTGGAACTGGAGCGCTCATGTAAAAAGTACTGTAAATTTCATTCATGAGAAAGAAGATTAGACCATAAGATGTTTGCATTTAGTGAATGTGTTAAAGCTTTTAGAAAAAAACTTTTTTTTTCTGTTGATTTCAGTTCTATATATCATATCTCGCCAAAGGGATAAGACTGATATCTTATCCTTTTTATATATTTGTAACCTGTGCAATGAGTGTAGATGCTCAAAGTTTACTTCTGATAAAAGAAAAGAGAGAGTGCTTTCTCATTTATGCAAGTATATCGGTTTTTCAAAGCTTTTTATTTTAAATGCGAGATTTCAAATTTGCGGATTTTATTCTATCTTTAGCTTTATTTCAGCTTGAACCGAAGGCAAAACGGGACTAACTATAATAATGGGAAGGCATAAACTGGGACAATCCAAAAGCAACAGAACTACGAAACAATGCAGCCGAACTTAGTAAGGCCATAAAATTCATCTTTAATGAGAGACAAGGAATGTTCAGAGTTGAATATTTAAGGAGCATAGTTCGACATCCTATTTCTTTCCTATTGGTTTAAGGATATATTTAGCGAGATTTTGCAGTGTGGGACTTTGTGATTCGAGCTAAGATTTGTTTTACACTAGCTAGAGTTTTTCTCAAAAAATGATGGATTTTATGTTTCGAAATTTTAAAAATGCGAGATTTCGTCTCTGGGGTCAAAGATAGTGCTCCCCTTCAGACGCATCGGGTTACTGATTTTGCTGTGAGATAATCTCAAATGATAGTTGTAACTGTCCCATTATGCAGGTCATAGTTTTCTCTTGAAGAGAAAAAAACACATAAGCTCTTAGAATCCGAAAAAGCTCCTTAGATTATTGAGACACATCCAAACCCCAAATTTATTGCAATTGATAAAATTTAGAATGTATCAACACATCAGAGGAGCAAGTGCGCGTTTCTAAAAAGCGCGTACGTTGTGCTTCAAAACTAGATTACGATATACGTTTTCGGTACTTGTATCCTGTAGTTGACATTAGTAGTACGAAAATAAAAAAAAAAACAAAAATATTTAGCTCGATATTTTGTGATAATCTAACTCTTACTCGCTTTGCTTTCGTGTACCACCCGTTTTTTTTGCAGGATAAATGTGATAACTGTTCTCAAACACCGCAAGAAGCAATTGTCAATTTTAAATTTATTTTCTTATTACGCGTTAAACTACTTTCAATCGATTTTTCAATTTTTCTCAAATGCAATTTCACATGTACTTACAACTTTCCCTGCACGTGTATTCATATATTTGAAATTATAATAAAACCAGAAGTAGCCCATTATGGCAGTGAAGGTAAGTCAAATTGCTTAGTATATTTTTTTGTTTTTAACGTAACCATATGGAAGAAGAATTTGAGGCGGCAAAATTGTAAACATCATCTCTGTAGGATATACGGTTTAAAATGTTCCTTAATTGGAAAAGAGTAGATTTCGATTCGAATTAAAGAATCTGGAGAGATGGATGGAGACATTTGCAAAATGTCCTCAGTTGTTTTCCATTTGAGGAATAATTTCAGATAGAATGGTGGGTGCATGAAACATTTTTTTTTTCGACGAAATCACCTGAAACTGATAAGAGAATCGCCTTTGGAAGAATAATGCTCTTTGCCATTGACGAACATTTTTATTTTTTTTTATTCGCCATATTTCGTTGTACTCTGTTTTTTCTTTTTTTTTTTTAAGGGTAGAGCTAAGGTTCTTTATCTTGAAAACCATAAGCCTTTAAAAAAAACTTACAATTAAAAAGTGGTATAAGTTCAATTATTTCAGACTAGCCGACCCCTATTCCGGTACTCGTTGAGCCCGCACTAAAGCAATTGTAGGTGTCAACTTAAAGCTTGACTCTGCACTTTTCCCGTTCACTTAACAGAGTTGAAATATGAATTGTTTCTAAAACTTCCCCCGCCCCCACCATCGATACCCCACTACCCCGCAACCCGATACCCTGCGTCTTGTTACCCCGTAAACCCACTGTCCCGTTTCCGCGCCTTGTGGTCAAACACCAATGTTCAAATCACTCTCAAACTAATTTATTCAACACTTTAAATTTTTTATTTTTCAAACTTTATCGCAGTTCACAATCAATAAATTCTTCCGATATAACTTCCAGAAAATACTGGGTTTTTGTAGGCGCTAAAACGTATCGATACTTAACGAAAAGTTCATTTCTTAGCCACTAGATATATTGCCCCTATTTTATTCTGTTATACACAAGTGTACATACTTATTTTACCATAACACAATATTCCCCTCTTGTTGCGTATAGACTTTATACACATTACATTGCCCCCACCTTAGGATTGATCGTCCCGAACAAATCCCTCGTTCTCATCACCATTGTAGCGACTGATGTAGTGTCGGTCACGATGTACTCCCGTTTGGTATCCGGTAGACGACGTCATTGATTTTTGTAACGACTGTATACGAACCTTCCCAGTCCCAGGTGAAGTGACAAGCCCTTTTTTCGATGACGATTGTAAAGCCAAACTCAATCTCCTGCTTGGAACTCTGTTGTAGTTGCTCGTATGTTATAGCGTGTCTTCATTCGATCACTGGACATCTTTATTTTCAACCTCGTATATCGTCGTGGATCTGAAGGAGTTTGTCTTTGATATCATCCATGTATTCATCCTCAGCGAACTTTACGGGTTGTACAACGACATGGACCTAGCCAGAAGGGTCAAGGTCCAGAGACTCAGATGGCTCGGTCATTTAGAGCGGATGGACACCAATGCTCCGGCCCGGAAAGCCTTCGACACTATTCCCGAGGGACGTAGGAGGAGAGGAAAACCGCGACTCAGGTGGCGCACTCAAGTGGAAGAGGACTTCGATCAACTTGAAGTGCAAAACTGGAGATAGCTTGCTAGGGACCGAGCTGGCTGGCGGAGACTGTTAATTGAGGCCCAAGTGCACAACGGGCTGTATCGCCACCTTAAGTAAGTAAGTATGTATGTATTCATCCTCGGCTTGCGTCTCCGATGAGGGACATCCAAATAATATTTCGCCTGATGTTCATTTCCATCAAAATCTTAGACGGTGCCCATCCCAATATCGCTGGTTGTCGTCCACAACTTTGCAAAGATGTTCCTCCCAGAGTTCGGTTGAATCGTTCGACCATATGCCGTCAGATTGTGCGGGTGACGTGATATTGTTCTTGTTTTCTTGGTGTGAAGAAGCGTCTTCACCTACTTGCTGGAGTTGTTTTTCCGTCTCCTTACCCAAGTATTTGCCCTTTTGAAGCTGTTTACTCAGTTTTTCTAACACTTTAGTGTATACAAATTTCTTAAATTCTGTACGGCTTTAAATATTCCATCAGAATCGCATCTGTTGTTTCCAGACGCTGAAATTGTCACTTAGGCTTGGTTTAAAGGACTTCGACAATTGTCAGTATGTTTTGTAAAAAACCGAAAATCATGTGATTTTTTTAAATTTAGAGCTTCCTCAATAGCAATTGTCTTAAGCTTGCAACAAAAATTATTGGGACTACGCCCACAAACTCTATCACTGCTGCATGCCACCCGCGCGCCGCCGCCGCGTCGTGATAGCTTCATTTTTATTTTCTTTTTTGTTGTGTTTATGAACCTTTAAACTCATCGACAAATTGTTTGCTAAGATAAATAAAATCTTTTTTCATTAAACTTTATAGTCGGCCGTCGACAATAATTGCCGCCGCGCTTCCGGTTGTTTTCTTAAAGTTAATTCTTCTATCTTCTTCGTCTTCTTCTTCTTCTTCTTGTGCTTCGATGTGAAATTTTTATTTGGTTTACATTTCGATTGGCGGTGGGAGGGCAACAAAAGGTATTTTGATATAACACTAAAAGTACTCTCGAAACATATCAGTGAAATTCCAAAAAAATGCAAAATTCCTTGCCATCTAAAATTTCATGCCCTTGACTGCAGCGATCGTACTATCCTATCATATTTGCATTATCATCTTTAAAGAAGAAGCTGTTGAATAAACGTAAAAAGCAAATAAAAAAGACTGACAAACAAAAGAATCTATTATTGAAATTAACATTGAATTAAAAAGTCTAAAATAGAAGTGGGTAGATAAGCTCACTAATTTTTAGCAAACATTTTCGCCAAAGCTCTTAAGCAGAATTGTTTCGTAGGTGAACTTAGTAATTGCCTGATTGGTATTTCTTGGTGTTTTAAAAATTAATTGCTTCAAGATTTTACATCAATGGAACTCAGGGAAGGTAATCTAAAATTCCAATCACATAGAGTGATCAAATGAGTAATGTAAGAGAACTTTGGACAGAAGTCCATCAATACTTATTATTTTGAGTGATGAATCATACAGTCCTTGCAGCTTTATCCATAACCAATTGAAGAATTTCTATACACTTTTTACACTAATGTCGAAAATTCGTATACACGGTGTCGAGTTATTTGGGAAAAGGCGCACAATTGTATATTTTCCACTGCGCTATATTGCGTGCACAGGGTATTAAAAAATAAGCAAACTATTTACATATCATCTTCTTTCTTAAGCTGAATTTAAGCCCATGTTTTTTATTATTTTTTTTTTCGTCTGTAGATGACCCGATATAAACATGCAGATTACCAAGATGACGATACAAGCTCAACGGGAGCAATTCAGTTGACAGAAACAAATTCCAGTTCCGAATATCATTTGCGTTATCATACTTCTAGGGTAAGTTGTTTTTGTGAACAGAAAAACTTGGAATTATCGCACTAATTGTTATTACAATAGTATAGTACCTTTTAACAGTCAAATTTTCTCAATACTGTGGTGGAATCATGTTAAAGTGATTTGTGATTGATCATAGTCACAAATCACGAATTTTGTCTGTTATATTCACAAGTGACAATATCAGATTTGCTAGGATGAAATCATGTTAGGTGATTTGTGATTTATAGTTCCTTTTAAGAGTCAAATTTTCTCAACAATATTGGGGTACATTCATGTTTAGGCGATTTGTTATTGATCATAGTCACAAATTACAAATATTGTCTGTGATATTCACAAGTGACAATCTCAGATTGGCTAGGGTGAAATCACGTTAGGTGAATTGTGATTATCACATTTGTGATAAATAGTCACTGTCATTGTGATCACATTTCATTTTCCATCTATATAAGGTGATCACTAAAAATTAGTCGAAGCTTGGCACGATTAGTAGAGCCAACTAGTTACAAGCTGAGAGCAATTAGAGTTGGAGTTCCAAAATTGCGATCGCGTTTGAAGATTGAAAAGACAAAGCGAATGATGTTGTTCGATTACTTACCCCTTAAATTTCATCTGTAAATTCAACAAATTTATTAGATTTTTGGCTTTGGATTTGGGTATTTAAAAAGCTTCAACTCATGTTTCAGAGCAGGAATCGGTTCAGGCAAAATGTAAGGTAGAGAAACTTTAAATGGGGGAAGAATTTAACATGAGGCGGGAGTATGCCACAAATGTTGACTATAATGGCAATGCAAAAGCTATAGAGTGGATAATATTTTATTATATGAAGGAAAGTATGTATTATTAAATTTTAACATTAATTTCTGCTTGACCATTTAAGGCAACATCAAAATGGCGATCTCGAAACAAACTTGAACGCTGCCTTATTATAGCAACAGCTATAATGGCCTTGGTTATTGTTATTCTAATTACCTTGATTGCTCTACATACCCACGACAATACAACTCGCATTCTACATGTCCAACCGCACAATTTAAGAAGTAAGAAATTTAGGCGAATAAATTATTCAAAAACCAAAATTCTTCCCCAAAAACTATAGTTCAACAAAAATCACCACCGAAATTAAAACAACCTGCTGAATCGTTAACAATACCTACATTGTCATTAACAACGTCAACTTCATCACCTTCATACTTTACGAGAACAGCTGAAGGTCCATGCCTGAATAAGTACTGTATATTTGCGGCAAGTGAGATACTTAAGTCCTTGGACATGACTGTTGATCCTTGTGATGATTTTTATGGTTTTGCATGGTAGGTTAGTCAAAGATATACTCATTTATCCCGATGCAAATTGTGTTTTTTGGTTTTGTTTTTGTTCTTAGTAACCAATGGATTAGGGAGAACCCATTGCCTGATGGAAAATCTGTATGGGGAACATTCGGAAAATTAGAAATGCACAATCAATTGGTCATAAAAAATATTTTGGGTTAGTTAAATTAAGCTGTGAACGCTAACTCATTTTTTAAGTATCGATTTGTCGTTTATTTGAACGCAGAGAAACCATTTAGCTATTTCGAATCGGAGGCTGAAAAAAAGGCAAAAAGTTATTATCAATCATGCATGGATGAGGATGAAACAATGGATAAGTTAGGGGGTGAACCAATGTTGGATTTTATACGCAAAGTTGGTGGATGGAATATTTCGACACCTGATTTTCAAATTGATAAATGGTCATTGAATCTGACGTTGAAACTATTGCAAAACAGGTACCCGCAACTCTATGCCATTAGAAACGTTGATAGTATTTGATTTTGATTTCTTCTTTATATGTTTAAACTTCCAGATACAACATGGGTGGATTCTTTTCCTGGGCAGTAGGAGAGGATGACAAAAATTCATCTAATCATGTCATTCAAATTGATCAAGGTGGCTTAGCTTTGCCAACGCGAGACCATTATTTAAACAAAACCGCACACGAGAAAGTTTTGTTAGCTTATCTGGATTATATGACCAAAACGGGAGTGCTCTTAGGTGGCAATGAGGCAGATGTAAAACGACAAATGCAGGATGTCCTGGAAATTGAAACGAAAATTGCTAAAATAACAGGTAGAAAGGGGGGGGGCTGAACACAAAGAGGAAAAAAAATGTGTTTACAGTTAACGTTTTTCTTTCTGTGAAAATAGCTCCACCGGAAGAACGTCGTAACGAAGAAGCCATGTACAATTCAATCAAACTACAGGAAGTCAACACTATGGCTCCCTTTATTAATTTCACTGAACACTTTGCTGATGCTCTTCAAACAATCAACAGAAAAATAACACAAGAAGAGAAGGTTATCGTCTATGCACCGGAATTTTTAAAAAACCTTTCAGTATTGGTGTTAGAATACCAAAAATCTGAGAAAGGGCGAGTGTAAGATTTTTTGTCTTGTTTTATGTTGATGTTAATGTAAAGAGTGTTCTTCTGTATTTTTTTATCATTTTTTGATCAATAGAACTCTTAACAACTATCTTGTCTGGCAAGGCGTTCGTACACTCACTACCTGCCTTTCAAAACCTTTTCGTGATGCTTACAAGGGTGTTCGCAAGGCCCTACTCGGATCCGATGGAACGGAAGAAACATGGCGCTACTGTGTAAGTGATACAAATAATGTCATTGGCTTTGCTGTTGGTGCAATTTTCGTGAGACAAACATTCCAAGGAAATGCCAAACCTGAAGCCGAAAAGATGATCGAAGAAGTGCGCAATGCATTCAAGACAAATCTCCAAAATATCCAGTGGATGGATGAAAAAACACGTCAAATGGCCGAAGAGAAAGCCGATGCTATAACCGATATGATTGGTTTTCCCGAATACATTTTAAACACCACTGAATTGGATGAGAAGTATAAAGATCTGCAATTGAACGCTAAAGAATATTTCAACAATAATCTTAGAATCAATCAATTTAATTTGAAGAAGAATCTGGAGAAATTGGGCACAACCGTAAATAAGACTGGTTGGGGGATGACTCCGTCAACAGTAAATGCTTATTATACACCAACGAAAAATCAAATTGTTTTTCCGGCGGGTATTTTACAAAAACCATTTTACGATGTCCACAATCCGAAAAGCTTCAATTACGGTGCTATGGGTGTAGTGATGGGTCATGAATTGACACATGCTTTTGATGACCAGGGTAGGGAGTACGATAAGTTTGGTAATTTGAATAAATGGTGGGAACCGAAGAGCATTGGAAGGTTCATCGAACAGACGGATTGCATTATAAAGCAGTATGGTGATTTTAAGGTGCTTGGGATGAATCTAAATGGCAAACAGACTGTGGGTAAGTTTGATTTGGGGATTTTTTTTGTCGGGTTTTTTTCCCCAGAACAAAAATTTGGTTTATTTTAAGTGAATGTAATTCTTTTATATGGTAATTTTGTACTGGAATTATTAGTATTTGGCATATCTGTCACTGAAATATTCATGCTTACAAGTTACAATGTCTTACAACTGTGAACACGGTCAGAAAGTTTGTCTGTCAATGAATATTAAGATCATTTTCTGACTAGTTGTTGTAAAAAACCTTACAATCGTGTGTACGCGAGCTGATAATTGTCTTCACACCCAACTCATTTGGCAGATTCTTTCATTGTGTCTGACAATGAGATTTTGATAGTCGTGCACACACACAATTTACTCTCGGATCAGCCATATTTCCTTCGTTTTCTGACGTTTCTTCATAATCACAAGGCATTTTAAGAATTAAAATGCACTTTTTGACAGCTGTCATTTTCGTCGCTGGGCGACTGCATTCTTCAGCTCTTTATTTCTGTTTTTCCTTTTCGGATTTTATGTGACTTTTATCATAATTTTCGCCTTCAAATCAAAAATTTTTCCAGGAGAAAACATAGCAGACAATGGAGGTCTAAAAGCTGCTTTCAACGCGTACATTAACTCTCAAAATGAAAAAGAGGCTGATTTTCTCTCCCTTCCGGGCTTAAATCTTACACATCGGCAGTTATTCTTTGTGTCGTTTGCTCAGGTAAGTAGCTGCGGCCTAAATATAAATCCATCAACATTCATACTTAAAATAAAATAAAAAAAAAGGTTTGGTGTTCAGCTGTAACAAATGAAGCGGCAACGTTACAAATCGAAAAGGATCCGCATGCGCCACCGGAATATCGTGTAATTGGACCCTTATCGAATTTTAAGGAGTTTTCCAAGGAATTCAACTGTCCTCTTGGATCAAGAATGAATCCCAAAAAGAAATGTGAAGTTTGGTAAATTGGAAACGGGAATCAAATAACAAAAGTACCAAAACTATATAATGAGCATTTATTTATTCATTATGAAAATTAAAAAAAAAAAGAACACTCTTATTTGTGTAACTTGTCCAATTATAACATAAAACTTGTCCTTTGAGTAATTAGAAATAAATGTATATCGCCCAATCATCAGGTGTGTATCAGTACGTTTAAATGTGTGTTGGTGTACAAACCTTTATTAAACTGTATTTACATAAAACATGCATATTATACACACAGTTACAAAATGAACCATAAGAAAAATAACATTTTAGAAACTTAAATAGAAAAATAAAACGAAAACACGAACAGAACTAACTATAGGTATTGCAGCATTATTTTTATAATTAAAAAAAAAATTAATAAAACAAAAAAAAACTATTTTATTTTCAAATTTAAATGAAATTGTTAAATGAAATAAACAAGTGAGTTGGAAAACCTTCATTTTTTGCTTATTTTAAAATTTGTCGTTCAATTTATTTGTGAAAAATGTGAGCATGATATGGAAACAAATGGTTTATTTTTGGGTGGTTTGGACGCATATTATATTGTTTTATAAATTAATATACAAATTTAACATTAACAACGGTTTTATTTTGAATTTGAAATTTTATAATGACTGTAAGATGGAATTGATTAAAAAATAAAATAAAAACAAATCAAAAATATAAATAAATATTTTGAGCTTGTGTATATTTGCTAGAGAAAACTGAATCTGCACCCACTCTAGGGCCGGGATGTAGGTGCCCTTATTTTGCCTTATATGCTGCAAGTGATATGGATTTGATCACAATGCTCTACATGATAAGACTTCTTTAGAGATTTAACGAATTTACAAACAAATTATGATTGGAGGTTGTGATTCGGAGCTATCTCCAGTACTTCCGGCCAAGGATTAGGCGTAGGTTGTATTATTTACATACATACAAGGGTGAGCAGGCCCACCGCTAGCAAACATTTTGGTGAGGGTTCAGATTCCTTTCAGTAAATCTGTAGAATATTTATTCAAAATACCTTCATTTATGTGAATTAATTCTGACGAATAAACAAAAATGCTACAATCGATTATGTACTTGTTTTCTCGATAACTTTGTTGCTATGCTCAGGTTTAATGTGAAATGATGAAACGATGACTATATAAGAAAGGTGTTTTTCTTATCATTGCAGCTATACATTGATTTTAACAGGAAAAGTATGAATCAGGTCATTGAAAAAATGATAACAACAAATTACGTAAACTTGTTGTTTCTTTAAATTGTTTTTTTTTTTTGTTCGTTTGCTTTTTTTTTTTAAACAATTTATAACACCCATTGGGTTGCGATTGGGGCGATAACACCGTATATACAACTTATCTTTCAAGGTTTTATCATGAACCAAAAAGTTCTTAAGTTCTAATCTTTTGTGAAGGCTGGTTTTCATTGAACGCTATTAAGCTAATAGCTTCGTTAACCTATTCATCGAAGTATGTAAGTGTTGATTTGACATTTTAACAAATATCTCTGAAACATATTCCTGAAACCCAAACTCAATTCCGAGCCCTAGTTGCCGAGATATTTGCATCAGAAGATTGTGTGTCTATCGAATTACACTAGCCTAAGGACAAAACCCAAAGATCATAACTCGGTAACCAGAGGTCGTAGATACTTTTGGTTTTCAGTGGCTGATAGAGGGTGAAGAGACCTTTATTTTCAAGCACCATTTGATATAGGCTACCCGGGAAAATTGCGAGAAATGGCAATTTAAAATTGCGGGAAAATATTTGCCAACAATTAACATTTTAACGAATATCTCGGCTATCAGGGTTCCAAAAATCTTGAAACCTATGTCGATGAATAGAGTTTAGCCAACCCTTTCATTTGATGTATCATTCGATGGGTTTTGGAAGAATTTTTTTTTCGACCCAAAATTTTGCCAAAGGGTTAACCCCTTCAAAAAATCGATTTCGCTAAATTCGACACTTAATTACAATTAAATCTATTGGGAGGTAGCGGAACTAATGACCAAAACGTGTTTGTTTAAAAATTGAGTTAGTTCCACTATCGCCCAATAGATGGCCCTGCGATCGGTGGCGAAAAATTGAAATGTCATTTTTTTTACAAATATGCATTTTCCCAGAGAACAGAATGACCTTGAGGTGTCATATGAAAGCTTATGAAAATCCCTACACATTTTGGTCATTAGTTTCGTAATCGCTCAACAGATGGCGGTGTTATTTAAATTTTTCAGGAAAACATACTTTTTGACACATTTTTAGCGATTGCAGTGCCAACTGTTGGGCGATAGCGGAACTAAATCAATTTTTTTTTTAACCGGAACAAATAATCAAATTGTGAACTGACCTCAATGCCATTCCAAGGTCATTCGGTTCTCTGGGAAAATGCATATTTGTAAAAAAAATGACATTTCGATTTTTCGCCACCGATCGCAGCGCCATCTATTGGGCGATAGCGGAACTAACTCAATTTTTAAACAAACACGTTTTATTCATTAGTTCCGTAATCGCTCAACAGATCCAAAAATCTTGAAACCTATGTCGATGAATAGAGTTTAGGCAGACCTTTCTTTTGATGTATCATTCGATGGGTTTTGGAAGAATTTTTTTTTTTCGACCCAAAATTTTGCCAAGGGTTAGCCCATGATATTTTTCGAAAAATCTTCAAAAAATCGATTTCGCTAAATTCGACATATATTATAGTTCTCGTTATCCTGAACATATTCCTGAAACCCAAACTTAATTCCGAGCCCTAGTTGCCGAGATATTTGCATCAGAAGATCGTGTGTCTATCGGATTACAATAATAATGGAATTTTTCTTTTTTTGTTTTAAATATTATTCTGAGAGGATTGGGCCCATAAACTGTTTTAAATAAAATACTTAAGGATGTTTCCAATTGCTTTGATTTAAAAGACATAAGAAACAGAATTATACCTTAAATGTAAGAATATAAAAAAAAATCCAATTTTAACAAGCGGGTTATTTCGAAAATAGATCAATAACGAAATAATTAAAAACATGAACATTGACTTTAAAGTGGACCATATACAAAAATGATAGAAAAACCTGTGCATATATTTTTCTTATCACACTAGATTTATCAATATTTCAAAATACAGATAAAAAGAACTATTTCAAACGATCGCTCGTTGTCAATACTTTTAAGCCTCTAAGGTATCAGGTATATAAAAAGATAACGGACTTTGTTATCAATGTTCAAGAAATATTCAAGTATAACTCAAAAGTCATACGCCCTGTACCTGTCTAATATTTACCTCTTCTACGTGTCATTCAAAATGACTTATTAATATGTCACACAGGCGCATAATCACAAATTTTATATCAATTGCTTGACAAATACAAGAAAGCCTTATCAATATCGACGTATATATTTTTTATCAAGTATTTACCAAGCTACATTTATACGATACGGTATAAGCAAATAAAATATGTAATACGTGTGTATTACCGTGAGGTGCGACAAATAATGTCCAAATGCAGATAACATACCTATAAATACTCATATCTATAAACAAATTTGTCATATTTGGTTATTGAACACCATAGAAGCTATAGCCTGGATTTATTATATTAATTTAAGACTCAGGATATTGTGTTTTTTAAGTGAAGGATTTCAAGTTTGTGTATCAGTTTTATTTGTGAAAAGTGCGATTTTAAGTTTTAATTTATCGAAATTCGATTCCTTGCAAGACTCTAAGCTACTGGACTATGTTCTTAGTTGAATTTCGTTTGTCGTTCAAAAACACATCAATCGATTAAATTTGTTCAAAAATACCTAAAACTTACTCCAAAAATATCATTATATTTGTTCCTTTTCTTTATTAATGCAAACGGCTGCATCGAAGGTCCTTCGAATTGTTATCATGATATCCTTACGAACACAAAAATCGACACTTTGCCTGTGTTAACACTCAAACTCGAATATTGGTGTTACAAGGTAAGTAGAGTAGCGGGCTCATCACTTGCATTTGAAATTGAGTGAGATTCTTCTATTCTACTTGTTAAAACACCAAAACTCATCAAGAGTGTAAAAAATAAGAGAGCAGTCTTCTAAAAATTGAAGGAGATCACGTTCACGAATTACGAAGATAATTTTTCTTATATAACTTGTTAAATTTTGGTATGCAATGAATAAAACTGGACACTCTCAGAAATATATGAATTATCGTTTGGTTCTTAAGGTTTTTGGCTTTTTAACTACTTCAAATTTTTTTCTGTAATAAAATTTGAACAAAAGTAACACAATTTAATTAATGGACACTCTCAGAAATATATGAATTATCGTTTGGTTCTTAAGGTCTTTGGCTTTTTAACTACTTCAAATTTTTTTCTGTAATAAAATTTGAACAAAAGTAACACAATTTAATTTTTTAACATTCAAAATACCATTTATAGAAGGAGGATCAATGCTTGGTATTTTATATTTTCTGGACCATAGGACTTAATCGGTTTTGTGTGGCTTATTTAGAGCGTTTTACACGAGCTCCTTTAAGATATATGGATGCTTCCCTGAAACCGCTATGGCGACGTCATCATGCAAAGGCAATCACTCTGAAACCGCCCGCACCCAAACATGTTAGAAATTCGTTAACTACCAGATTCAAGGGTATAGAGGAGAGAACATCGCCTTGTGGAATACCTTTCCTAACAGATCTTCTAGCAGAAGAGCCGCTTTACTTACTTACTTACTTAAAATGGCGCTACAGTCCGTTGTGGACTTTGGCATCAATCAAGAGTCTCCGCAAGCCAACTCGGTCCCCATCTAGCTGTCTCCAGTTTTGCTCTCCAAGTTGATTGAGGTCCTCTTCCACTTCTGTGCGCCACCTGAGTTTCAGTCTTCCTCTCCTCCTACGTCCCTCGGGAATAGTGTCGAAGGCTTTCCGGGCCGGAGCATCCGCTCTGAATGACCAAGCCATCTGAGTCTCTGCACCTTAACCGTTCTGGCTAGGGCGCCAAAGATGACCCGAAGAACTTTCACGTCATAGGTCTTTTCCAGGATCTGCCGCAACGTGAGAATTTCGTCGATGTGGTTGACTTTCCTGGCCTGGAAGCCCCATTGATAATGACCAATCAGATTGTTAACGAAAAGCTTCAGACGTTCACATATTACGGCAGAGAGGATCTTGTAGGCGATGTTTGTATTTGTATTTGTATTTGTATTTGTATTTCAAATAATCACAAGATACAGTAAGATATAATCTTTTAGTAGTATCTAAGTTTGCTTACCAAGTTAAAATAAAATATAACTATACAACAAAAAGTTCAATATATTAATTAAATAACAGTTACATATAAAAGTTTACAACATTTTTAAACTATAAAAATAAAAAGAAAACAATTAAAGAAAAGAGGAAAAATATGAGAAAATCTTTTTTCTGAAGGAAGCTTGTGAGGAAGTTCTTTGAATTTCAAAAGGAAGAGAGTTCCATGTCCTGACAACAGAAACAAAGAAAGATCGTTCAGCAATGGTGTGTGTAAAGCGCGGCAAAATTAATATAAGACCTCTACGAGTCCTAGCAAAATGGAGCATCTCTTCCAAGTACCCTGGACATCTTCCATGAATTATTTTATGTAGAAGTGAAATGTTTCGATACAAAATATATTTATTTAAATTGACTCCTAACAAAGAATCATGTAAAAATGAAACACTTTCATATCTGTTGATATTATGAATAAAACGAAGGCAATCATTAAATGCAACATTTAGTTTATTCTTACAATCATAGTCAAGACAAGGGTAAACAGCGCAGTTGAAAGTGAAATAAGGCATGATTAAACTTTTTACTAGTTGTTTTTTCAATTCCATATTCAAAAAATGGGAAGAGAATCTCAAGGAACGCAACCCACTGTAAATTCTACGTATGGTTTCGGATATTGCATCACAACAGCTCAACTTGTTATTAATTTGAAAACCTAGGTACTTAACTTTACTAACATATTCAATATTTTGAGCATTTAAAACGATATTTGGAAGGTCCATAAGATTAACTTCTCGTCTTGAACATACCATACTTAGGGTTTTTGTCGGATTAAGTTGCAGTTTATTTGAGTTAGCCCAGCATAGAATATTAGCTAAGTCTTCATTTATACGAGCAACACAATCATCCATTAGACCCAAATCACTAAAAATATACAACAACACATCATCCGCATACATATGAATGTTACAATTTTGAACAACTGAAGGAAGATCATTAATAAAGAGGGAAAACAGAAGTGGTCCAAGAATCGACCCTTGTGGAACACCGCAGTTAACATTGAACGAGCTTGAAATACCTTGATTTGTTTTTATTGTTTGAGGTCTGTTTAACAGATAATTTCTCATAAGCTTCAGAGCAGTGTAAGAAAAGTTGAAATTATTATAAAGTTTTAAGATTAATATTTGATGATCAATGCAATCAAAAGCCTTTGAGAAATCTAAAAGTACCATAGTTCCAAGCTTGTTTGTTTGTTTGTTTTGATGATTTGGTGCTCCTATCTCGCTTGTCGCCTGCTGCTTTGAACAGCTCACCAGCTTGACCATCTGCTTAAGCGGCTTTGTTAGATTTCAGCCTTGATATTGCGGTTTTCACTTCTTCTAGGTCGGGTTCACGGAATTGTTGGCTTTCATTGTTTCCGATGAAAGGCTCCTGTCTGACGGCGGTGCTTTGGTCGTCCTCATTGTTATACAGTCTACAGAAGTGGTCTTTTCAAATCTCCAGAATTGACTGCGATTTTACTATGATGTTCCCTTGTTTATCTCTGCAGGCATTGGTTTTTATTCGATGAAGTTGAGCCAGCTGTTTAACCTTTCGATAAAACCTCCGAACTTCATTCCCGCTGTTGGCTCTTTCAACATCCTCGATCTGACGCTTCTCATGCTCTCTCTTTTTTCTCCTGAGAATACGGCGTTCCTATATCCTCTTACGCTCGTAGAGCTCACGAGCAGCTCTTGGTCTTCTAAGCAGCGCCGCTTTATATACCTCCTGCTTCGCTGCATGATGGGCCTGCCAGCATTCTTCGTCAAACCAGGGGTTTCGTTTTGGTGGCTGTGTGAAACTGCATCTCTAACTGCTTTCTGGCAATGTTGCCAATGGTCTTCGATACTTGATGCTGGCGGTAAAGGACCGCTTAGTTTTGGGTTAATTATTCTGCTAGTCTCTCTCCACACTCAGAGATGACAGTGCAGATGTGATTGAAGATGTGTCCACGTTGTTAGAAGCGCCTTATTATTGCGACTGTGATATTAATAATAATGCCAGGAATTCATTCACCAAAATGACAAAAGTGTTGTAAGGTTTCTGATATTCGCATACAAGCTATTTGCAAGGATTCCAATGTTGGGTGGAGAGCTTCATACCTACCGATTAGTTGTTGGACAGTATGTTAAAGTCATGTCACAATATAAGAAAAAAAAAACAGTATTTCCTAATAAAAAATATTTCAAAAAAAGTTAAAATTCAGCCTCTATGTCGATTAGTTTTCTTTTTTTCAGCAGAAAAGAGAAAACAGAGTATATAAAATGGTTTTGCATTCAATATCACCTTTGACGTCATCGTCTACGATAAACAACCGAAGCCAATAAAAAAAATTTAAAGAAATTCCAAAAATAAAATTTCAGTAGTTTAGAAAATCATCCGAAAATGCCACAACAGAAAATAGACAGCCAACGAACGAAGATTAAATTAGTTTTTTTTCAAAAACTTACAAAAGCTATCTTGTATTTATTTTTGTAATACGTTAGGTACTATGCATTACATTTGTTTTTTTTTTTGGTTTTCAATTGTTCATGAACAGATGAACAGCTCTTAGATTTGTAGTGGGGCACAAATTTGAGTCAGATCTATGGAAATTTTATAGAAAAGTTAATGTCTATACTCAGCAAAGACGTCCCCTTCAAGTATGAAGAATCTGATTGTGTGTTGAGGAACAAAATTATATGTATTTCAAAATCCATGAAAGTAAGGTCCTTGGGTATTTTTTTGAAAGGACATTGGAAAAGATACCTACGTAGTGAACGACTTATCCAGTGAAAGCAGTATGGGTACTACCACCTTTATTCTTAATTCTGTCTGGCATGGAATCGTATACTCTCTATAAGTAATCCAGCGAAATTTCTCTCCACGCTTATTTGAATGACTGCAATAAGAAATTCTCAATTCGCAAACTGATGGCCAGACTCTTTAATAAAAGAAAACAAATATTTAAGAAAGAAAATATTGAGATTTGATTTGGTATAAGCTTCTAGTCACTACCGCCGGCCGCCGTATCGCGTTTCATTTCATCCCTCTTGCAACGGAATGAGAATATGATAATGAATTTGTTCATTCAGAAAAAAGGCTGATGTGTTGAATTTTGCGCAACATGTTGTTGCTAGACAAAAACATCAAACAATTGATTTTTAAAGTAAGTTCCAAACCCGAAAATCAGTGTACTCAAGCATGCTCCTCCTACTATAAAAAAGACGACGCGGCGCGACGTCGAAAACCAATTGCCAACGTTCTACCTATAACAGCTGAAACACAAACACGCTTCGCCTTACGTTTACGAATTCAGCCATACGAATTCATAATGAAGTTTCAAACGGAAGTTCGAGTTTAAAATATACTAAACACTTTGTCTGACAGCTCAGAGCAAAATCAATTGTAACGTAATGCAAACGAAGACGAATCTAAAGCGTGTTTGTGTTGCAGGCATGAGTTTCGAAAGCCTTTAATACTGAAAAGCAAAAGCTAAACAAAAACATTGCTGCCGCTAAAGGCGTCTCTCTTGCCTATATCACCCGTTCTGTCATTATCGAAACAAACAGACGTAATTTATCCAAAAATTTTGAATTTCTACGGCCACACGCGTTGTATCTCTATCGAAGAAACGCCGCCGACCACGACGGCGAGTACAAAATTGATATTATTTTTGTATTCAATTCTTTTCGATTTACTAGTTTTTGGTTGACGAGAACTTTTTTTTGTGTGCGTGGGGATATTACGGAGCCGGTTGATACAATATTTTTTTTTATATAAATTGAAACAGGTATCGAATGCTAAAGAATAATGAAAAAAAAAGAAAAAAAACATGACAAGTGAGTGAAAAAGCACGCGGTTGAACAGCAGTTTTTTTCCCAAAATTTCGAAAACATCATCAAAAACTGTGAAACTACTTGAAACACCGAAATCGAAAATTTGTTTTTTATTGGCCAAGTGAATGCAATCAAATAAAACCAAGGTAACAAGTTAAAAATGTTTTTATGTTTTTTTTTTCTTCATTTGAGTGATAAAACTTGACATGTTTTGACTTCAAAACCTACAGCAAGAGTTCAATACAATTGGAAAAGACGACTTTGATAGAAAATTGAATTTATTTATGTTTTCCAATGACAAAATTTTGTATTGATTTAATGACGTTACAAGATTCTTTTGGGGATAAAATTTTACTACTAGTGCGGTTTCATTCGCTCATTGGTACAACAAGAGAGAAGACTAAGTCTACTTCTTTTGCTTACCTACTTAAGGAAATGTTCACTTAAGCAATTATAGTTTGGCTCTAAGAAGTCGTTGTTTTACGGAGCAAAGGTAGACAAAGTACTCAACTACCTAGAAGAGGAGTTGTATGTGTCTATAGTGACGTTTTGTCCAGGGCGTCGGTGTTGGGTGTCCTTTCATTGACCGCTAAACCCAGCCAAGATAGCCAAAGTCCTACACTACCTAGAAGAGGAGTTATATCTGTCTATCATGACGTTTTGACCGCTAAACCCATTTTTTAAGCCTCTGTCTGTTTACTCGCACAAATAGATTGATACTCCATCCATCCATCCATAGTGCTTTTTTGTTGATTAAGAGTATTAAATTGTGAATAAAATTGTCATTGACATCACTTAATTTCAATTAACATTTTAGCAGAAAATACAATTTTAAAATAACTTCGCGCAACAAAATTCCCACGCTCGCATGATGGATGCATAAGACAAGACGTTACATTGGCCGGTGTGCGAGGGGAGGAGGAAGAAGTCGCGGCCAACAGATAGTTTATTTTACTTTTTTTATGTTTTGATTTGTATCTTTCGACTTTAAGTGGGATTAAAGCGAGGTGTATGCTTGTGACTTTGTGTCGTATTGGTCGTTGTTTTGTTTCTCAAAAATCCTTTAGGAAAGTATCTTCTATTTTTCCCCCTTTTATATATATATATTTTTTTTTAATATAATTAGCACACACTCAAGGGGTTTTATATGCCCTTATTATGCCAGAGACACAGTGAGTGCTTTAGGAAATATGAAAGGAGTTGGAGTTGTTTTTTACCAACGTGGTTTTTTCTAACACACTATCAGATAATGCCGACGAGAGCTTTTAGCAAGCTTGACGACGAATTGTCTCATCACTTAGTGCAATGTTAGTTGCATATTTGCTTATATACAATGCCAAAACTTTGCAAAATCTATTCGAATTGCCGAAACCTTATCCAGTGTAAATTAATAACTTAAATTCCCAACTTATTTTGACTAACTGAGTCTAAAATTCCCTATAAAACACGGCTAATAAGGTTTTCAACAATATTCCATTTAAACAAAAAAAAAAAAAACGGTTCTTATAAAAAAATGCGTTTTAGTTAAAAATCCCCTATGGTAAAAATGCTGTTTATTGAAAAAAAAAAATAATTTGGTAAAAAAATCCCATTTGGTAAAAATGCTGTTTGGGGAAAATTCCCATTTGGTAAGAAGGCTGTTTGGTGAAAAATGTCATTTGGCAAAAAATGCTGTTTGGTGCTACCAGCGCCACCTATGCGGAAAAATATGGAACTACAAATGTCGAAAAAACTAGCGCCACTGAAAACCGATAGATACACGATCTTCAGATGCAAATATATCGGCAACTAGGGCTCGGAATTGAGTTTGGATTTCAGTTATATGCTCAGGATAACGAGAACTATAATGTTTATGTCGAATTTAGCGAAATCGATTTTTTGAAGATTTTTCGAAAAATATCATGGGCAAAATTTTGGGTCGAAAAAAAATTCTTCCAAAACCCATCAAATGATACATCAAAAGAAAGGTCTGGCTAAACTCTATTCATCGACATAGGTTTCAAGATTTTTGGAAGCTTGGTAGCCGAGATATTCGTTAAAATGTTAATTGTTGGCAAATATTTTTCCGCCATTTTAAATTGCCATATCTCGCAATTTTCCCAGGTAGCCTATATCAAATGGTGCACAAAGATAAAGGTCTGTTCACCCTCTATCAGCCACTGAAAACCAAAAGTATCTACGAGCTCTGCTTACCGAGTTATCGATGACGGTAACAAACTGCAGTATGGGGAAAGATCTTTTTCGAAATTGAAGATTATTACGTTCGCATATTGATGAAAATCGGATCGGGAATCTTGAGAATCTTATTTAGGAATATTGGCAGAACTCTTCTATTTCTTGAAATATAAAAGAAACAATTATTAGAGAACAATTTATTATTCAATAAGGCTAATCTGAAATAATCCATTAAAAACCTCTAAAGATATAAGCAGGTATAATAATTTTCTACCTCATATGTTACCTGAAGTTTTTCTTATTCAGCAATTTGGGGAAAAAAAAAACAATTCAAAAACAAGATCCTCTACAAGCTCTTGCAGTATAGGTAAGCAGCAGCTGAATATAGATATTTCACAAAAAAAAAAAAAGTTAACATTATTTAAGACATCCCTCATTACATGCACATTGTGTTTTGACGATTATAAATTCAAAATTGAGAGGAACGTCGAAAAGCTTAGAAATTGTAACATGTTATGATTTTGTAAAAAAAAAAAATCTACGTAGAAATAATTGAAATGCCTGAACGTTTAAAATGGAATGAGGAGGATCTATCAACAGAAGCAATATTATAGAATCTTATGATGCTCGAAGAGATCTATCTCCTCTCTGCAGCGCAGCAAGCCTTTTGCTTCGTCTTCATATTCTTGTTTTCTTTGTTTGTCGTGTTGTTTTTGTTGAGATTTTTATTTTCCTTATTTTCAATATTCTTTTTGAGAAACCATATTTCTAGTGTTTTTTTTTTTTTGTTTTTCAGAAAATGTAGGTTTTTTTCTGAAATAAATAGATAGACTAGATATTTTATTTTTGACTGACTGTTTTTATGTAGTTTTCAGCTTTGGATTTGGCCTCTTCTGAAATTTGCCTATTGTTTTTGTTGTTGTTATTTTGTAGTTTGTCGGTCGGTCGGTGGGTTGGTTGTTCTTTTTTTTCTATATTTGTTTTCATATTTTTCTATTTGTGTGTTTTTTTTTTTCTTACGACCAAGAATATTTTTCAGCCGCCGCCGTCGCGCAGTGCAATACAAGAACTCTTATGGGGGGCACGAAATAAAAAATGGGGTATTTCAAATTGCCGATACGATAGCCACCGTGGTTACTGTGAAAAAGTTTCGTTGTTGATTTTTTTTGCGACATTAAATCAAATTTTTTTTTGTTTTTTTTTTTTTTTTGTAAACTTATAGTTTTCATTTGATTAAAGTTAAACATTTTTTTTTTGATTTTATGATCGAAGAAAAAAAAACCCCAGACAAAACTTTAGGAAATCTGCTTTAAGTTTTTTATTATTAATTTTCTGAAAATACAATTAAATATACATGTATTTTAATGTATGCATATAATTCATACATTTGTGCTTTTGTAAGGTGTTAAAAGTGTCAATCAAATCTGTGGTTAAGAAATGTTGTTCGTTTAAACCGAAAGTCCGAAAATTTCCTGCAACGATTAACGAAAAAAAAAAAATTAAAAAAAAAATATAATAATAATCAATGTTTCAAGTGCTCTTTTCTCAATACAACACACAAAAACACTTAAATATACTCGCGATAATAAAAAAAAACAACATCCAAACCCTCACAAAACTTATGTATGCATCGATATGTATTGGTGTTGGGTAAAATTGAATAAAAATTAAACTTTTTTAGGTGCTCATCTGTGGCCAATATTAATATCTTAGTGATTTAGGCCAGAAAATTAGTGTGTAGGTACACCATTTTTTTTTTTTTGTGAAAAGACACATCTATACAACGCTTAAGTATTATAAATACAAATGTTCAAATGATATTCGTTTTGCATATATGTCACTTCAAATTAATCAAATTTAATTTGACCATTAATTTTATTCAGTTGCAGTCCAGAATGAAAAGAGAACAAACAGTTCTATTCGAAGTTCACATTTGCTCCTTTGTGCAACCCGGCCTACCAGTCGAACTTACAGCAATTCAATTCGCACTATTGTCGTTTTCCATTGGCAGTTCAGAAGCATTCGGAAGAGCCCAGAAGCCTTCTGAAACCATTCCATTGGACTGACTTTGACAGACGGAATGCTTCTGAGAAAAGCAGAACTCTTTCGTTTTGAAAAGAGAAGCGTCCGATGAAATGACACTTTCATCATAACCCGTTCCATTGGAGGTAGAAGAAGAAACGTCAAAACAATGACCAATGGAAAACTATGGTTTTTTTCGAACAATTCGGTTTAAATTACAAGATCCTGGTGTCCAGCAGTGGCACTCTACAGCTCTAGAAGAGCCAAGGCCTATATAAGTGGCAAGTAGCTACTCACTCATTCTGGGGACCTTCAATTTAACGCCGATTCCGAATGCGCAAAGTTGAGAAGCACTTGTTATGACATTATGGAAGTGCTGTCAGTTCTGCACAAGTGCGAGTACCCATAAAAAGTGAAAAGGGGCACTATCAGGATTCGAACCCACGCGTTCTGTGTAACAGCCAACGCATCCTCTATTAACCCTTAAATACTTAGACTGAAAGATCGAACATTAAAATTATAAGCTTTGAAAAAAAAATGCACACACTTGAAGCATTTCTTATATCCCGATTCTATTGTTACCTTTAGTCAATATGTTCGTTAATATTATTTCTAAAATGCCTAGAGTGAGCGTATGTTTATTTCGAATTAAAAAAAAGCACACAAAACTGCAACAACAAAAACACAAACATTTGAACAAAAATCTATGGAGGAATGTTCTTATAATTATGTTCACTTAGCTCGGCTACGCTCGCACGCACACACACATACATTTTTCAGGTGTTTAATTTAACCACCTGTTTACGAACAATAGCATCGCCAAGAAAGTATAGAATTGGATACGCACACACATACAAAAAATAAATAAATACAGAAACCCCAACTATAAACACAAAAAAAAACAAAAACGAGTAAATCAGCGCAGTGCCCCAGAAAACATCTTCACGATCATTATCATTGCCTTCATTATGACCAGGTTTTGTGGTATAGAAAAAGCTTCTCTTTTTTTTTCTTCATCCACTTTCTGTCTGTGTTGAGACTGAACATTTTCATGATTTTTCCGAACACCGATCACCACCGAGCTTCCTGTGTTGTCGTCCTTCTTCTTCAAAAATTGTCTGCGTGATTAAAAATAGTTCTTTGGTTTCTGAATTATTTTCTATATATTTAAGTTATTGGCTCGAGGGTAAATGTATTGTGAACATTGGGGGGTTTCAAATCTTAAATGGTGATTATCTCGGAACAGTTTTACCTACTTTTTTCAGTGTCATAGAAAATAATGCCTTTCTTGCTCTGAGAGTCAGTTTTTTTTTAATACATTTTCGAAATTGTTCCTCATTCCGCTTCTCATTGGCGGAGAAATAACAAAGGCGACAAAAACTAGCCCTGTCTGATTCGACACTTTAGAGTTAGACTTCAAACTCGTCGGACAACATACACAATTACACACCCGTACAGAACGTGAAACTTTGGATCGTTATCCTTCATCAGTTGATTTTGTAATAGCCAGTTAGCAGCTCACTGCTGGTGTGCCTCAGGGCTCCGTGTTGTCTCCGACCATCTTTCTCTTTTTCATAAATGATCTCTTGTCTGTTACTTCTAATCCAATAAATTGTTTCGCTGACGATAGGAGCCTTAGCTTCTCAAATTCGTTTCCAGATTCACATCCCTCCTCTTCGGATGTGGAACTACAATGGCAAAACATCATTGTACAATGGGGAATTAAAAACCGTGTAGAGTTTAATGCTTCGAAAACTCAATGCTGTCTAGTATCGCTGAAGCGAGATATACCCACTGTCCATGAGTGTCACTTGCATCAATGAGACCGAACATCTCGAGATTCTCGGTCTGTCCATCACTGAAGACCTCTTGTGGATCGAACACATACGCGATGTTGCCAAAAATGCCACAAGATGTTTGGGTTTCTTAAGACGGTAACGTAGCGTCTCTCCTTGTTCTACCGCTACTTTTACCGTAATTGCTCTAGTGGAATAGCCTCCCCTCAAACAATTCGCCCGTAATACTCGCGCTTCTAGGAATGCCCATCAATTTACCCTCGAGCCCAACTGCGGACGTACTCTCAAGTATAGGAAGTCATTTTATTAGCCGTACTATGCGAATGTGGAACTCTCTTCCACACTCTGTCTTTCTCAGTCATTACAATGTTCAAGAATTTAAGACCAATGTACACCAACACCTCGTTTCCAACCTCTTCCCTTCTTCCAAATGCACTCACTGTGTCTCTGGCATAAAAAGGGTATAAAAATCTCTTGAGAGGGTGGTGTACTCTTCGCAGCTGCTATATTCTAGATTACAGGGAAGATTGTAACTCTAGGACGAGGACCAAGTGACTGCAGATGTCATAGCGCTTTTAGGTGTTAGTGACTATAGAGTGTATGCGAGGCACCGTTCCCGATGGGAGGCTGCTGTGTCTCGGGCTGAGATGCTACATGGATTAGGAGCCACTTCCGGTTAATGTACGGTTCCGGTGGGATGGTTTGGTTTAAATGTCCGGTTATCGCGAGTAACACCGTGGGCATAGCTAGTGTTTGTATAAAGCTTCGAAATCAACTCGTTCCAATGTTTCGTTTTATTTTTCTCATAGATATAAGAAGTAGAAGACATGTTTATAATGTCAACAGATATTGAAAGTTAGGTTAGACTCCTGCTGTATGCATACACAAGTGATTTTTTTTGGAATCAATAAATTAGATATATGTACCTTACCTCTAACCTAGCAAATTTCGTTGACACGAGCGCTCACCTGCACATGAATTGAAGCAAGGTTTTCTTCAACAAAATATACATAAATACATGTATTCACATTATTCAAATGTTTAAATAAATAATGGAAGGACGAAAACCTCCTATTATAAAATCAATAGCCAAAAAACGTACCGGTCCTCTGTTTACTGATGACTTTTTGAACGAACTGATCGTACAACCTGCATCATCTTCGTCAGATAAAACGCTTTCTGTACATACCACTTCCTCTGAATATTCTTCAAAACCTCAATTTCAACAACAATCCAATTTACACAGCCGCAGAATTCCGTCGGTAAAGGATAAAAAAGAAAAAAAACGTGAACGATGGCTGCTGACGAGAAAAACGTGGAAATACATGGCCGATGCTGGACGAAAACTAATACCAGATGGCGCACAAAATCGTCCAGAAGACATTCAAAAATGTGAACGCCACTTTCATAATTTGTGCGCCAATGAACCGAGATTCTTATTATGGCGACGAAAGGCTTCATATCCCGGTGCAATTGGAACATCGAGAAATTCGAAGAGACGTTTAAAAGCTCTGCTCTCTCACAGTCATAAAGGAATTGGCAGTCTTGATTATGAAATCGAAGAATCACGCAATACCGATCAGATTATCGATTTGCTATCCAGCTACTTGAAACTAGATGAATCGCGGAAGATCACAACACTCCTTGGATCTAAAACAGTTCGACCCGATCAAACTTCTTCACCCTCAGCCCAAAGACCAGGCGGTAACAGTGGCAGCCGTGGTGGACTTAGCTCGCAATCGATGGCGATGTCATCGCGTGGCCCTGGATTTTTGCCGCCTTTCGCTCAACCTCCAAAAGGTATAAATGCTCTCTCGGAGATCGATCAGCTGCTCGAACGGCTGCGAACACTAAGCCGTAGCTCCACTTGCAACACAATTATACCAATTGAACGCATTACTCCCGAAATACTAGAAGATAAGGTTCTGCTAAAGCAGATTTATAATGAGCTTAAAAAACAGCAGCTTCATCGAATTATTGGCAAACATTCCAGTTGCAACACAGGTCCCCGAACAAGTCTTCCACATGCTTCGTCATTATCCAGTCTTTGGCATTTTCGACGAGACGGTAGTACCAAAGGTTCTTTTTCGAGCAAAACAAGTTTTCTATCTCACTTTGGTCTAAAATCACCCCCAACAACTACTCCACCGTCCACATCACCACCACCACCACTCTCGCCACCTGGTCGTGTATATAATAACAATAAGCGTATCCCCCCATCATCCTTAGACCTACCATCAGCACTTTCATCAACCAAATTGCAATTTCAAAGCCCTCCAGCTCCTCAAATAACTTCTGTGATAAGAAAACCATCTCCCCGAATGACGGTTACATTTGCGACTTGTGGCACTCAGACTAATTTCATACAACTTAATGAAATCGAACGTCTCGCTAAGGAATACAGGGATATAAAACAAGAAGAGGCAGCAATGGCTGCTAGTAATGCTGAAAGCATTGCTGGCCAGCCAAATGATAATGACAACGACAAGGGTGCCACAGCCAGTCAAACTCACCGCCGTAAGAGCAGCATCGACAACGAGGATGTGTCGCAGTCTGTTAGTGACACAATAAAACGATATTTGCGAATGGCTCGCAAGAAGAGCGTTCACGATGACAACGCCAATCGATTCAAGCGAGTCAACTATGATCGCAATTTACGCAATATTCGGGCTAAGGGTGAGATCAATCCACCTGGAATGGATGATGGTTGCAACAAAGCCACCCAGACTCTTGATGCCTGGCCTATTATTTCGTTGGATTTTATAAGAGGTCATGAAAATAACGGTGTACTTGAAGAAGCACATCTTGAATGGCAAAAGAGCCTAGACGCGAGAATCCAACAAACAGAAGACTATCACAAAAAATTAAAACTACAACAACAACAGGAATGTAACGAAGCAACAGCTTCTATCGTCGAAACTAGAACACCTACAAAAACAAAGTCATATCCAACCAATTCCAGTTCATCATCGTCAGCCCCAACATCTCCAACACATCCATCACATCAAGGACATGGCAGTTCAATGCCAACACCATCCGGTATTCTGCATTCGAGTACGCAATTTCTAGCCAATCTCTGGCATGGAAGCGGAGGAGCAGCTGGTGGTCCTCATTCGGAGAGATCTTCAACCAGCCAAGATTGTGGATATCGTCTTCCTGGAAGTAACACCAATAGCGCTAGTTCAATCGTGTCTATTGGAACGAGTGCTTCTGGACAAAGTTACAGTAATTTTGCCTTTTTTATTATTTTTGTTAAAAAAAAATTTAACGAAAGAAGAAAAATTGATTTTATTTTTCCAAAAAATTTAACTTTTGTATACCTTAGATTCCAAAGGTGATACCAGTGCAATGCAAAAGTCCAAGTCATCATCAAATGTTGGACAGTTTGTTTCGAAGAAGATTTTTAAAACAAGGTCCAAGAGTCAAACACGGACATCATCACCGACGAAAGCGGAATGGACGCCACAGGTACGTTATAGAACCCTTGCGCTTGTAATTTCCGATTTTGAATGTTTCCTTTTCCTTTTCAGGGCAATTGTATATGGACGTCGGATAACGGGCGACAAGTCAAACTTATAAATTCAAATCTGCAAAATTTGACAGAAATTGAGGTAAAAATACTACAGAGAGTAGCAATTGAAAAAATCAATCAACTGAATATTGGTGTTAGTGTTGCCATACCGTCGGGTGAGTTTCTATTTGTTGAGACTTAATTCAAAGCAAAGTAAAATACTCCATCAACAGATACTGAAAATGCGGGTAAGGCTAACAAGCGTCGTCCCCTTGCTAAAAAAAAAGCTATGACAACTAGCTTTTTTGATATTGGCCGAAAAGATGATAAGGGTATGGGGTGATGATGGTCTCAATCTGCGAGTTGTTAATTTGTAAAAAATCAATATTTTAAGGTTCGAACCTAAGTATATTTGGTAACAGCCTGGAGGAGTGCGTAGCGAATGACATCAAACGACGTACAAATCTGATAGCTACATCAGACCGCGGCTCAAGAAATTCGATAACATCACTGTTTCGAGGCAGTTCCAATAATAAAGTGAGTTGAAGTTATTTAAATTGTCGGCTTCAAACCATGACGTTATTATTTTGACAAAAAAAAAAAAAAAACAAAAAAGGTTCGATCGTGTGAAAGCCTTCCATCGTCGGGTACTTATCCCCATTCCGAAAGCAAAAACGCTGGCAATATTGAAAGGATGAGCAGTGGAAATGGTAATTTGGTCAAAAACGCTGCTATGCTTTTGTCACGCAGTCAAACCGATGTGCGACGTGCTAGTCAGGATTTTGAAGATTCCATATTATCTGGTGCTTCACCACCGCCATCGATGGCCGATAGAAGAGTTGACGAGAATGGCGATCAACTGGATCGACAGGTGCCGATATTTGTCCAGGAGTGCATTAAACATTTGGAGAAGTACGGTCTGCATTCGGTTGGGCTATTTCGTGTTAGTACATCAAAGAAACGTGTGCGTCAGGTGAGTTTGTTTTCTGGTTCAATTCAACCGGAAATGGTTTTGAAAATCAAATTAGTACCTAAGTTATTTGATTGCAAGGCGACATGTGTTTTTCAATTTAGTGAATTTGCAAAATCAAAGAATAGCAGTGGCACATTGTTAGTCCAACATGTTTCTATGGGATATTTTAAACGGACTTAGACTCAGTAGTGACCGTAGCTTAGTGGTTAGGTGCGTTGGCTGGCTAAGAAGAACGTCGTGGGTTGGAGTCCTACTCGCGCCCGTACGTTTTTCTTTCATCTTCTGCCTCTTGCGAAGAACTCATTTCAATAAATTTGAAAGAGTTGCCAAGTCCAGTGGCCTATTCTAGTTTCAATTGACAATCTAGTGGGCTGAACAACTAAGCACTCTTGAACGTAACAAAAGGTCTCCTGGAATAATATTTCGCATTAAAATAAAATTTCCCACAGAAAAATAGTAACCATTGCTCTATTTCATTCTTAATCCCTGAAAAAAAATAAATAAACAGAGTGGCGCGATAGCTCTTGAAGAGCCAAGGCCTAAGTGGCTTACTCTCATCAACAATTCTTTGGGTGCGTGTGATGAATTGAGGGGACCTACAATTTTACGCCGATTCCGAACGGCAAAGTTGAGAAGCACTTTTTCATGACAGATGATACTCTTGGAAGTTTTGTCAATTCTTGTAAGAAAAACCGTCTCCTGTTGGTTTAAATTTTCTGGCTAAATACTAGGCGCCCAGCATATTTAGTAGGTATGCTTTCTGTTCTTTTTTTGCCTCTTCACTCATTAAATTTTACTCATAACTCTCCGATCATTTCATTTCACTCATGATTCTCCACTCATTCTCTTCCACTCTAACACACATACTAGTTTAAATTTCCCCTACTTCCAGTTCCAGTTGCAGATTTTTTTCAATGTTAAGCTTTTTTTGAGCGTCTAATTTGAGTGATATGTTTGAGCAGTTAGCCAAAAAAAAAAGATGAGAGATGCTTTCTATTTTTCATGTTCGTCTGGTAAATCTACAAACATTTTGTACCAAAAATGCGGCGTGTCACTTATTTTTACAACTCAAAAAATTCTTAATATAGTGTTTTTGTCTCCATTCCTGAAATGATTGCAATCATGATAACGAACAGATGAAAGACATATATTATTTTGGTTTATTTTTTTAGCATTTTTATTTTTATTTTTTTCTTATATAATTTATACACAATTTAATTAAACAAAAACAACAAAAACAACTTTAAACTATTTAATTTTTTCACTTAAAACGTTTTGATTTTCTGAAAAATTCAATTCTTTTTGATGGATTATAGCCACCATGTTGATTAATGTTGATATTTGGACTCCTGTTTTATTCTTCAGATCTTTTTCTGGCACTGCATACTCACATCCAGATTCTTCAAGATCCTGAAAAATATGAAAAGAAATACCTATTCGTTAAAAATTAACACTTACCTGGATTTATATATTTTTTAATATTTGCGTTTAAATATTTTGTTTTTTAATTTAACTCTTACGAGCCTAAGCCAAAGAGAGATCACATACAGTTCTCGCTTCTTGTCCTTGTCTTTTATGAAGTTTTGAATTCACTCAAATGTTGAAAAGCAACTGGGTACTGGAAGCTGGTTCCAATGAATCGATACAATGGAAATGAAAAAGAAAGAAAAGGATAAAAGTCAAAAGCTAGAAAATAGGAGATCAGATTATTCTTTTCTCAATAGAAATAGAAGTGCATGTTCCAGTATTTAATTATTCTATTCTTTCCAATATGATTTCATAATAAAGAATACAGAAGAAAGGAATATTCATTAAACGCACAAGTAAGGAGAGCAGAGAATGAGTCAATTGATAAAGAAAATGTTCCCGAAGAAAATTTTAAATTACAAAAACGTACATGCTTTATTTCTTATCACGATGACAGGATTTGAAACAATACACATGTATGAACTTGAATATTACAAAGAAATAAATTTGCCCAACTTGGATATTGAAAAAATAATAATAATTAAATATTTGAACATGTACTTGTCTTTCTATTGAAAAAAAAGAACAATAATCTCCTAGTTTTTAACTTGTTGCCTTCTATCCTTTTTCTTTCCTTTTCATTTCCATTGCATGCATTCATTGGACACAGCATTGAGTACCTAGTTGCATATCTCATTCTTGCTTTTGAATGATTTTTCAAGCAAAAACTTGTTTATTTTTTTTCTTTGCCTCTGCCGATCTATCAAGGAAAATTGGAACATTTGAGTGAATTCAAAACTTCATAAAAGAAAAGGACAAGAAGCGAGAGCTGCACATGATATCTCTTTGGCTTAAGCTCGTAAAAGTTAAATTAAAAAACAAAATTATAAACACAAAAAATAAAAAATATAGAAATCCAGGTAAGTGTTAATTTTTAACGAATATTTCTTTTCATGTTTTTTCAGGATGAAGATCCTCATCTGGATATGAGCATGCAGTGCCAGAAAAATATCTGAAGAATAAAACAGGAGTCGAAATATCGACATTAATCAACATGGTGGATGTATTTTGCAAAAGAATTGACTTGAAGTCATCAGTTGTCAGAAAAGCAGACAGTTTTAAGAAAAACAAAAATGCGATATAATTTCCAGTTAATTTTATGGTTTGTTTAATTAATTTGTATACATATAGTAATGATTAAGTTGCAAACACACTTATTTTAGTGTAAAATGTTTTATTTATTTAAACAATTTAAATAATAAGCCAATCAAATATTTATTATAGTTTTTTTATAGTTTAAATAGGTTTATTGAATTTAGGTTTAAGTTTTAATAATGGTTAAAGAGACGAGATGTTCTCAAGTAGCGAGATGATATTCGAGTGAGTTACATAATGTAAAACTGAAAAACAAGCCAATTCAAGCAGCGGTAAAGAAAGCGTCTCTCTAATCTTTAGGCGTCACTTGGTTGCTATGCTGCTAATGATCATTATACAGATTGCTCTCTAACTTTATCTTCGCAGAAGATGAACTTTATCTTCGCAGAAGATGAAGTTAGAGCAAGATGTACTTTTTGTGCAATAGGTCACACTGGAGCGTTTGTCTGCAAACACCAAGTGTGGTAAAAAGTTAATTTTAAGTGGGTGCATTGGGGAGTGAGTGGAAGCATATTTTAATATATAACAATATACAACTTATATAAGAAATAAAAATCCTCAATAAAGAAACCAAAATAAAATACATGTGTTTCATTTGTTTGTCATTGAGTTCATTTGCAGAATATAGTGGAGAGGGAGACAAAAACGATAGATGAAGAATGTTGGGAGTATGTAGGTAAATTACTCAAAAACGAGTTGGAGAAAGAATTGACACGCCGCCGCCGCATTTTTGGTACAAAATGCCTGTGGATTTACCAGGCGAACATGAAAAATAGAAAGCATCTCTCATCTCTTTTTTTGCTTGCTACTCAAATAATCACTCACATTAGACGCTCAAAGAAAGCTTTACATTGGAAAAAAATCTGCAACTGGAACTGGAAGTAGGGGAAATTTAAAGTAGTATGTGTGTTAGAGTGGAAGAGAATGAGTGGAGAGCTGTGAGTGAAAATGAAATGATCAACTCTCCGATCATTTCATTTTCACTCACAGCTCTCCACTCATTCTCTTCCACTCTAACACACATACTACTTTAAATTTCCCCTACTTCCAGTTCCAGTTGCAGATTTTTTTCCATGAGTGAAATTTAATGAGTGAAAAGGCAAAAAAAAGAACAGAAAGCATACCTACTATATATGCTGGGCGCCTGGTATTTAGCCAGCAAATTTAAACCAATGGGAGACGGTTTTTCTTACAGTAGGGCTTAGAAATATAATGATCGGTGGATGGTCGGTCTCTTTTGAATTGTTCCTTAAGCTTTCTAAACTTTCTTAATTTATTTTATTAATTAGCTGGATTCGTTTGTTTACATACTGGTTGGTGATGGTCGCACAGAACGATTAAGATTGGGGAGATTCGATGACATTAACGAGTCATTCGAGTATTTTCTTGCTATGCTTATGCAATCTTTGATATAAGGTTTCCAAAACATCAATGGATTGACTTAATTGGCGAACTTAAACCGTCCTTAAATGGCACTACTCGAAGCAATGCGATTCCTTGCCATCTCAATTTCTTAAGTGTTCCCCCCGAAAATAACCCACTGGCCTGTGTACACTTCGGTAATCAGACCGATACTCATTTATGGGGTTGTCGTATGGTTGACCGCACTGGACAAGATGGTAAATCTCTCAAAGGAGCACTTCGCTCAACATTAACACCAGCAACCTTGGAAGTGCTTTTAAACCATACACCTGTTGACGTTTTCTCCAAAATGGTGGCAGCCAACTTATGCGTGATGCTAAGAGCCATCGCTCTCAATGGATCAATAACAACACTGGTCATACTTCTATTTTAGACAACTTCAGATCTATCCCAGATCGCTTAGACTTAGACCAAGTTTCAATGGTTTCAAGTTCTTCTTGATGGGGAGAAGAGAGACCCTTGGAAGACAATACGGTACACTTCTATACAGACGGTTCAAAGACCGATTACGGCTTTGGAAGTGGTATTTAATACTCGAAACAACTGAATCTCCAGTCTATCATATAGACTTCGCAATCAATGTAGTGTGTTCCAGGCAGAAGTAATGGCGATTAAAGAGGCACTATTCTGGCTCAAAGAAAACGTTATATATCTTGAAAGGATATAAGTATCTTCTCGGATAGGCAAGCCGCTCTCAAATCTCTTGCGTCTGCCTCCACAAACTCCCAAATAGTCCACGACTGTCGATCATCTCTGAATGAGATGACGGAACAGTTTAACCTGGTTTCCGGGCCATAGTGGCATCCCAGGAAATTGCAAAGCCGGTGAGTTCGCCAAAAACGGAACACTTCTGCCTACTGTTAGACATAGACATAACATAGGAACACCACTTGTAACTTCTCTATATAATCAAGCAAATGCTAGATGGTCACAGGGTACCACCTGCCTAGCAGCCAAACAAATATGACCAAGCATAGACCTGAAACGGTCAAAAGGCTTGATTTCCCTGAGCAGTCACAATATAAGCTCTACAATTGGAGTCATAACAGGACACTGCCTCATAGGTAGACTTTGAGTCTACGCAAACGACTTCTCTAGAAGCTGCATGGACGGGGAGGAAGAGGAAACGCGTCAAACACCTTCTGTGCACATGTCCGGCACTCTCCAATTGAAGGAATAACTATCTCGGTAATGCCTTCTTCGATATTACCAGTGAACTGGCAACGATCGACACAAAACGTCTCTCTAACTTCATTAAAAGTACAAAATGGTTTGTTTTAGTTCATTATTCTCCCATGAGTAACTTCTTGATTGGGATATCACAATGGACCCTTGAGGTCTAAGTGAGTCTGTAACATCTAGACAGTCACTCCAACCTAACCTTATCATACGATATAAATTTCATATTTCAATTGTAATAGTTGCGTGAAGACTTAGATCGAAGTTCCAGCACGTTTATTGATCCAGAAACTTGCCCACATGATGTTGCAACGTTGCTTAAGGAATTCCTTCGTGATTTACCTGAACCACTTCTATGTCGAAATTTGTACAAAGCTTTTATTAAAACCCAAAGTAAGTAAATCCTAACTGGGAAGTATTGATTTGATGATTTAATTTGCTTGATTTTGCAAGAAATTCGAAATAGACGTCTCCAATTGGAAGCTCTTTCGCATTTAGTACAACTCCTGCCCACCGCCCATCGTGATACACTATTCGTCCTACTAAGGTTCCTGGCTAAAGTAGCATCGTGTTGTGATGATATTACGACGACATCCGACAACGGAAGTACTAAAGTTGTTGTTGGCAATAAAATGGACAGCAATAATTTGGCAACAGTTTTTGCACCAAATATTTTAAGATCCTCATTGACAGGTGAAGAAAACAATGAACAAGTAGCCATGGGTGATGTTATAAATGTGATAAGGTACTTAACTGCACATGACTTGGTGTGTGTTTCTTAATTTTTTTTAAGTTCTTTTAGAACAATGATTGATCATTATGAAGAATTATTTCGAATTCAAGCTGAATTAATGGACGAGATATACGCAAATATGATCGATACATTTCCAGAACAATTAAATTATTTGTGTGAACGTCGTAATGCAGTTGCTGAAAAGTTCTCTTAGTATGTTAAGAGCTAAATCAACATTACAACGTTTTGTATATATTTTTGTTTTTTATATTTTAAGTGAGGAACATGATAATGTGAGTTCAAATACACCAGTCTATTCTCCACCACCAATTGCTGTAATGAAGTCTGTAATGGGAAACGCATCAGCACAACCAAACCAACAACATCAGCAAACCGTTTATCAATTTTACAATGAAACTCCGAGTGATGGAAGAACGCACAGTGAATCATCGTATCCTTCGACAACAGGTAGAGTTCCACCGATTCCAGCAACAACGAGACGTATGTATACAAGAGACGATGTAATGCATGGTAATGCTGTCTCCAAGGGTGATCCTCCTGAGGATGGTTCAAGGCGGTAAGTAAGGAAAGGTTTTTTTTATTGGACTGAAAGTCATTTAGGTACTTTCTAGGTCTGGTTTCATAATTTTCAAACTGGGTAATTTCTTTTCTTCTTCTTCTCTCCCGCGAATTTCTTGACAGTTCAAGCTTAAAATTAGAATTCAGTTTTGCCTTTTCTTTAAACTCTTCGCCATAGTTTATCATACTTAGGTACTTAAAAGTCCATTGTGAACTTGGGCCTCAATCAACAGTCTCCGCCAGCCAGCTCGCTCCCTAGCTAGCTGTCTCCAGTTTTGCACTTCAAGTTGATTGAGGTCCTCTTACACTGGAGTGCGCCCACTGAGTCGTGGACTGCCTCTCCTCCTACGTCCCTCGGAAATAGTGTCGTGCATTGCGGTGTCCATCCGCTCTAAATGACCGAACCATCTGAGTCTCTGGAACTTAAACCTTCTGTCTAGGTCCATGTCGATGTAAAACCCGTAAAGTTCGCTGTTATATCTTCTTCGCCATTCCCCTTCAATGCACACGGCGGGACCAAAGATGACCCGAAGAACTTTAATCTCGAAACAGCCTTAGGCACTTTCATCCGATTTTGTCAAGGTCCATACTTCTGCACCATACAGCAGGACTGTGCAGAGAGGGCTTTTCCACTCGCAGTTGCTGGTGCTGGTGTTATTACCCGTGTTTATAGCGAAGCCTACGTAGACAAACTCCTTTCCTACCTCGAAGTTGTATGCGTCTATTGTGACGTTCTGTTCGAGCCGTGCGTCGGTGTTGGGTGTCCTTCTTCGAAGACAGCATTTACTTCGATTTTCCCTCATTTACCGCTAAACCCATTTTTGCCGCTTCTGTCTCAATTCTCACAAAGGCACCATTGACATCACGCTGTGTTCTTCCCATTATATCAATATCATCGGCGTACGCGAGAAGTTGAACAGATTTTTGGAAGATAGTGCCTCTGGTGTTGACGTTGGAGTTCTGCACTATCTTCTCAAGAACGATGTTAAAGAAATCGCACGACAGTGCATCGCCTTGTCCGAATCCCTTTTTTGACGTCGAAAAATTCCGGAAGCTCGTTGCCAACCTTGATGGAGCAGCGTCAGTTCTCCATCCTCATTTTGCACAAGTGAACGAGCTTGGCAGAGATGCCAAAACTAGACACTTCGTCTCTTTAGATGCTCTCATATTTGGCCTTAAAATCGATGAAAAGGTTGTGAGTTTCGATTTGGAGTAAGTAGGTCTTTTCCAGGATCTACCGCAACGTGAAAATTTCATCGATTTGGTTGACTTTCCTGGCCTGATAAGTACCAATCAGATTGTTGACGAAAGGCTTCAGACGTTCACATATTACGGCAGAGACGATCTTGAAGGCGATGTTAAGAAGACTGATTCCTCTGTAGTTGGCACAGTTGAAAGGATCTCCCTTTTTCAGGATCCATAGCCATAGTTAATCATTAAAAAATTAAGATAAATTATTTCTCTTTTATTTATTTTTAGTCGAAGTTCCAGGTCCAGGCAATCAGAGACTGATTCTTCCCCACAGCAGCCACGTTCGTCACTCAAACACAAAGCCGGAAGAAGTACTGAAACCACAACAGAATCTTTTTCATCACCAACAACGACAACAACGGCATTGACAACTTCTTTGAGTAAATCAACATCAACAAATAAAGTTGAATTCCATTCCATGCAAAATCCAAAACAGCAGCAACAAATGCATTCAGCAGTAATCCCGCTTGCGGCTACGAATATGTCTAATAGACGCCTCTCATCACCATACGTTCTAGATCGAACAGGCATCGTGACGGCAAGTTTGAAAATTCCAGTACAAATGCAACAGACGCAAACAGCCGGAGGATCAGCGGTTCGCGATACATTTGATGACGACGAAGTATTCTACCTTGGATCTGGACAGTTTGATTTGTCAAATATTCCATATATTGAAGATTCAACGACTTTCGGAAATGATCCTGGAAATTCCATTGAAGGTTAGTAGTAAGCAAGCAAAATAAATCAATCAACGGATTTAAGCAATCTCTAAATGAGGCCTGTTTGTGTTGCTTTCTCAGTATCTTGTCGACGAAATCAAATAATAATTTCAATTTTTTATTGTTTCTTAACGCATTTGATGCGGTGGTAAAATCACTTTACCAAGTAACGTACCTGCTACATATTTTTCTTGTTCCAATCAAAACGTGTTTTTGACACTACTCAGCAGCCAGCACAGTAAAATTTCCCTCGGCAAACAACAACAATTTGGATTGCAGTCGATAGAAAGGCCAGTAAAAAAAATGAAAGTTGTGCCGGCGATAGAACTTTAGAAGCATTGAAATGAAGACAGCGCTGCTGGCTTATCTGAGTTATGCACTCGCTTAGGTTGAAGTACTTGCTAATTTTGTGTAACCCGAGGCACGAACCTCAGGTCCATTTTGAGACGTTTTATGTAACAATTGCCATATAAATTGACAGATAAAGTGAGTTGGAGCGTTTTATTCGCACTTGATTACTGTCCTGGCTACTGAGTAGCTAGAATCGTGTTTTAGTTCCTTTTTCTACTGTTGAACAAGAAAAACCTCAGTATGTTGAGTCAAATACGTAATTCAGCTACCACTGCTCTAACACTGTTTTAAGCTGCTATTTTAATGCTAACGCTAGTACCAGAATTTCATATTTGAACTCGACAAATTGAATGGCAGTGGACGTTTCTGCTGCTGCATTGAAAAATAAAACTCAGGCTTCTATTACGCTTATGTTTCACGCAAAGAAGAAACTGATATTTAAACAAACAAACAAAAAAAAAACCATCAAAATAACGAAAAGGTTTCCCAATAACTGGATCACTATTATTTGGGGGTGGAGGAGGAGCTAATGCCGATGGTAGAACTTCATCAATCCAAGGACTGAGTGGTGGAGGTCCTCAAATCTATCAAATTCCTATTGCTTTTGAAGCCGACAATAATATTTCATCAGCAGGAGAATCTTCACACAAACAAGAAGTACCATTCCTCTCAGCATCGTTGTCAAAATCAACAGGGACAGCAGCGATGGCATTGTCGTCGTATACAGCACCATCGTCTAGATCCAAGGAAAAGAAAACAGTTTCATTAAGTAACAGTCAAACCGTCCAACTCGAAAAACCAAAAATAAATTCTCAAGATAATATTAGACAGACAATTGGTCAAATGGAACAAAAATTACCAACAAGCATATCAAATATTGGTGGAGCTATACTCCGGTCAAAAACTGCTGACTTTGAACGCATGGCATCAGCCGGGCCAGCACTTTCAGCGGCAACAGCAGCTACAACGTCGTCGTCGTCGTCCGTAATTGATCAAAATCGATCCCGACATCAAACTCCAGGACATTCGTATGATGAAAGTAATCCAAGGTCACAAGGACAGCTCTACAAACGTCAAGCTTTAATATCGAGTGCAAAGAGGAAATAGCTATACCAAACTATTATTAAAAAAAAAAAATAATAATAAAATAAAGAAATTATTATTTATGTTGAGTTGTTAACCTTCTCCTTCTTCTTCTTCTTCCTCACAGAAGAGTAACTTGAATATAATATTTAAGAAAATGTACATGATACAAAAGCTATTAGGTCTAAACAAATTTTAAGTAGGAATATAGTGTATACTTTTATGTTTGCAATAATATTTGTTTTTAACAAATAAACATGAAAAAAAGAGGAATATTTGTTGGTTCATTGGTGGATCTAGAGGGGAGCCTGTTAGTTTGCGAGAATTCGTATTTTCTCACTGCGCTAGGCTTGTATTTTGATATGGGAAATTGCACAAAAACAGCCCGAATTTTGTTAATTTTTCAGTAAAAATTCTCTGAAATACCAGGCGCCCATAATCAGCAGGAAGGGTCCTTTCTGAATTTTTTTCTGCAAAAATTGCACAAAAACAGCTCGAATAATTTGTCAGTAAAAAATTTTCTGAGTTACCAGGCGCCCATAATCAGCAGTAGGGTCCTTTCTGAATTTTTGCTGCAAAAATTGCACAAAAAACAGCCCGAATTGTATTAATTTTTCAGTAAAAAATTCTATGAAATACCAGGCGCCCATAATCAGCAGTAGGGTCCTTTCTGAATTTTTTTTGCAAAAATTGCAAAAGAACAGCCCGAATTTTGATAATTTTTCAGTGAAAAATTTTCTGAAATACCAGGCGCCCATAATCAGCAGTAGGGTCCTTTATGAATTTTTGCTGCAAAAATTGCACGAAAACAGCCCGAATTTTATTAATTTTTCAGTGAAAAATTCTCTTAAATACCAGGCGCCCATAATCAGCAGTAGGGTCCTTTCTGAATTTTTTTTTGCAAAAGTTGCACAACAACAGCCCGAATTTTGATAATTTTTCAGTGAAAAATTTTCTGAAATACCAGGCGCCCATAATCAAGAGTAGGGTCCTTCTTGAATTTTGCCTGCAAACATTGCACAAAAACAGCTCAAATTTTGCTAATTTTTCAGTTAAAAATTTCTGAAAAACCAGGCGCCCATAATCAGAAGTAGGGTCCTTTCTGAATTTTTTCTGCAAAAATAGCACAAAAACAGCCCGAATTTTGTTAATTTTTCAATAAAAAATTCTCTGAAATACCAGGCGCCCATGATCAGCAGTAGGGTCCTTTCTGAATTTTTTCTGCAATAATTGCACATTAATATCATGAATTTTGTTAATTTTCCAGTGAAAAATTCTCTGAAATACCAGGCGCCCATAATCAGCAGAAGGGTTCTCACTTCGAGTTTCACACAGTAGAATTTTCAGCAAAGATTGACAAGTTTGACAAGAAGAATGTTGATCCAATCGATTTTTGTTGCAACCAAAATTTATGTTTTGAGTAGTTTTTATTTCATTTTCATGGAGAGTTATACAATTAAGGTTTTCTTTTAATATTTGTTTTGTTTCTGTTTACTTAAAATAATAATAATTAATTAATAATGTAAATATGCGATTATTGGATGTGTAAGCATATCGACGAATTGTTTTAATTTTCTTCTTTTCTTGCAGTAATTTGTATTTTTGTGTTCGGATCGTTTTATTTCAACAAAACTGATTTAAAAACACAAGAAAAATAAAACTAGAGATAATATACTGTCTCATTTTTTCTTGTTTCTCGAATTATGCTTTGAAAGCAAGAACCTTTATTAGTTTATAATTAAAAACGCGTATCGAACAAAGAGTTATCAGTTTTTCTAACTCGAACTGAATCCATTCCAAATGCAAATTAAAATTAGTCTCATGTAAGCTGAACATGCACACATAGATACTTTACCCTAAGCTAAAAAATAAAATTTTGGATGCGTAAATCTGCTCAAGATTCATATTTTTTATTTCATTTGTCTTGAGTCCATCAAATTCAGTATAATGTACAGTTAGGCATATCAACATTTAAGTGTATTGGGACTTACGTATGCTTGTTTTTTTTTTAGGTTATGTTTGAAATAAACAGTAGAAAGTTAATACAAAAAAAGAAGAAAATAAATGTTGGTATTTGAATGTTGAAACACTGGCACGAACATTGTTAAAAATGTTTCAATGTTTGTTGATCTTTTGTGGTTGTTTTTATGTTGATTTTGCATTTAATTGTTTGATGTCAGGGTTTTTGTTGTTTAGACATTTCTTTGTAAAGGTCTTTAGCTTAAAGTTGGGAACTGGCGTTCATCATCAACCTTTGGAGCATTCTGGCCTCCACGTTGTTTGTCCATACCAGCGCCCTCCTAGAGCGATAGATAACAATCGATTTAATAATAATTAAAAAAAAAAAGGAAAAAAGAAGAATTTTATTTACCCTTCTTGGATTATCATTCCTTGGTCGGCCAACATTAACACGTGAACCATCTGGACGACCACCACCACCAACTGGGATAGATACACCCCCAGCGCCAACATTCAGCAGTAATCCCGCTTGCGGCTACGAATATGTCTAATAGACGCCTCTCATCACCATACGTTCTAGATCGAACAGGCATCGTGACGGCAAGTTTGAAAATTCCAGTACAAATGCAACAGACGCAAACAGCCGGAGGATCAGCGGTTCGCGATACATTTGATGACGATGAAGTATTCTACCTTGGATCTGGACAGTTTGATTTGTCAAATATTCCATATATTGAAGATTCAACGACTTTCGGAAATGATCCTGGAAATTCCATTGAAGGTTAGTAGTAAGCAAGCAAAATAAATCAATCAACGGATTTAAGCAATCTCTAAATGAGGCCTGTTTGTGTTGCTTTCTCAGTATCTTGTCGACGAAATCAAATAATAATTTCAATTTTTTATTGTTTCTTAACGCATTTGATGCGGTGGTAAAATCACTTTACCAAGTAACGTACCTGCTAAATATTTTTCTTGTTCCAATCAAAACGTGTTTTTGACACTACTCAGCAGCCAGCACAGTAAAATTTCCCTCGGCAAACAACAACAATTTGGATTGCAGTCGATAGAAAGGCCAGTAAAAAAAATGAAAGTTGTGCCGGCGATAGAACTTTAGAAGCATTGAAATGAAGACAGCGCTGCTGGCTTATCTGAGTTATGCACTCGCTTAGGTTGAAGTACTTGCTAATTTTGTGTAACCCGAGGCACGAACCTCAGGTCCATTTTGAGACGTTTTATGTAACAATTGCCATATAAATTGACAGATAAAGTGAGTTGGAGCGTTTTATTCGCACTTGATTACTGTCCTGGCTACTGAGTAGCTAGAATCGTGTTTTAGTTCCTTTTTCTACTGTTGAACAAGAAAAACCTCAGTATGTTGAGTCAAATACGTAATTCAGCTACCACTGCTCTAACACTGTTTTAAGCTGCTAATTTTAATGCTAACGCTAGTACCAGAATTTCATATTTGAACTCGACAAATTGAATGGCAGTGGACGTTTCTGCTGCTGCATTGAAAAATAAAACTCAGGCTTCTATTACGCTTATGTTTCACGCAAAGAAGAAACTGATATTTAAACAAACAAACAAAAAAAAACCATCAAAATAACGAAAAGGTTTCCCAATAACTGGATCACTATTATTTGGGGGTGGAGGAGGAGCTAATGCCGATGGTAGAACTTCATCAATCCAAGGACTGAGTGGTGGAGGTCCTCAAATCTATCAAATTCCTATTGCTTTTGAAGCCGACAATAATATTTCATCAGCAGGAGAATCTTCACACAAACAAGAAGTACCATTCCTCTCAGCATCGTTGTCAAAATCAACAGGGACAGCAGCGATGGCATTGTCGTCGTATACAGCACCATCGTCTAGATCCAAGGAAAAGAAAACAGTTTCATTAAGTAACAGTCAAACCGTCCAACTCGAAAAACCAAAAATAAATTCTCAAGATAATATTAGACAGACAATTGGTCAAATGGAACAAAAATTACCAACAAGCATATCAAATATTGGTGGAGCTATACTCCGGTCAAAAACTGCTGACTTTGAACGCATGGCATCAGCCGGGCCAGCACTTTCAGCGGCAACAGCAGCTACAACGTCGTCGTCGTCGTCCGTAATTGATCAAAATCGATCCCGACATCAAACTCCAGGACATTCGTATGATGAAAGTAATCCAAGGTCACAAGGACAGCTCTACAAACGTCAAGCTTTAATATCGAGTGCAAAGAGGAAATAGCTATACCAAACTATTATTAAAAAAAAAAATAATAATAAAATAAAGAAATTATTATTTATGTTGAGTTGTTAACCTTCTCCTTCTTCTTCTTCTTCCTCACAGAAGAGTAACTTGAATATAATATTTAAGAAAATGTACATGATACAAAAGCTATTAGGTCTAAACAAATTTTAAGTAGGAATATAGTGTATACTTTTATGTTTGCAATAATATTTGTTTTTAACAAATAAACATGAAAAAAAGAGGAATATTTGTTGGTTCATTGGTGGATCTAGAGGGGAGCCTGTTAGTTTGCGAGAATTCGTATTTTCTCACTGCGCTAGGCTTGTATTTTGATATGGGAAATTGCACAAAAACAGCCCGAATTTTGTTAATTTTTCAGTAAAAAATTCTCTGAAATACCAGGCGCCCATAATCAGCAGAAGGGTCCTTTCTGAATTTTTTTCTGCAAAAATTGCACAAAAACAGCTCGAATAATTTGTCAGTAAAAAATTTTCTGAGTTACCAGGCGCCCATAATCAGCAGTAGGGTCCTTTCTGAATTTTTGCTGCAAAAATTGCACAAAAACAGCCCGAATTGTATTAATTTTTCAGTAAAAAATTCTATGAAATACCAGGCGCCCATAATCAGCAGTAGGGTCCTTTCTGAATTTTTTTTGCAAAAATTGCAAAAGAACAGCCCGAATTTTGATAATTTTTCAGTGAAAAATTTTCTGAAATACCAGGCGCCCATAATCAGCAGTAGGGTCCTTTATGAATTTTTGCTGCAAAAATTGCACGAAAACAGCCCGAATTTTATTAATTTTTCAGTGAAAAATTCTCTTAAATACCAGGCGCCCATAATCAGCAGTAGGGTCCTTTCTGAATTTTTTTTTGCAAAAGTTGCACAACAACAGCCCGAATTTTGATAATTTTTCAGTGAAAAATTTTCTGAAATACCAGGCGCCCATAATCAAGAGTAGGGTCCTTCTTGAATTTTGCCTGCAAACATTGCACAAAAACAGCTCAAATTTTGCTAATTTTTCAGTTAAAAATTTCTGAAAAACCAGGCGCCCATAATCAGAAGTAGGGTCCTTTCTGAATTTTTTCTGCAAAAATAGCACAAAAACAGCCCGAATTTTGTTAATTTTTCAATAAAAAATTCTCTGAAATACCAGGCGCCCATGATCAGCAGTAGGGTCCTTTCTGAATTTTTTCTGCAATAATTGCACATTAATATCATGAATTTTGTTAATTTTCCAGTGAAAAATTCTCTGAAATACCAGGCGCCCATAATCAGCAGAAGGGTTCTCACTTCGAGTTTCACACAGTAGAATTTTCAGCAAAGATTGACAAGTTTGACAAGAAGAATGTTGATCCAATCGATTTTTGTTGCAACCAAAATTTATGTTTTGAGTAGTTTTTATTTCATTTTCATGGAGAGTTATACAATTAAGGTTTTCTTTTAATATTTGTTTTGTTTCTGTTTACTTAAAATAATAATAATTAATTAATAATGTAAATATGCGATTATTGGATGTGTAAGCATATCGACGAATTGTTTTAATTTTCTTCTTTTCTTGCAGTAATTTGTATTTTTGTGTTCGGATCGTTTTATTTCAACAAAACTGATTTAAAAACACAAGAAAAATAAAACTAGAGATAATATACTGTCTCATTTTTTCTTGTTTCTCGAATTATGCTTTGAAAGCAAGAACCTTTATTAGTTTATAATTAAAAACGCGTATCGAACAAAGAGTTATCAGTTTTTCTAACTCGAACTGAATCCATTCCAAATGCAAATTAAAATTAGTCTCATGTAAGCTGAACATGCACACATAGATACTTTACCCTAAGCTAAAAAATAAAATTTTGGATGCGTAAATCTGCTCAAGATTCATATTTTTTATTTCATTTGTCTTGAGTCCATCAAATTCAGTATAATGTACAGTTAGGCATATCAACATGTAAGTGTATTGGGACTTACGTATGCTTGTTTTTTTTTTTAGGTTATGTTTGAAATAAACAGTAGAAAGTTAATACAAAAAAAGAAGAAAATAAATGTTGGTATTTGAATGTTGAAACACTGGCACGAACATTGTTAAAAATGTTTCAATGTTTGTTGATCTTTTGTGGTTGTTTTTATGTTGATTTTGCATTTAATTGTTTGATGTCAGGGTTTTTGTTGTTTAGACATTTCTTTGTAAAGGTCTTTAGCTTAAAGTTGGGAACTGGCGTTCATCATCAACCTTTGGAGCATTCTGGCCTCCACGTTGTTTGTCCATACCAGCGCCCTCCTAGAGCGATAGATAACAATCGATTTAATAATAATTAAAAAAAAAAAGGAAAAAAGAAGAATTTTATTTACCCTTCTTGGATTATCATTCCTTGGTCGGCCAACATTAACACGTGAACCATCTGGACGACCACCACCACCAACTGGGATAGATACACCCCCAGCGCCAACATTCAGCAGTAATCCCGCTTGCGGCTACGAATATGTCTAATAGACGCCTCTCATCACCATACGTTCTAGATCGAACAGGCATCGTGACGGCAAGTTTGAAAATTCCAGTACAAATGCAACAGACGCAAACAGCCGGAGGATCAGCGGTTCGCGATACATTTGATGACGATGAAGTATTCTACCTTGGATCTGGACAGTTTGATTTGTCAAATATTCCATATATTGAAGATTCAACGACTTTCGGAAATGATCCTGGAAATTCCATTGAAGGTTAGTAGTAAGCAAGCAAAATAAATCAATCAACGGATTTAAGCAATCTCTAAATGAGGCCTGTTTGTGTTGCTTTCTCAGTATCTTGTCGACGAAATCAAATAATAATTTCAATTTTTTATTGTTTCTTAACGCATTTGATGCGGTGGTAAAATCACTTTACCAAGTAACGTACCTGCTAAATATTTTTCTTGTTCCAATCAAAACGTGTTTTTGACACTACTCAGCAGCCAGCACAGTAAAATTTCCCTCGGCAAACAACAACAATTTGGATTGCAGTCGATAGAAAGGCCAGTAAAAAAAATGAAAGTTGTGCCGGCGATAGAACTTTAGAAGCATTGAAATGAAGACAGCGCTGCTGGCTTATCTGAGTTATGCACTCGCTTAGGTTGAAGTACTTGCTGTAACCCGAGGCACAAACCTCAGGTCCATTTTGAGACGTTTTATGTAACAATTGCCATATAAATTGACAGATAAAGTGAGTTGGAGCGTTTTATTCGCACTTGATTACTGTCCTGGCTACTGAGTAGCTAGAATCGTGTTTTAGTTCCTTTTTCTACTGTTGAACAAGAAAAACCTCAGTATGTTGAGTCAAATACGTAATTCAGCTACCACTGCTCTAACACTGTTTTAAGCTGCTAATTTTAATGCTAACGCTAGCACCAGAATTTCATATTTGAACTCGACAAATTGAATGGCAGTGGACGTTTCTGCTGCTGCATTGAAAAATAAAACTCAGGCTTCTATTACGCTTATGTTTCACGCAAAGAAGAAACTGATATTTAAACAAACAAACAAAAAAAAACCATCAAAATAACGAAAAGGTTTCCCAATAACTGGATCACTATTATTTGGGGGTGGAGGAGGAGCTAATGCCGATGGTAGAACTTCATCAATCCAAGGACTGAGTGGTGGAGGTCCTCAAATCTATCAAATTCCTATTGCTTTTGAAGCCGACAATAATATTTCATCAGCAGGAGAATCTTCACACAAACAAGAAGTACCATTCCTCTCAGCATCGTTGTCAAAATCAACAGGGACAGCAGCGATGGCATTGTCGTCGTATACAGCACCATCGTCTAGATCCAAGGAAAAGAAAACAGTTTCATTAAGTAACAGTCAAACCGTCCAACTCGAAAAACCAAAAATAAATTCTCAAGATAATATTAGACAGACAATTGGTCAAATGGAACAAAAATTACCAACAAGCATATCAAATATTGGTGGAGCTATACTCCGGTCAAAAACTGCTGACTTTGAACGCATGGCATCAGCCGGGCCAGCACTTTCAGCGGCAACAGCAGCTACAACGTCGTCGTCGTCGTCCGTAATTGATCAAAATCGATCCCGACACCAAACTCCAGGACATTCGTATGATGAAAGTAATCCAAGGTCACGAGGACAGCTCTACAAACGTCAAACTTTAATATCGAGTGCAAAGAGGAAATAGCTATACCAAACTATTATTAAAAAAAAATAATAACAATAAAATAAAGAAATTATTATTTATGTTGAGTTGTTAACCTTCTCCTTCTTCTTCTTCTTCCTCACAGAAGAGTAACTTGAATATAATATTTAAGAAAATGTACATGATACAAAAGCTATTAGGTCTAAACAAATTTTAAGTAGGAATATAGTGTATACTTTTATGTTTGCAATAATATTTGTTTTTAACAAATAAACATGAAAAAAAGAGGAATATTTGTTGGTTCATTGGTGGATCTAGAGGGGAGCCTGTTAGTTTGCGAGAATTCGTATTTTCTCACTGCGCTAGGCTTGTATTTTGATATGGGAAATTGCACAAAAACAGCCCGAATTTTGTTAATTTTTCAGTAAAAAATTCTCTGAAATACCAGGCGCCCATAATCAGCAGAAGGGTCCTTTCTGAATTTTTTTCTGCAAAAATTGCACAAAAACAGCTCGAATAATTTGTCAGTAAAAAATTTTCTGAGTTACCAGGCGCCCATAATCAGCAGTAGGGTCCTTTCTGAATTTTTGCTGCAAAAATTGCACAAAAACAGCCCGAATTGTATTAATTTTTCAGTAAAAAATTCTATGAAATACCAGGCGCCCATAATCAGCAGTAGGGTCCTTTCTGAATTTTTTTTGCAAAAATTGCACAACAACAGCCCGAATTTTGATAATTTTTCAGTGAAAAATTTTCTGAAATACCAGGCGCCCATAATCAGCAGTAGGGTCCTTTATGAATTTTTGCTGCAAAAATTGCACGAAAACAGCCCGAATTTTATTAATTTTTCAGTGAAAAATTCTCTTAAATACCAGGCGCCCATAATCAGCAGTAGGGTCCTTTCTGAATTTTTTTTGCAAAAGTTGCACAACAACAGTCCGAATTTTGATAATTTTTCAGTGAAAAATTTTCTGAAATACCAGGCGCCCATAATCAAGAGTAGGGTCCTTCTTGAATTTTGCCTGCAAACATTGCACAAAAACAGCTCAAATTTTGCTAATTTTTCAGTTAAAAATTTCTGAAATACCAGGCGCCCATAATCAGAAGTAGGGTCCTTTCTGAATTTTTTCTGCAAAAAAACAGCCCGAATTTTGTTAATTTTTCAATAAAAAATTCTCTGAAATACCAGGCGCCCATGATCAGCAGTAGGGTCCTTTCTGAATTTTTTCTGCAATAATTGCACATTAATATCCCGAATTTTGTTAATTTTCCAGTGAAAAATTCTCTGAAATACCAGGCGCCCATAATCAGCAGAAGGGTTCTCACTTCGAGTTTCACACAGTAGAATTTTCAGCAAAGATTGACAAGTTTGACAAGAAGAATGTTGATCCAATCGATTTTTGTTGCAACCAAAATTTATGTTTTGAGTAGTTTTTATTTCATTTTCATGGAGAGTTATACAATTAAGGTTTTCTTTTAATATTTGTTTTGTTTCTGTTTACTTAAAATAATAATAATTAATTAATAATGTAAATATGCGATTATTGGATGTGTAAGCATATCGACGAATTGTTTTAATTTTCTTCTTTTCTTGCAGTAATTTGTATTTTTGTGTTCGGATCGTTTTATTTCAACAAAACTGATTTAAAAACACAAGAAAAATAAAACAAGAGATAATATACTGTCTCATTTTTTCTTGTTTCTCGAATTATGTTTTGAAAGCAAGAACCTTTATTAGTTTATAATTAAAAACGCGTATCGAACAAAGAGTTATTAGTTTTTCTAACTCGAACTGAATCCATTCCAAATGCAAATTAAAATTAGTCTCATGTAAGCTGAACATGCACACATAGATACTTTACCCTAAGCTAAAAAATAAAATTTTGGATGCGTAAATCTGCTCAAGATTCATATTTTTTATTTCATTTGTCTTGAGTCCATCAAATTCAGTATAATGTACAGTTAGGCATATCAACATGTAAGTGTATTGGGACTTACGTATGCTTGTTTTTTTTTTAGGTTATGTTTGAAATAAACAGTAGAAAGTTAATACAAAAAAAGAAGAAAATAAATGTTTGTATTTGAATGTTGAAACACTGGCACGAACATTGTTAAAAATGTTTCAATGTTTGTTGATCTTTTGTGGTTGTTTTTAAGTTGATTTTGCATTTAATTGTTTGATGTCAGGGTTTTTGTTGTTTAGACATTTCTTTGTAAAGGTCTTTAGCTTAAAGTTGGGAACTGGCGTTCATCATCAACCTTTGGAGCATTCTGGCCTCCACGTTGTTTGTCCATACCAGCGCCCTCCTAGAGCGATAGATAACAATCGATTTAATAATAATTAAAAAAAAAAAAAAAGGAAAAAAGAAGAATTTTATTTACCCTTCTTGGATTATCATTCCTTGGTCGGCCAACATTAACACGTGAACCATCTGGACGACCACCACCACCAACTGGGATAGATACACCCCCAGCGCCAACACCTCCAGCGCCACCGACATTACCGCCGCTAACATTACCACCAGTGGGACGCTCAGCGCCACCACTTGGCCGTGATCCACGGCCACGGCCACGACCCATTCCACCGCCGCCACGACGACCGTCATTGAAATGGAATTGAATATCTAAAACACGCTGCAAACGTCCAACACGTTGTGGATACATTGAAGGATCATATTCCAATTCTTCTTCACTGTCTCCTTCCTTTAAGAGAATAAAAAACAAAATCGTATTTATGTTGCTAAAACCAAAAAACAAAAAAAAAAAAACAAAAGAGCAAAAAGAAGATCCTCTAAACTGCGCCAACTACAGAGGAATCAGTCTTCTTAACATCCCCTTCAAGATCGTGTCTGCCGTAATATGTGAACGTCTGAAGCCTTTCGTCAACAATCTGATTGGTCCTTATCAATGTGGCTTTAGGCCAGGAAAATCAACCGCATCGATGAAATTTTCACGTTGCGGCTGACCCTGGAAAAGACCTATGAACTCCAAATCGATACCCAGCACCTTTTCATCGATTTTGAGGCCGCAACGAGCTTACGTAATTTTTCGATGTCAAAAAAGGACTCTGACATGCCGATGCACTGTCGTGCGATTTTTTTAACATCGTTCTTGAGAAAATAGTGCAGAACTCCAACGTCAACACCAGAGGTACTATCTTCCAAAAATCTGTTCAAATTCTCGCTCTTGATATAATGGGAAGAACACAGCGTGATGTCAATGGTTCCTTTGTGAGAATTGAGACAGACGCGGCAAAAATGGGTTTAGCGGTAAATGAGGGAAAATCGAAGTAAATGCTGTCTTCGAAGGACACCCAACACCGACGCACGGCTCGAACAGAACGTCACAATAGACGCATACAACTTCGAGGTAGTAGAAGAGTTTGTATACCAAGTCTCCGTTAAAACAGCACACTTTACGGGTTGTACAACGACATGGACCTAGCCAGAAGGGTCAAGAACCAGAGACTCAGATGGTTCGGTCATTTAGAGCGGATGGACACCGCAATGCTCCGGCCCGGAAAGCCTTGTACACTATTCCCGAGGGACGTAGGAGGAGAGGAAGACCACGACTCAGGTGGCGCACTCAAGTGGAAGAGGACCTCAATCAACTTGGAGTGCAAAACTGGAGACAGCTAGCTAAGCTAAGCTACAACGGACTATAGCGCTACCTTAAGTAAGTAAAACAAAAAAAAAAAAGAATTGTATTTACCTTCTTTTTGTTATTCAAGGCAATCATTTTTTTCCATTGTGTTACATCTTCACCTTCGCCAGCCTTACGAATGTTAAATTGAGGTTTGGCTCGTTGTTGTCTCTGTGCTTTCCATTCATCGAGGGTCAATTCTTTGGTTTCTTCTTCGATTGATGCATTTTGTTCTGTAGCTGTTTGATCATTTCCTAATTCCTCTTTGTCAGTAAGTCCAGCTTTGAATGGTGAAATAGAAAAAATTTACGAACATACATTCGAATTCTTGAACATACCTTCATCATTTGATTTATTAATGTCTTCGATGTCTTGTTTAACTGATCCCCAATTGTGTGCACCGGCTCCGTCGCGTTTATCAACAGCCTTTACTCCAGTCTTATCCGAACCAGATTGACGATCAAATTCACGTTTACCACCGCGTACATTGCCGCCACCATCAGCTCCGCTGCGATTGCGTTGTGGACCATTAAAGCGTTGATTATTTTGACGTATGCGCATTTGTTGATTTTGCTGCAGTGAGTCGCTACTGTATTCTCCAATGCCACCAGTCGATCCAGGAACACCGTTTTCACGATTGCGGCGATTGTTGCGTTGCTCTCGTGATTCACCAGTCTGAGGCTTGGAAGTACTGTTGCGGTTTTGTGATGCTGGCAACAACAAATAAAAATTGTTTAGGTTAAAATTGACACACCTTTTTTTGGAAGGGGCGGGGGCTTGACTTTCTTATACGGGCACCTGAATTTGGACACGAAAATGGTCTCAATCGATCGATACTAGTAGTTTAAGTACAGAATTCAAGATTTAATGTCAATTTTAGTAACGGCAGACTGCGTATATTTATGGGATTTTTTCGGGCGGGAATTTTCTTAAATATTTTCCCTTTGAGGGCATTTTGGGTTTTGAATATATACCCTGTCGTTGTCGAGCCGCTTGCGGCGAGCGCGTAGCCAGAGTCGTGCACTCCACATCGAGGGTTAAAATCTCTTTAGCGGCAAAGCCACCGCATATACTTTCTGTTTGCTACAAAAAGCTGCAGTGGGTAAAATATTACTCATCTGGCAACACTAACATACTTCAACATGAAGTTGTTCCCTCACTATTTGACAGATAAATCAAGGAAAAAAAACAAAATTTTAACCTCAATGAGCCCGTATAGGAAACCTGCCCCCAGTAAACTGACTGTTTTTTTTTTGGCTCAACTTTCCATTACGGAAACCTGAATTTCGACAAAAAAAAACACTTTTATTTGAAAGATATATGTATTTAATTGACAAATATAAATAATTTGAGGCGAGGAATCACTTCTTTCTATTTTTAATTAATTTTTAAAGTTTCTATTTTTCCTATGAAAACACAAGGGAATGAACAAGATGGATGTATTTTGACAGTTCTTCCAAACACAAACACATAGCAATGTGTATAATTTTCGTCCCTTAAGTGCTCGCATAGGTAGTGTATTATTGGTTCTTTTGGGAAATATTTTGGGAAATTTTTGTTATTTTGCTAAGTTCTTAAAGCAAAATGTTATTTCTTAAGGGTATATTATAATTTGCACTAGAAACTTGAATGCTATTCAAAATCAAGTTTATAGTGAAAAAATCGCGCTATTTTTACACTATAAACTTGATTTTGAATAGCATTCAAGTTTATAGTGCAAAAATTGCGCGATTTTTTCACTATAAACTTGAATGCTATTCAAAATCGAGTTTATAGTGAAAAAATCGCGCGATTTTAGCACTATAAACTTGAATGCTATTCAAAATCAAGTTTATAGTGAAAAAATCGCGCGATTTTTGCACTATAAACTTGAATGCTATTCAAAATCAAGTTTATAGTGCAAAAAATCGCGCGATTTTTTCACTATAAACTTGATTGTGAAAGCTGATAGTGCAAATTTAGTAAACCCATATGTAATAAGTCGGGAACAAAAATTTCCCACCACCGAGCACTGGATGAAAGGTAATGAAAGTGAAGGACAAACAAAAAAAAAACATTTTTTGTTGTTCATTTTCCGTGATTGTATTTCGGTGAAAAGCGCGAACTTTAAAAATTGTTTAAAAATATAAATACAGTAAAATTTGTTTCAAAAAATTGTTGTCTGCTTAGTTTAAATATGTATTAATTGAATAACACAGTTTGCATATCATTTTTTGGGCAATTTTTGTAGAAATAAGAAAAATAAAAAGGCCCAAATCGGAAAATTAAAAACAATTTTTAATCAATTTCCCGGGTTTCCTCGCCGTAATATTTTAAATCTGTTCTATTGAGATGCCTACCTCACTGTAAAAAAAAAATCAAGTTTTTAGGGGGGTTTCCGTAAAGGAAATCGGCCCCCTAAGAATATTTTCCAAAGAATTAAATAATAATTTATTCTAACAAAACGAACCATTTTGAAAATTTTCGATTCCAATGTGCGCCCGCGAATACAAATAAAATACAACAAAAGAAAACCCATCAACAGAATCGAAAGACAGAAAAGGACGGACAGAAAACTGAAGCAAGGGCGATTCAGGCAAGCTAGTTCTATAGGTGTTGGAAGGGATGTGCCGATGTGCGGAATGCGAATTTTTTTTTTTTTTGGTTTGGATATGTTCTTGGAAAAACAGGATTTATAATAAAAATCATATCAGAAACTTACCATTAAAATTATCCCGATTGCTGCGATTTGAGTTTTGATTATTGTTACTCAATTGTTGAGTGGATTTAGATGATTTGTTGAGACCACCCAGACTGCCAGCTGAAGCAGCAGAAGCAGCGACGGCATTGGCATTAGATTTGTTGCGATTAAAATCCACATTTTTATTCATGACAAATGATTTATTTTCTTTTTCCGATGAGTTTTTCTTTGAACTTTCACTATGATTGGCAGATGAAGCATTATTTTGTTTATTTGTGTTATGAGTTTGTCCTTTGTTTGGTGTGGCACTGGTAACAGAACTTGCAGGAACTGGTGCAGCAGCTGGTTGCTTAACCTTTTTCTTGATAATATTATCTAATGGATCACTTATATCGTCGTCCATGAATAATAATTCATAACGATTTTTGCCCGAATTATCCATGTTTGTGAAAATATATATTTTGTTTGAATTTTGCACAAACGATGGCAGGTGATTTAGTCGGATTTAAAATTGCCTCGAGGTAAAAACTTTTGCAGACCAGAATATAATCACACGAGAAATTAAATGAGCTCGATAGACCAGATGAGACCACCAACCGAAGAAGCAGTAAAACGAAATTGATGTCTATGAGGCCGCTGCAGTTGGTATATCTTTTTCTATCATGTGCTTCCTTTCTTTTTGTCGTTGTCTCGTTGATGTTATTTTCTCACAAACAAGTAGAAAGAGACGATTATATATGTTCATATGTCTGTCCTTATCGATTGTGTATGTTTCTTATGGGATTTTTACATTGAGCCAAGTAATTGATACTTCACGGAACTGAGGAAATTTTATTTCCCTTAAATTTTTACTGGAATAATTGATTTCTCTGAAATCTCTTTCTGGACCACTGATCACTTAAAGTGATCACTGTTCTGGACCCAGATTTACACATATTCTAATTTTCACACATACTATGGTGTGTATAGATTGGTTCGCTGTTTGATAATACTATTCGCTCCATACGCAAATTTGTATAAAAATGGTTCACCTTCAAATTAGCTACACACAGTTAGTGGCAAGAAAAGTAAGCAAATACATAGCGACATCTGTTTTCATTTAGTTGAGGCAAACTTTTTCTCACATTGGAAGTACTGCCATCTAGTTTAATTTGTTCAAGACAAATGGTGTCAGATCGCTTAGACTATACCACCGCAAATATAGTATTCGATAATAGCTTCCAAGTTTCAATCCCTTCAAGATCTTCTTGGGAAGAAGAGAGAACCCTGGAAGTTAATACGGGACACTTCTATGCAGACGGTTCAAAGATCGATTACCGCGTTGGAAGTGGTATCTATCCTCGAAACAACTGAATCTCAGTCTATTATATAGATTTCCCGATCAATGTAATGTGTTCCAGGCAGAAGTAATGGGGACTAAAGAGGCACTTTCCTGGCTCAAAGCAAACGTTATATCTTGCAAGGATATACGTATCTTTCTCGGACAGCTAAGCCACTCTCAAATCTTTTACGTCTGTCTTCACAAACTCTCAAATAGTCCACGACTGTCGATCATCTCTGAATGAATGTGGGTTGTGGCCCACATAGACATCCCCAGAAATTTCAAAGCCGATGAGCTCGCCAAAAACGGAACAGTTCTGCTTACTGTTAGACAAAGACATAACTCAGGAACACCACTTGCTACATGCAAATATCTTCTCTAGAATCAAGCAAATGCTAGATGGTCACAGGGTACCACCTGCCTAGCAACCAAACAAATATGGCCAAGCATAGACCTGAAACGGAAACGGTCAAAAGGCTTGATTTCCCTGAGCACACACAATATAAGCTCTACAATTGGAGTCATAACAGGACACTGCCTCATAGGAAGACATGCTTTGAGTCTACGCAAACGGCTTCTGTAGAAGCTGCATGGACGAGGAGGAAGGGGAAGCAGTCCAACACCTTCTATATACATGTCCGGCACTCTCCAATTGAAGGAATAAGTATCTCGGTAATCCCTTCTTCGATAATATCAGTGAATAATACCATGTCTCTCTAACTTCATTAAAAGTACAAAATGGTTTGTTTAATTTCATTACTTTCCCATGAGTAACTTTTTTAGTGGTATGACAATGGAACCTTGTGGTGTAAGTGAGTCAGTTACATCTAGACAGCCACTCCAACCTAATCTAACCAAACCTCCGTTTGAAATACCAAAAATAGATAACACCACACTAATAGTTTCCGACCGAGCGTGATACCTTGGAGTTATATTGGACAAACGCATTGGGATCCAAATATCTAAGAAAACCATGTTCACACTCTGCTCATGCAACAAGATTCTGGGAAGAAATTGGGGACCAAACCCCAAAAAAGTCATGTGGATGTACACTGCCATTGTCAGACCGATTCTAACCTATAGCAGTCTGGTTTGGTGGAAAGCGCTGGAGAAATCTACGAATTTAAAAACACTTAACAAAGTTCAAAGAATGGCTTGTATCAGTACTAATAGTGTGATGAGGACTACCCCAACTGCGGGCTTAAAAACAATCTTCAATCTCCCTCGTCCATAGATCTATTCGTCCAAGAATCTGCTGCAAACAGCGCCCTTAGGCGCAGCCAAAATATCCATCTGGAAAACTGGCCAGAGTGACCACCCTGCTATTCTTACGAAATACGTAGATAACAATATCTGCACAGACTATATGACCCTTTACTTAGATTTCAACAAATCTTTTAGTACTTGGTTCCCCAATAGACTAGATTGGGAAAATAGTGTACCCTACACTAACGACTCAACCATTAACATCTACACCGATGCATGGTTCTAAAATGAATACTGGAGTAGGTGCAAGCTTCTACTCTGAAAGCCTCAAACGTGCCAATTCATTTAGGCTCCCCGACTATAACAGCGTCTTCCAAACTGATATCACACGAGGACATCACTTTCTTCATTGATAGCCAAGCAGCAATAAAAGCTATCTCTGCCATCCTAATCAAGTCGAAGCTTGTTTCTTGCTGTCACGATGAGCTAAAGGTTCTTGGCACACAGCATTTGTAGGGAACGATATAAGACCACCCAACATAACACAACACAAAACATTATTAGACTTCATATACATACATACTTACCTTGACGACATATCAAAAAAAGAAACATAAAAATACTTACCTTATAACACTTACCATAGAACATTTACACTCATACACCATAATATCTACTTTACTAAAATACACTTTACTACAAATCATCACTCGTCTTTGAGAAACACATCCTGATGAAAAATTATGAAACAAAAAAAAAGACTGCAGTTTTTTGTTTTGTTGTTTGATGAGTGAGAGTCTTGGTTGTATGATTTTGGAAAAGTTATGTATTGAGAAATATAAAAAAAAGTAGCTACATATATGAAGAACCAAGCAGTGACATTTAATTCATAATGTAAAAGAAAATGTGTTTTTTTGGTATCTTTAAAATATATAATACTGAATAACAGAAAATTTATTATTGGAAAATTGTGTTAATCTCCATATGTGAGAGTAAAGAAAAAATTAACAAATATAAAAAAAAAACATACCGAAATGCGTGTGAAATAATAGACTATAAAAAGAAACAACAAATTAATGCAACAATCAATGACAACCAAGTTAGAACTCTTATAATTAATATAAATTGGACATTTCTGAATAAAGAAAGATTAAAAATATACAAGAAAACATACCTACATACAATCAAAATAAAAGTGACTACTTAATGATTCCTGGAGAATCTAGAAAGTTCGACGATAGTAAAAAAAAAAAAAATAAACAACAATAAAAAAACAACTAGTGAAGAAGATCCAAGATCCAAATAACTCCCTAATTAAATAAATTTATGTATATACTATTTATCAGATTAATATCCTTAAGTGTTCCGTAATTTAAAGTAATTTTTATCTGTGTTCTAAATTTTCATTTTTTTCCCCAAATTATTCAGTGTAACGTATTTGTAACAAAAGTTTTGATCCCTTTTATATATAAATTTGAATATTTCCCTTAATTTTTCCCCTAAATCTCAAGCCTCAACGAAATTCGAACGCGGTGCACCACGGCGGATACGTAAGGTAATTTTGTTTTCATTATCTTCTAACTTTCCATTGATTATCATATTGAATTTTTTTGTTTCTAAATATTTCACCATGAAGGGGATTTCAATATTTATTACGATTTACGATATATATATACACTCATACATATAAATATAAAAAGAAGTAAATGCTAATACGGAATTTAAATTTAATTTAATACATTTTCACTTTTTTTTTCTTGTTAACTCGTATCTTAATTTCAATTCACCAAATTTTTATAAAATTAAATATTTAAGTTTTCATGATAAATCTAACATAATTTGTTAGCTCTTTGATTGCATGTTTGCATTTTCTTTTCCCTTTAAACAATATCGTATTCATAAAAATAAAATTGTTATTTAAAAATTTCTTAAATATAACCTTTGATTTGTCATTTTAAAATGGTTAATAGAAAAACCTGAAGCGTTGGCAAGGTTGTCATGATGGTTTGAATTGATTGTTGTAGATAAAGGTCACAGGTGGATGTGGATCGATTTAGATTAGCATGAGGACAGAGTAAGCCATTTAAAGCTTACTGGTTAGGGGCTAGTGCACAATTTGGAGGATGCACTAGCCATGGTGGTATCGCTGCGATACATAGGGTGGGAAATCCTCCGAGGGTCCCTAACATCTAGACCCTCCCCTTCGACAACACGCCCTTCCCCTCTTCAAAGCTTCGGGTCCCAGGAAAATCTGAACCCCTTTGTTGATTTTCGGCATGAAAAGGTAACAACGTCCAGCGCTGCGGCTGCAAGAACCCTCGACGGAGGGGGGGGGGAGCCTTAGGCACATGCAAGCATGCCCCGTAGCCGTAGCCTGGACACCCTCTTCTTCCTGCTGCCTGGTTCGGCCTTAGTTGCCTGTAGAGCTAAGGTCGTAAGGGTGGTATAGGTTGGAGAGGGGGAACATCTGGTTCCGTTACACATTACGTAAGACTCTGCTGGGTTCCTGGCCACAGTGATGTGCCAGGCAACGAAAAAGCAGATGAGCTTGCAGTAGAAGGCTTTAAATTAGGCCCCTCTCTCCCGTTATGTGAACTTAAACATAACGTCAGTAAAATTGTGTTTCAAAAATCCAACTTCAGATGGAATCTCCTAAAAGCTTGTGTTAATAGCAGGAAACTATGGCCTTAATATGATAAGAAAAGATCCGACAGGATTATTAACTCTTAACAAACCCTCATTAAGATCCCTTGTTGGCATAATTACAGGACACACCAACTTGGCTACCGATGACCTTTGTAAAGGCTGTGGTGATGAGAGGACGAGCATGAATATACTCTGTCTTACTAGGAAGAAAACTCTAGGCAACTTCTTCTTTAATAAACTAAAGGAAATATCCGAACTGCCAGGAAAAAGCTTACTAAGCTTTGTCAAGCCCTCTAAATGGCTAAACGAACCGCATGATTCATAGGTTATTTATTTTTCAGGAAGTTACAATACTTCGGGGTACCACAATGGATCTATATACATTGATCAAAGTGTGACGGTAAAAACACCAACTGTCAGCTCGCTTAACCTAACCTTACCTAACCTAGTCTCTGTGAGTTATTTAAGTATTTAAGTGAAAACAAAGCTTCGCGATTGCTTGAAACAAAACGTCAAAGAATGCCTTATACTTTTTTAATTTATGATCGTAGACGTTTAAGACATTTAGGGTTGGTAGTGCCTTCCCGGATAACGAAATCCATGAAAACATTTTCTCTTACTACTTGTGCCAGTGCAACGTTTGCCCGGACAAAAATCCTACCATTTTTCATGAGAATCTAATCCTTTTTCGTCACTCAAAGTTTTGAAAATCAAGGAGATCGAAATCTGATAACTTTTTAGATTTTTCTAACAACCCCGAATTAGGCCACACCCTTTTCCCAAAAAAAAAACAAATTGTATGAGACACCAAGCGCTGAGAATCATGGAGAAAGAAGCATTCGAATTTTTCGTTCAAATTTTTCTATATAAGCATTGTTGCTTTTTTTGGGAAATCACTAAATCAATCAGTCAGTTCCAGATTGTTCATGTTAGAGGGAAGTCACGCAGTCACCCAGGTATTGGTATTAGGTATTTTTTTTTTTTTTGTTCGGCAGCACTGCATTCAGTCCGAAAAAAGCTTCTTACTTTAACATACAACATTGAACAAAACAAGCTTAGTTTTCTCTCGATTACTGCAAGCAGGACATAACAGGAAATAAGTTACGAACCGTAAACAAAATTGCATCTACCTACACGACAGTAAAACCGATACACATGCGACTTGAAGCTATACAGACGACACATAATGTTGTCACTTAACAAAACCGCAACCATTTCACTTCGTGAAAGCCAATTTTATGCGCCGCCGCCGACTATACCTTACCTACCACCTTCATGCCCACTTGTTAATTACCTAACAGCAGGCACATAGACATGTAATTTGTTGAACAAATAAATCAACAACAAAAAGTGGATCATTCCAACAAACGACATACATACATACATAAGAGAATCACATAACACGCACGATTACAAAATTATATTGTCTAATAAAATGATGGATGTGTATGTATGCTATGGACATTTCGAAGTAGGCTTCCAGTTTTAGTCATTTTTCAGCTATACAAATATGAAATATTGAAGAAATTATAGAGGTACATCCGTGCAGTAAAAATCAACCCATCCTGAAGCAATAATTTGTATCTTCATCTTGCAATATGAAGTAAGGTAACATCCGGTCGTTTCTGCTTAGCTCCACCTTTTCGGCTGATGAGTTTTATTATTCATTGTTCACGCATGAGATGATTTACATGTGAGAAATGATTTGTAAACATCTATCCACACATGTAACACGAAAGATTTATTTTGTTTGCTGCAAAATATTTGATTTTATTCTTACTATTACCTTCGAGACCCTCCCGAAGGCGTGCGTACTTTGTATTTTTTTCCATTCTCACTCTCTATGAGTTTTAAAACAATTTACTTACTTTTTCAGAGCTAAGGTACCAACAAAATATACTCAGTTTATAGGTATGTATTAGTAAAACGGATTAATGGCGGATTAACATTGTTCATTATCAGTGGCGTATTATCCTAAAGGCAAAGTAGGCATGTGCCTAGGGCGCGAGGGTACAAAGGGCGCAGTGATTTGATGAAGGGGCGCATAATGCTAGTTCATACGTAGTTGTTAAAGAAGAAAGTAATGACCTCAAACAGCACTTATCACTTATGTTGGAATAAAAATCGGTCCTGAGCAATTCCACTTACAGAGTCAAATCGGTTTGCCAATTCAGTTCGCCAATTCGACTTGAAAACTTGGTTTGCCAGCATAAGTTTCAGTCAAACTATAGTACGAGTTATTTCTTACATAAGGGGCGCCGATAATGGGCGCTCTCAACATTTAATCCGCAACTGTGCATTATATGCAACATCTTGATACTTGATCTGTAAATTTTGAGAAGCAAGGCCAGTGAGATATACATACAGGTACGTTGTTAGGTAAGTAGAAATGGCTGTCCCACTTCCTAGTAGGACTCAATAAGCAATGAATGCGCCGTTTTGATACCATACCTCATGAGATTCTAAAAAGATTTGGATGGGTTATTAAGGATGTAATTTTCGCACGTACAATCCTTTAATCTCCCTACACAACGGCCTATTGTCTTATAGTGCCACCTAGTTCAGGAGAGGTAAAGGGGGGCGCTAAGGCCACTTTTTGTTATTGAGGTATGAGATCATGTCCTTGATCTTAAATTTTGAGAGTTCCTCATTTCCGTTGAAGAATTCTTTACCTAAGTGGAGTGCTTTTTAAATAGTCAAGGCCGAGCAATGGCAGAGAAAGTGTGGGACCGTTTCCCTATGAGCCAAGGCCCTGTGCAGGTAGCAACAATCCTGGCTATGTCATGCCTTGGTTTGTTATAGGCGGGCCAGATTTTCCTAGATAACGCAACTCGTTAAACTATTCCACCTATGATTAGCTTCTCGATGTGTATTTGGTTAGGATATAGCCCTTCAAAACTCCAAGAGGAGCATATACTCTCACTGCCAGTGAGTTGTGAAGGGCTGATCATTGCCTAGCTAGCTCATCTGCCTTCTCATTTCCCTCATAGTCCCTATGGCCCGGTAACCAGATAAGAGTGACTCTCAAATCGATTGGGTCCTTCAAATGCATGAAAATTATGCGGAATTTCATCGAAAAATCATTTTGACTGATGAGGCCCACCTCGGAGGCTAACGTCAACAAGCAAAACTGTCGCATCTGGGGCTCGTAAAAACCCAAGAGTTATTGTTGAAAAGTCTCTCCATCCTCCATGCGGGACTGTTTGGTGCGGTTTATGGGACCTTTCTTTTTCGAAAATGAGGCTAGAGCAACAGTTACGGTCAATGGATTGCGCTATCGAGTTATGATTAATGATTTTTTATGGCCGGAATTAGATTGTATTGATCTGGACAACGTTTGCTTTCAACAAGATGGCGCTCTGTGCCACACAAGCAATGAAACCATCGATCTTTTACGGGAAAAGTTTCCGGACATCGTGTTATCTCTCGAAGAGGTGATCACAATTGGCCACCCAGATCATGTGATTTAACACCTTGCGACTTCTTCCTTTGGGGTCACGTGAATGATAAGGTCTACGCCCAACAGTCCAGCGTCGATTCAGGACTTCAAAGATGGTATTCGTGGGGCAATCGAGGTCATAGGGCAGCCACTTTGCGATTTGGTTATGGAAAATTTCATGAAAAGGATATAGTCCTGTAAGCGTAGTCGTGCGGCGGCCATTTGGCTGATGTTTGTGTTCCATTATTAACGGCATATCTTCTTTCTTATAATAAAATATTTTTATTATATTTTTCTTTGAATATCAAAATAACACCTCTTATTGGAAAACCCTTTAGGTACGCTGCTTGAGGTTTGTAATACTTTGATTTACTCGCTATGGATTTTACCGCTTGAACCTATTATTAAAACTGTTTCCTGTCAATTTGTCATTTTTGTATTTTCAAAAAAAAAAATTTTTTTGAATGTCATTTTTGGTCGATAATTTCAATATTAGTGACGGCATTGCCATTAACGTTTGAACAAAACTGTAACTAGAGTATAGCTTCTCTTTCCCAACAATTTTGTTTGTACTTTTTTTTTGTATTTTTTTTTTTTTTTACATCACTCTACCAGCCCCTTCCAATCTGGTCGACTTTTCCCCGAAATGTTAAAATCCAAAGATCCGTTCATGGCGATTAAACAACACACCAATCATCCATGTAGGTTGGTATCAGTGTGCAGTCATCGTCTTCGCGAAACACTATTTCATGTGCTGCTTAGCAAGCAGACCAGCAATCCAAGAGATACAAAAAAAAAATACCTAGTTGTTTCTTTATTTTTTTTGTAACTTCAATCTTGTTTCCTTTCTCTGTGTATAAATACCGGTGCTGGTGGTTTTATTAACTCAATTCAGTACCTACTTTCACTACCCTCAGATCGCGTTCGCCATTCGAATTCGTTTTCGTTGTGTTTTTGATCTTAATGTTTGTGGTTTTTTAAATACAAAAAAATACATTTTTCCACCTGAATTCAATTTATACTTAAAAAATAAAATTTTCAAAAATTATTTTTTAAGGAAAATTAAAAAAAAAAATAAAAAAAGTTTTATAAAAATCGTTTATTTTTTTTTTGTTTTTTTTTGCTCAATAATTGTGCGAATTTGTTTTTAATTTTTACACTGTGATAATTTTACATAAAAAAAAAATTAAAAATGAAATCAGAAATTGCATATCTTTATGTTGCATTCCTTTTTGCGGCCGTTCTTGTGAATTGCGAGGATGACAAAAAGTCCGACAAAGATGACGAAATCAAAGTATACAAACGTTTGATTCCAGCTGATGTTCTTCGAGGTAAAATTGTGTTATAATTATTATTCCACACAGTAAAACAATGAAATCATTAAACTTAAACTTGATTAATTGATGAACGTAAATGGATGTTTCCATTTGACTCAGAAAAGCCTCATCACCAGTAGTTATTACTAATTATCATATAAACCACAGTAAATAGAGTTCGTTTGTGTTATTTCACTCCGGCGCGGCGGTTAACATTTTTGAAAGCAAAACGGATTCATTAAATAAACAGTTTGTTGATTTAATTTCCATCCATCTCGTCAACTTACGCAACAACTTCAGCCTTTCATGACAACGAATTTAATCTTTTTAAGGCAAAGCAAGTTATAGTAGCTAGAAAATGTATCTTATTACTTTTTTCCGCACTTTCATTCGTAATGACGACTTATTAGGAGCTCTTGTTTATACCGGTGATGTAGACTTATAGCTTAGCCTTAGGCATGTTCATAGGACTTAACCAATACCCGGTGGTTTAATCTTTTTAAGGCAAAGCAAGTTATAGTAGCTAGAAAATGTATCTTATTACTTTTTTCCGCACTTTCATTCGTAATGACGACTTATTAGGAGCTCTTGTTTGTACCGGTGATGTAGACTTATAGCTTAGCCTTAGGCATGTTCATAGGACTTAACCAATACCCGGTGGTTACCACGAGGAGGTTAAGTAAGCATTTGGTGTACACAACCACCAAGGTATGATATGACTTAGTAACACTTAATTACGATAAGAGTACAACCAAAAGGTCGAAGTGTACATGAAACGTGATAAAGGAAGGATAAAGGAACCTTCGACTCAGGGTTATGATTGGACAAGCCATTGTGGACTTAGGCCTCAATCAACACTCTCCGCCAGCCAGGTGTCCCCATTTTTGCACTCCAAGTTGATTAAGGTCCTCTTCCACTTGAGTGCGCCACCTGATTCGCAGTCTTCCTCTCCTCCTTGGTCCCTCGGGTATAGTGTCGAAGGCTTTCCGGGCCGGAGCATTGCGGTGTCCATCCCGCTCAAAATGACCGAGCCATCTGAGTCTCTGGACCTTTTGACCCTTCTGGTTAGGTTCATGTCATTGTACAACTCTTAAAGTTCGAAAATACATTTTGAATTTTTTTTTGTTGCCCAAATGAAACTACAAAACGAATCAACAAATACTGAAAAACACCCCAATATATTATTTTCACAAAATGAAAATTTAATGGACCAAATGCTTAGCTACAGAACGATCAAACCAACCAGTCCAGTTCACAAATAACTTAAAGGTTAACATTTCTGCGAATAAAGTTGATTCGAACTAGTATTTATCTTGCTTAGTAGCAAGAAATTATAATATTAATGCACTGAAGAAAAAAAACGACCAAATTTTCGCTTCGGTTTGCATTTCAGTGCTGCAATAAAAATTCGAAAATATTTGTTACGCAACGTTTTGGTCAGTTTCACCTAAACATTACTTTCAGGCAGTCCATTAAAGCCCGATATGTCACAGTTTTAGTCTCTTTCCTCTATCCTTCCCCTAGTACTCCTCGCACTGTGCTTTTGGCATATAAAGGGTAATGAAAAAAGCCCCCGAAAGCACTTTAATTATCAAAAAAGAAAGTGTTTATACTCCCCCGAAATGGCTTGACCGATCAGTAGGCTTATAACTAATTTATTCACGGGTTGTTCACCCCAAACAATTTTTTTTTTTATTTTTTCGACAATTTTTTTTTCTTTCTTTCTTTTTGTGGGGTGGAATTGAAAAATACATTTAGTCCTAAATTTTAAGCCTCCTACCACCGACCCCCATTTACCAAATTTTAAAGGAATATTCGGGTAGTGGTGTTGATGGATTTTACGTATTTTTTTGTACAAAATCGACGAAGCTTTTCATGAGAGGGTAGCAGGCAGTGGGTAGTGGATAGAGTGGTAACGGTGTAGCGGGTTACGGGATAGCGGGTAATGGGGTAGCTGGTAGCGGGTAGAAATGGGTAGCGTATAAAAAGTAGCGGAGTAGGGAGTGAGAAGATAATGGGGTAGTGGTCGGATAGCGGGTAGTGGTTGGTCAGCGGATAGTGGTTGGGTAGAGGGGCGCAAAAGTCTAGGTCTTTTATTTGAGGCAGTACGAAGTCTGCCGAGTCGGCTAGTACAATATATATGTTCGCTCACATTACTCACTATAATGGGGTAGCGGTTAGAAATCGCTGATAGCTGGGTAGCGGGTAAAGAATCGCGGGGTAGGAAGTGATGAGATAATGGGGTAGTGGGCAGTGTTTGGATAGCGGGTAGTGCTTGGGTAGAGGGGTACGAGGTCTGCCAAGTCAGCTAGTACAATATATAAATTGACTAACGCGACAGCTTAAAGAGAGTCATGGCCTTAGTCGCTTACACTCATCAACAATACTGTGAGTGTGAGTGCTAGTAAAGAATTGATGGGATCTACAATCGAATGCCATAAAAGCCAACGTCAAGTGGATCAGAACCCTACATATCAGCAAAAGGAACTGAAATTCACCGTCAAAAAGAATTCAAGAATCATTGAAATATTTTTTTAACTCTGCTTGACAGGTAAGTACTTGTGGAACTTCTAGTACTTCTGTCAATTATGTTTCTTTCCTATAAGTGACGTATGTATGTAAAGATTTTTTTACATTCACTTGCTGTAACAATACCAAAACTGGAACACATTCAAAGAACATTCTTCCCTTTCATTATGTCCAATATACGTTACGTCCTATCTCCCATTGTTATGTACGAATTGGACACTTTTTAATGATCGTTTTAGCCTTCATTTGAGCCTTTATTGCACTCAAGCTCATGCTTTAAATATTTTTGATTGCATCATAGTTTAAAAGCCAACATTGAATTTCTTAATAATACCGAGAGAGATACACAAACCTACAGCTTCATTGTTACCAATTACGATTCTAGTTTTTCCAGCTCTTCTGGCTTTGGCAATTCTTACCAAAACTACGAGTTTAATAAATTAAACCTACAAATGTGAAAATAGTAGCTTTGCTTGTTGCAAAGTAGTAATAGTTTCATAGAGACCTACCTAATAATTGAACATGCAACTTTAACAGCCTTCAGACCAGAGTACATTGGCTTAAGTTGTGAATTTGTATGCGTGAACGTAGAGTTAATATAATTTAATGTTCATTCGACCATAACATGACCTAGATTATTCTCTTGTACAACTACAGACAGATACTTTTAGTTTTTTTTTTTTTTCTCGTTAAATAAAAAGTATCTATATACGAAAAAGCACTTCAAGAGATTTGCATAAACTGCGTTTTTGTATTTGGTGTTATGAGCAGTTGTTTTGACCTTCAACGACTAAGATCGCTACCTTCTCTTCTTTGTTTTCTTAGTTCTTAAATGAAACTTCCTACTTTTTTATACAAAAACAAAAAGTTGCTTTGATTTATCATTGTTGATGTCATCATGTGTGTCGTATATCTTACGTAAGAGATCAGAAATCTGGTTAATTAACATGTACTTGTACATATTTTGTCATTTAGCACATTTTGCAGACGCAAACAGTGTAGATCAGTAAATTTACAAATAGCTATCAAGCCTGAGTGCGTGTTTGGACGAATCGACTTATAATAATTTGTATGTAATATACCTCTTCCCAAGCCTAATAAAACTGCATTGAACTGAAGGCTAAACACACACCGAAGCGGAGAAAACGTTTTTTTTTTTTTTGTCTTTCGACAAAAAGTCGTGCCTTATTCTATCCCACACTGAGGACGACAAAGACACAATTGTTTTGTCTTTGTCCATTTCGGTTGACAAGTTTTTTTGTCGATTTCACTTTGTTTGTCTTGTTCAATTCATAAGACGATGTATAGTTTTGGGTGCTGACATTTTGTCCCGGACTTTTTGTCTGCTTCGGTGTGTTTTGCTATTATAAAACCCCATGTATTTACTGCAACCGACGAGCGAACAAGACTTTTTATCGTGTCGTGTGTTTTTCGGTGTGTATTGCCTCATAAGAGCTCAATGGACACAAAGACACGATTTTTTGTCGAAAAACAAAATCAGACGTCTTGTCTGATTCGGTGTGTTCTTAGCCTAAGCATTTTCTTCAACAAAAAGCGCACGGATTTGTCAGAAACGTTCGTATGCAAAAACAATTTGGAATTTTTTGGATTTGAAATTTCATAATGTTTCACATTTATTGACATTCCAAGCAAGAATGGGGCAACAGATCTGGAAGAGCCAAGGCCTCGTTGACTGACACTCATCATGACAGATTGTTAATCATGAAAGTATTGTCAGTTCTTCGCAAGAGGCAGTACCCGTGAAAGATGAAATACAAACTTTATATGCGAGTACAACCAACGTACGCTATGACGTTTTAAATCGAAGAACATCGATGTGAGTTTTGTGCGGTGATGTGTCATTTCGAACAAACCAAGTATGGTCAACCCCTTTGCAACGCTTTCAACCCCTTTTATTTCGTTTAAAAAAGTAGTCCATGCAATTTCTTAAGCTCTTGATCCTTGACTATCTTTGTACTCTCGTGTGTTTATGTGTGCATAGTATATGTGTATGCACGTGTAAATATACTAATATAGCTCGTCACTTGTCACTTGATACGTCACGATATGCTGATGAGCATCATCAGTAAAATAAAGTACAGTGAAACAGAAAATTGCGAATTGCTTGAAGTGCCATGCAACTGAAGAGGAAACATTTTTAAACTAAATGCATCTTGCTAAGAAATAAAACGTTTGTTCGATATAACCAGCCCCGGGGCACTCTGGTGCTTGTCATACTAGTGAGTGGAGCTGTCAAAAAACTGAAAAATTTCTCTTAGTTTCGTTTCACATCGAACGCGTTAGTAGTGCTCTGGGTTTTTCTTTTCTCTTTGTTTTATAGTTCAGTGTTCGCGACATCGAACAGCTCAGTGCGAAATCAGAGCGCCACAGAGCGACCCAGAGCGCACATCGAACGAACCTTAAGAGAGCATTGAGAAATGTGACTTCCGCCAAATCAAAAAAGCTGTCACTGATTTGATTTGATTTTCAAGTAGATTTCGCTTAAAAGAGGTCTACGTTTTCACCATCGATAAATCGGAGTTTTTGAATTGATAATTTACTAAATATTCTATTTTAATTTTATAGATTTTCCTGGAATGTGCTTTGCTTCGACTCGCTGTGCAACAGTTGAACCTGGAAAAACTTGGGATCTTACACCGTTCTGTGGTCGATCAACATGTGTTCTCGATGAATCAAATCCAGCAAAGTATGTATATTTCGTATCTTAATATTACAATTGCAATTGATTTTAATATATTTTTTCTTATTTTTGAAAAGATTACTTGAGCTTGTGGAAGATTGTGGGCCACTACCATTGGCAAATGAAAAATGCAAATTGGACACAGAAAAAACCAACAAAACTGCTCCATTTCCATACTGTTGCCCGACGTTCAAGTGTGAGCCCGGTGTAAAACTAGAGTATCCAGAAATCAAAGAAGAGCCCAAAAAAGAATAGAGATTGCTCAATTCCATAAGACTTTTTTTAAAAAGTGAAATATATGTCAAACCAAGTGAAAGATTAAATTTTAGATTTTTTACTAATGTAATATTGATTTAAACTCTTCAAAAATAAATGAACCAAAATCTTTCAGCAGATAGATGCGGCAAATGTTCAGTTGGATCAATCAAACAACAACACTAGTCAAACCACCTTCGCAACCATAGAAGAATTAAAGCTCCAAATATCTCGCAGAGCTATAATTGGTTTTCGTCATAAGATTCTTATCGGAAAGGTGGCTTATAGCCGTCAATGAAAGAGATCCCTGATTGAAATCCAGTCGGAAATTTGTTCTTCACATCGAATGTCACTCAAGTCGATTGTGTGTTTAAAACTGCTCCCTGGTTTGTTTCATTACGCCCACCTTACAATTTTTGGCTCTAATACCCGCGACCCAAATAATTTCATAAGCTCCCATTCACGGTGTGGGCGGATGGAAGCTTATATGAAATTATTTGGGTCGCGAAGTGCTTGAGTGATGATACCCTGTCAAACAACAACTCTGCCAGTCAAAAAAGAAACATTCTGTCCTCCCCAGATAAATTCGATCCCCTGAAAAGAACAGCTGCAATTTGTATGGAAATATCAAACTCGTCGACAAAAGCGACAAAGTTGACCCTTTTTGACTTTAACCTACTTCGTTCGGATCGATCTTCATCCACAAACCCCTGAAATTTTAAGTGAAATATCAAGGAAATGCTTTGTCAAAACCTTTTGTGTGGCGTCATCTTGAGACCCATGAATTTCTATGGCGAAAAAAAACTGTTTTCTTCTAGGTCTCAATCTCAAGATGCCGTTTGAAAGGTTCCGCTTTCGATATATCTCAAAAAATCTACATCCGCATCCGCATCCGTGGATGTCATTATTTTTACATCCGCAACATCCCTGGGGCCGAATTACGGCATCCGTTATCGAGTGAGTGAGTCTCATCAGTTATCGAACGAACGAGTAACCTCATTGGGATTATGACATTCGATAGGTCACGTATCGTTTAAGAATAAAAAAATGTAGTAGTTTTATCGAGTCTCTATGTTTTGAAGGAACTTTGAAAGGCTTAACAAATAAAAAAACAAAACTTGAGCGAAATAACAGAGGAAGAAATATAATTCTATTTTTTTTAATGAAATAAACACAGTTTGGCTGTTAACAAAGGACGAGATGGATGAAGCCATGAAGCTTAAAATCTTGACCAAAATAGATTATTGGCAAGGAATTTCATAATAAAATAACTTAAACAGTAAAATTTAAATTTTTTCTTGGAAAGTTCCTGCCATCAGTGAGGTGTTTGTGTGTCGAATGAAATTACGCTCGATAGCTGAGCAGAGAATTTAAATTATTGTACAAGAAGCTCGATACATAGCTAGATATCGTGAGAGGTAATGCCAAACACACACAATTCAGTATCGTTTTATTCGATAACGGATGCCGTAATTCGGCCCCTGGTTTCGATATTTTAGTAGGAGAGCCGCTGAAGGCCGATCTTCACCGAACTGTTAACCGGCTGAAACTTTTTTTTATGAAATTTAGTTTGAAAACATATATGAATATGATAGCTTGCCTAACGAAAAGTGTGCCAGGCTATATTAAATTTAACTTTATTTTAATCAATTACTAACTCCTCCTTCACCCATACGTTAAAATAAAACGTTGTGCCACATAGCCACATGTGTAAGTAGGCTTGAGACAAGAAAAAAATTGTACGGGAGCGGGGGGCCTATTCCCCCCGTTTAGCCAGGAGGGGCAGTTTTCTGAAAAATTGGCTAATTTTTTTCTTAATATTAAAATTCAACGGCTTCATCTACAACAACGTGTTATACCTTTCTGCAAAGCCAAAAACTTAGGCTTTCATTTTGTATTTAAATTTAATTGTTTTAAATAATAGTTTTAGAAAAAATAATTTAATTGCCGCATGCTCCCCTATAGGCCAATGCCCTGTGCAGGTAGCAAAACTCCTGCCTATGTCATGCCTTGGTTTGGAAATTAAATTGATTGGCTTTGGTTTGTTATAGGCGGGCCAGATTTTCCTAGATATAACTCAACTCGTTAAACTATTCCATCTATGATTAGCCCTACGAATTCCATATTTGAGGTCTTAAATCGACGCTGGCCTGTTGGCGTAGACCTTTTCATTCACGTAATCCCAAAGGAAGAAGTCGCAAGGTATTAGATCACAAGATCTCGGTGGCCAATTGTGATCACCTTATTCGAGAGGTAACACGACGTCCGGAAACTTTTCCCGTTTACGAGCCGTCTCTGTCAAATTTTCACCATTTTTATAGTGAATTTTAACGCGTTGTTGAAGAGTGTATCGTTCCATTTTTATGGCGTAGTTTCTACTTGTCAAATGTCAAAAAATGACAATTTCAAAACTGACAGCTACCGAAATAGCGGGCTATTCAAAATAACACCGGACAGATAGTATTATCAAGAATGGTGTTATCGATGTGCCAGGTCTCGAGATGGCATTACAATCGACTGCTGTTTTTTTTCTCGGATACACGAACGGAAAAATAGAAAATTTGTGGTATTTGGTGAATTGGAGGGTAAAACGTTGGTAGGTTTGCAATCTTATTATTTCTGATCAGAGGCTTGGTACGTTTTATATTTAAAAATTGCCACCATCGCGTATGGCATATGGATAACAATAAATTTATTCGTTGTTCTTGCTCGTTCGGTTGTTTTAGATTTTGTATCGTGTGAGTGTGTGTCTTGAGCAGTTTTATTTATTAAGTGAAAATAAACAGTGCATTAAACAGGTATGTTGGTTTTTTTTTTGTTCTACAAATATTTATAGATTCGATACCTTGTCAATCCAATGTAAAGGAAAAACAAAATAAATTTGTCTTTATTTTGTTTTTCATTCTTCTTCAGTAAGAAAATAATATGTACCTCAAGACCAACAACTTAACTTGTTAAACTGAAACTTTGTGCTCAATTGTGTTGTCTTATGTGTAAATCTTCTGTATAATCAAAAAGGACACTGTAAGTAAATGATAAATGCTGTGGATAATCAAAAGAGGACACAGCATACGGTGTGTTCGTATACTCCCCAAAACAGAGATACAACTTCCAAAACACCCCATCATAGTTTTCACATAAAAAAGAAAAAAAGTTCCATATTTTTTTTTTTTTTTTGTTCTTGAATCAATGAACACAATCATGTGCCGAGTGCGTGATTCTAATAAAGGAATAGAGAAACCTTTTATGTAATGCTACCAAAATAAATGTAGCTATAAAGAGAACATCCTGATTATAATATACATCAACATCCCCATACACTTTTCGAGGAATATTTATATAAAAGGTTGATTGTAAAGGTAGGTGGTTTGGCGAGGCAACTGTTGGTATATTACTATCGACCACCCCAGGAAAACATTTCTACTAAACAGTTTCATTGAGAAAGACCTTACAAATGTTTGAAAATTGCATTCTTTAAATGTGTAATTACAAAGTATGTCAAAATACTCAATTTTAAGATACGTTTTTGGAAGGTAATTTTATCTCTTTCATCATTTGCACCCACTCAAGGGATTTTTATACCCTTTTTATGCCAGAGACACAGTGAGTGCATTAGGAAGAAGGGAAGGGGTTGGAAAGGAGGCGTTGGTGTACATTGGTCTCGAATTCTTGAACATTGTATTGATTGTGGAGGAAAGAGTGTGAACCAGAGTTCCACATTCACGTAGTACGGCCATCTTCGGGTCATCTTTGGCCCCGTGTGTGCATTGAAGGGGGATGGCGAAGAAGATATAACAGCGAACTTTACGGGTTGTACAACAACATGGACCTAGCTAGAAGGGCAAAGATCCAGAGACTCAGGTGGCCTTGTAATTTTGAGCGGATGGACACCAATGCTCCGGCCCGGAAAGTCTTCGACACTATTTCCGAGGGATGTAGGAGAAGAGGAAAACCGCGACCCAGGTGGCGCACTCAAGTGGAAGAGGACCTCAATCAACTTGGAGTGAAAAACCTGGATACAGCTGGCTAGGGACCGATCTGGCTGGCGGAGACTGTTGATTGAGGCCCAAGTCCAAAACGGACTGTAGCGCCACCTTAAGTAAGTAAGTAACTCACCAACCAGGTATCACCCTCCGCGTTGGTATGTAAAAGGGGAAGTATATGATATGTTTTCAGCTTGCCTCAAATATCTTGATGCCAGCTCTTGGACTATACCGTTTGTAGACCATTTATATAAACCCTTTGCTACTGATTTTAGTCTTCAAAAAGAGGTTTTAGATAATGATGATGATGATGACAAGCAAACTAATTCAGTGTTGAACACATTTTAGTAAGGCAAACAATTGCGTATTTTTTTTTTTTTGGGATTAAACTGCTACAGTCCATCACTGGCAGGATTTATCTACGCAACTATATCAAATTTGTCTTATCAAATTCACATACCGAATTGATTTCTAGAAATCTAGAACCAACATCAAGCAATAATAAACTTAATCTCAGATAAATTTATTGTTCTTATCTTAAACTAGTCGATCAACTGCGTATCTTGCTGTTAAGATTCATTAAATCCTAACGTGGTTTTTAATCAATATCTTACTCTAAAATACTTCTAATTCGTTTTGATTAATTTAATCAATTCAGAAAAAAAGAGGAAGACAATAAAACAAACAAAATCATAACAAAGTCAAAAAACAAGATTATTAAATGTACTTTGTCATTGCGAGTTGTGACCTCGCCATCATCATGATTATGAGCTCACGGAGCGGCGTGCGTACTGAGAATATTACTTTCTGTTCCAAAAATAACCACACAAATTGAACAACAACACAAAAAGAAAAAAAAAATATTGCACGATAAAAAATTTAAACAAAGCAGGGGTATAAGTATATCTTTACCCCCTTTGTTGACTATAAAGAGAATTCTTAATCTTTGGGTTTGTGTCGTTGTAAAGCAAGATAGGAATCGTCGTTGACAAGGATAATGTTGATTCACTTAGACCCTCACCACCATCACTTTACAAAATTTCGAATAGGAGAGTTGAAACATTAGAAACAACCATTTTGACATCTTATATCAATCGTTGTCAGTTCACAAGTATTTTCGAAAAAGAATTTAGCACGGAGATAGGTATTGCTTCAGTTGGAGAACTTTGAACAGCTCCTTCAGAAGTCATTTGAAGAGACACACCCAGCCTGATGGACATGTCTTCCATTATGACCCAAATAGTGAAGCTTATGTTAATTCTGCTTAGGGGAATCAATCATTTAGACAGGTTCAGGTCCACAAATTGTCATATTTGTTTCGTTGCTCGACATTTTTGTGGTGTTCCTATTTTGTGTTTGTATCTGCGAGTAATCTAAAGCAGAATTATTCTTTTTTTTGGCGAGCTCCATTTCGCGGAATGTCTCTGTGAACCAGCACCCATATGAAGCAAAAAATTCGTATATCCCCACAAGATATCACGTTTTCTTTAAGCCAGGATACTTCTAGAGATCCATCTTCTTCCCAAAAGGATCTTGAAGCAATGGAATCGAATACCATCTTAGGAGTGGTATATTCTAACCGATTTCCGATAGATCTGAAATTGTTTAAAATTGTAGTTTGGCCAGTTTGGAGAATTTTGAACCCTCTTGTTCGACGACACTTAAACCAGGGCTTCTCATCACGTAAGCTATAGACGATATCGCCTTCGATAACTGCTTACGTGAAAGCAGTAAAAATGTCTATCGATCAAACGATATCAACTTCACAGTTTTCATGTAACGTCAAACGATATCGTCTCATCGATATCGAAACCATGATGACTAAGAAGACCCCAACATTATAACAGCGTTCCAATCAGCCCATGCGGGTGGCGGTTTTTTTATCCGAAAACCATTCACTGGCAAACCACCGTCTTTCAAACGCAAGCCAATCAAAGGATATCCTTTTGTTCAGCATAGATTATCTTTGCTAGTTTATGAGCCAGAGCAGGAGAGGTGCAGAGGAGGTGAAGGACTTTTTCCTCATCCTTTTTTTTTGTTCACACTATCAGATAAAGTCGAAGAGAGCTTAAAGCAAGCCACATCTAACGACCATTAGTCTTTAACCCAGAAAACTGAGTTAATAGACCGGCTCATCACTTAGTGCAGTGTTAGTTGTTAGTAGGCAATCTAAAACAAACGAACACTTACACAAGAAATGACAAAATTATACAAATACAAACAAATAAAAAACAATACATGATTAGACAACAATTAAAACAATTAAGAGCGTGCTACACTGGTTTTAAGCATAGTCTTTAATTTATTCCTATTAATATGAAAGTCAATAAGATCCATATTATAATTCAAAAGCCTACTCATCCTTGTCAAGGGCTCATGCATTCCGTAATTGGTCCTATGTCTTGGGACTTTAATAAGATCGATGTTGCGAAGATGATAACCTCCTCCCCGATAATAAAAAAGTATAGCACTAAGAAGGTCTGGTGCATCTGTGACGCCTATTATGAGTTGATGAAGGAAAACTAAATCATTGTTAGTCCTTCTTTGAGACAACGTTTGCATTTGAAGAAGTGATAATCGATCCTCATAAGGAGGAATATTTTGAGGATCATGCCATTGAATACCTTTTAATGCGAAACGAGTAAAATTACGTTGCACCGATTCTAACCTGTCAATATGAACGTTATAATAAGGATTCCAAATCTGTGAAGCATATTCAAGATGCGGACGAACAAGGCAATTATAAAGAGAAAGGGTGACGTTAGGATCAAGAAATTCTTTTGACCAACGCTTAACGAAACCCAGCATAGAATTAGCTTTATTAACAATGTTGTTAATGTGCTCTGTAAAATCAAGATTCGGTGTAAAAAGAACCCCTAGGTCCCTTACTTTAAAAACACGAGAAAGAATCTGCTGAGATATATAATACTCATAAGTCGAAGATGCTCGTTTTTTTGAGAATGTCATTGTCTGACATTTCGATGGGTTTAGATTTAAACTGTTCTTATTACACCATACAGAAAACCTATTTATATCATTTTGCAGAAGAATGCGATCATCGTTAGATGTAATTTTCTTAAAGATCTTCATGTCATCTGCAAAAATAAGAATTTCACTATCACGAACACATAACGGTGCATCATTTATTGATAAGATAAAGAGAAGAGGTCCTAAATGACTACCTTGTGGAACACCAGATTTAGCAGTAAAAGTTTTCGAAAACATGTCTCTGAATTTAACTTGATAAGTTCTATCCTCAAGGTAAGAAGAAATCCATGAAACCAGCCCAGGGGGAAAGCCTAACAACTGTAGTTTCAACTTGATAACTGAGTGAGACAGTTGATCAAAAGCTTTTGAAAAATCAGTGTATACACAATGAGTTTCCAATCCATGTTTTAAACTGTTCAGACAATTATGCGCAAAGGCAAGAAGGTTTGTGACAGTTGATCTCCTTTGTATAAAGCCATGTTGCTCACTGCATATGATGTTTTTACAGTAAAAGGATAAACTCTCACACACTATTTGTTCAAACAGTTTAGGGATACAAGAAAGTTTAGAAATAGGCCTATAATTAACAATATGCGACTTATCTCCCATTTTAAAAACAGGCGTGATGTAAGCAATCTTCCAGGCACAAAGGAATTTACCAAGTCGCAAAGATAGTTGGAATATATTACTAAGAGACTTAGCTAAAACTGTATTGCATTTTTTCAATAATATGGGAGGAATACCGTCAGGACCAGAAGAATAGTCTTCTTTCAAAAAGGACACAAATTTTAGGACTAGATCAATCTCGATCGGGACATTATTAAACGTGACTTATTTGCTATTTTTCAAATAGTTGAAAAAATCAATGTCTACATCAACGGGAGTATCTATGAAAGATTGACTGAAATTATTGGCAAATGCATCGCAGATCTCAGAAGTAGAGCTCAGAATTACATTATTGTAAGTGAGATTGACTGGGTAAACATCACATTTTCTCTTAGAGTTTACGAAGTTCCAAAAAAGCTTAGGGTCTTGTTTCAAAGACTCACCCATATGAACAATATACTCATTATAAAGATCATATGACAATCTTTTAAACTCTTCGAAAAGAGATATATAAACCACTTCGTTCTCTAAGGACATAGATCTTATATAATTTTTCCACGCCTTATTTCTCTTATTACGGAGGCTTTTTAACTCTTTTGTGTACCAAGGATGACAAGAGGTGTTGGTTTGACTGATTTTTTTCTTAGGTACAGTTTCGTTTATAAATCTCATGAGCACAGAATAGAAACTAGAGACAGTTTCGTCAATGTTGTTAGAAAATGGTAAGTTTTCAATACCATAATTTAATAGACTGTCCGAAAGCTGTTGAAAATGGGCTCTACGAAAGTCGTATTTATATGAGCAGTCATGGGAATTACTATTTTCTAGTAAATGACCACTCAAGTCAAGAATAATATCTAAAGGAGGGTGATAACTATCAATATTAGATATTGCAGAAGCCGATTCAATCACCACTGTACATTCCGCATTAGATGAGAAAACCAAGTCAAGTGACCGATTTAACGAATTTAGAATAGAGCTTACTTGTTGTAAATCCGCTGAGATTATATTATCTAACATTTGGAGTTCCATTTGAGAAGAACTTGGGGAAGCTTCTAAATGGAAATCATCCTCAGAAGGAACCCAGTTAATGTTAGGAAGATTAAAATCACCCAACAAGATTATCTCACTCTCAATGCCTGAACAGCTAATGATATAGTCAAGAACTGAAGATAGTTCAGTGAAGAGAGAAATAGGACTTTTAGGTGGAATATAAACGTTAATAATAAAAACATCCTTTGCATGTACGTTTAATTTAATGCATATAAATTCTAAGTTAAGAACGAAAGGAATATACACTTGGGACGAGTACAAACTATTACGAACAGCAATAAGGACCCCACCACCAACTGAATTCAATTCATTTTCATGACGATCTTTTCGATAAACTATGAAATCTTTGTCAAAAAGTTCGGCGTCCAATATTTAGGCGTTAAGCCACGTTTCGGTAAATGCAAAAAGATCATAAGAAAATGTTTGAGAATTATTAAAAACTGTAGTAGTCTTACTACGAAGTCCTCTTCTCTCCTCTTCCTCATCCATGCAGCTTCTGCAGAAATCATTTGAAAATATACGCCCAGTCGCGCGGCGGCGTGTCTTCCTATTGTGCCATCTCTCCATATGAGACGATCGACATTAGAGACAGAGTCCAGGGATTTTATAGCTGCCTGACTATCTAAGAAAATCCGGATATCAGATGGGGATATCACGTTTTCTCTGAGCCACGACAGGAGTTCCTTTATCGCCAAAAGTTCTGCTTGAAACACGCTACAATGATTTGGAAGGCTGAATGAGAGACTTAGTTTTAGTTAGTCGTTCAGAGTACACACCTCCACCAACTCCATCACTAGTTTTCGATTCATGTGCATAGAAGTGGATTGCCGCGTCTTCCAAGAATGTTTTATTTTCCCCAGAAGGATCTTTGAAAGTTTCCGTCGAACTGTAGTTGAGGTATTATGTAGTCTGTGTGCTCTGCAAGTGATTTTAGATAATTAAAAATAACAGAGTGGCCAATGTTATTGTTAGTCCACTGTGAAGAGGCATTCAGGCGAATTGCAGAACTAGCAGCTATTTGTTTGCTGATTATATCGAGAGGTGTCAGATAGAGTAGGGGATGACATGTTGATAGTCTTGGAAGTTTTGTCAGTTCTTTGCAAGAGTCAGTTCCCGTGAAAGGTGAAATACAAATTGTATGGACAAGAGCCCACAACGCCAACGCACCTAACCACTAAGCTACGGACATAACTCAAATTTCTTTCGGATTGTTTCTCTTCATTGTGGCTAAACAATGTTTAGAAACATTATTGTTTCGCCGAACCCAAGTGGCAAGTTTCAAGATATGTTTTAATCTTTTTCTATTCCTTCTGTTGGTGATTGCCTCTTGGCAAGAAAGTTAATAAAAACAAAAAAAAAAAGAGATACAAATCAATGAGGAAAGTCTATCAACCCTTTTAACTTTTGCAGAGTGGAGTCTCTCTCTCTCTTTCAGAACATGAAATTCACTCAAAATCCGTTGAACGATAAAACTATTTATCAAAAACTCAAGAACACTCAAAGCATCGACACTGGCTGAGGTATTATCTTCTTTCGTTCTGGATTCTGACAAAACAATAAATCGAGTGAAATCTTAATGGATCGTAAGTAGGTATAAACTCAAACGCATATCAAATTCATATTTTAGTAAAGAAAATATTTTCAAACTAACAACACTGAAAAGAAAAATTTAGTTACAGATTTTATTCGTCTTGTTGGATAGAAATAATTCAATTGACTATTGGAAATCAAAGAAAGCAAAGTTCAATTCAATTAATTGAAAATCAAGTGAATTGTTGATTGATTAAAGACAGAAAGAACTCAATGGCAGCAGAAATATATACACAGTCTGAGGGGTAACTATTTCCATTTCAATCTGGTTGTTATTGGTTTTTTTTTTCCAAATCTTGTTTTCAAATGAAACAAAACTCAAGCCAGAGAGGTATACCTACTCGCAAACATAATTTTCCATAGAGCTTTGGATAATTAGTTTTATTGCCATGATCACATGAGAAACTGTTACTTTAATTGTTATTTGTTTATTCAAAGTCAACAAGGCCATCAAAATTAACATACCAAAACGACAGTAAGGCCCAGTGGCGGATTAAACGTTGAGAGCGCCGTAGGCAAGCATCTCATCGGCGGCGGCGCCCCTATTTTAGAAATAACTCGTACTATAGTTTGACCGAAATAGCTGTACCGCGCGGTTTTTAGAATTGGCGGGCCGAGTTGTCAGGTTCGAATTGGCGAACTGAGTTGGCAAACTGAGTCGACTCTGTAAGTGCAATTGCTCAGTGGTAATTCATAAGTGGTAACTGGTAATTGAGGTGTGAGGTCATAACGTTCTTCTTTAACAACCACGTATGATCTAGCATTATGTGCCACTTCATCAAATTATTGCGCCCTTTGTACCCTCGCGCCCTACACATGCCTACTTTGCCTTTAGGATAATACGCCACTGGTAAGGCCACATATCTGTCAATTTATTACTGAATCAAGATATGACTATCGAAAAACAACTTGTGATGGAAGTAAACAAAATTATCTATCATCGTAATTAATTTTATTTCGTGCTTTCAATTAAATTTTGATCGAGACAGATTTTATTCGAAAACAAAAGGCTCTAAAGCCCTTGATTTAAATGAAATAAATAGAGTGGCGCGACAGCTCTTGAAGAACCAAGGCCTTGGAGTGGCTTACTCTCATCAACAATTCTCTGGGGTGCGTGTGAAGAATCGAGGGGACCTACAATTTAACGCCGATTCCGAACGGCCGAAGTTGAGAAACACTTTTTCATGACAGATTGATATGCTCTTGGAAGTTTTGTCAGTTCTTCGCAAGAGGCAGTGTCCGTGAAAGATGAAATAAAAACTTTGGGCACGAGTGTCAAGCAATGCATTGAGGCCCTCAAGGAACTCGATTTGAGCGTCACTCTTATCTAGATACCGGGTCATAGGGGGCTATATGAGGGAAATGAGAAGGCAGATGAGCTATAGCTAGGCAAGGATCAGTGTATACGCTCCCCTTGGAGTTGCGAAGGGCTATATCCTGACCAAATACACATAGAGAAGCTAATCGTAGGCGGAATAGTTTATCGAGTTGCGTTATATCTAGGGAGAATCTGGCCCGCTTATAACAAACCAAAATCAATCAATTCAATTTCCAAACCAAGGCATGACATAGCCAAGATTGTTGTTACCTGCACAGGGCATTGGCCTATAGGGGAGCATGCGGCAAAATTGGGTATACCACATAACTCCTTCTGCCGTAGCTATGAGAACCAGAATGAGAAGGAGACGGTCCCACAATTTCTCTGCCATTGCCCGGCCTTGGCTAGGAAAAGAGCACTCCACTTAGGTAAAGAATTCTCCAACGGTATTGAGGAACTTTCAGAATTTAAGATCACAGACATCCCCTAAACTAGATGGCACTATGAGACAATAGGCCGTGGTGTACTACAGTATGAATACGATTGTACGTCCGAAATATACATCCTTCCTAGCCCATCCAAATCTTTGTAGAATCTCATGAGGTAGGTATCAAAACGGCGCACTCAGCGCTAATTGAGTCCTACAAGGAAGTGGGACAGCCATTTCTACCTACCATGGGCACGAGTAGCACGACGACGTTCTGCTTAACAGCAAACGCACCTCATAACTAAGCTACGGACACTACAAAAAGGGATCGACTGCCATCTTTAAATGAATTCAAATTCTAATAAAAATACTCCATTCATGTTCAGTAGCCAACTTCACTTTAAACGCACAAAAAATAAGTCTTTGAAATTAAGATTCAGCAATAGCTGAACCATTGTAGATTTATTTGACTGGCATGGGACTTTAAAGATGGCATTTTGACTATCGTTGCCCGCCGTCTAGTAACAAGCAGAGAAAGTCATTTTCTTTTCTCAATTGATTCAACCTTATTTTGACATTCTCTTTCATTCGTAAGTTATTCGAATTCGTATGGTACGTATTTTCACTTTCGAAAGTTCATTTTAATTCGAAAATAAAGCAAACTTTGAATACATTCTACAATGAATATCATTCGTTCGTATTTGAAACTACATGGAATTCATTCGAATGAATAGATTCAATTCTATCGAATGAGCTAATCATTCGAATCTTCGAATAAGCGAGAATCGACCCTATCCAGGTAACTGGAAGTTCATTCGAATGAATAGATCTATTTCTATTCTATCGAATAAGCTATTCATTCGAATCCTCGAATAAGCGAGAGTCGACCCTATCGAGGTAACAGGAAGTTCATTCGAATGAATAGATCTATTTCTATTCTATCGAATGAGGTATTCATTCGAATCTCAGAAAAAGCGAGAATTGATCCTATCGACGTAACCGTCGCGTCGGTCGGAGCGGAATTTTCTCCGATTTCCTCCGAATCGGAAACATTTTGCTTGTCAGAGAACTACCTCGAAACTAAATTCGGAGGAAATCGGGAAAAATTCCGCTCCGTTGACTTGAGAGACGCCAGCAGTTGTCATCTTAACATCCTTTCAACTAAACTCCAACCCTAATTTTGTTTTTGTGTTTTTTTTTTGCTTTTTTTCATCTAGAAACGAGCATTTCAACATGAATAAATTATGCCGTCAATTGTCAATTGAATCTCCCGGTTCAGTTATCAAAAATTGCGTATTTAATTTCTTCGTTCCAATTCAGGATACTCCACCAAAAGGTGCACGCATAAAAATTGTTTGCGCTGGTGCATGCTACAAACGTAATCGTTCAGCTTCAATTTCGTCAATGTCATCAGTTTCATCCGAATTAAGTGATTATAATCCAACAACAACAACAACACAACAACAGCAACAATCATCACCAGCCCATCAGGGATTTCGAGAAGGATCACTATTTCCTGGTTTCGAAGTAGCCGGTGTAATTGAATGTTTAGGTGATGAAATTGATTCAAATTGCACATTGAAAATTGGACAACGTGTTATTGTTTATCCATTCGATGAGGATCCAGCTGGTTATGCTGAATTAATGGTTGTACCCGATTTAAAATATATTGTTCCAATTCCTGATGAATTGCCAATGAGTGTTGCTGCAATGCTACCAACTGGCGCTTTATTAGCCATGAATGCTGTATTCAAAGCTCATTCGGTTGTTAAAAAAATTCTTGAAGAACGAAAGGTACACAATGTCGATGATAAAAAGTGCAAAATTTTGATTGTTGGCACCGGTGGCTTGGCATTGTGGGCAGTTCGAATTGCATCATATCATTTTGCGACATCAGGATCTAATAATTTAGTCGATATAACTGTTGCAAGCTTAAGGGATGAAGGTTTTCGCTTGGCTACGGAGATAAAGAAGTATGATTATCGATGTATTTGTATGTTTCTATTTTATTTTGTTTGATTTTCGTTAGTGTCAACGTTGTGCAGTGGAATGAATGCCTGTATGAGCCACAATTAATCGAAAGAACTAAAAATGTTTGCGGTGGAGCAGTTGATGTTGTTATTGATTTTGGCACAACTTCCAGAAGTCTACATCGCTCCATCAATTGCTTGTCAATGGTATGTTTGATTGGTAGTAACATTTGTTGTTTGTGAAGAAATCGATTGGGTCAATGAATGCCTTAAAGAAGCATAACAAAAGCCGTGTTTTTTCACTAGTCAATAGCCAGCACAGTAATCAAGTGTCAAATCAATCTGTCAAATTCAATTTATATGGCAATTGTTACATAAAACGTCTCAAAATGGACCTGAGGTGTTTGCCTCGGGTTACACAAAATTAGCAAGTACTACAACCTAAGCGAGTGCAAAACTCAGATAAAATCAGGTCATTAGATTTGTAGAGCGAAATAATTCTTTTTAACGCCATCAGCGCTGTCTTCATTTCAATAATTGAAAGTTCTATCGCCGGCACAACTGTCATTTTTTTTTCACTGGGCATTTTTATCCTTTGTATATGAAATAGACTAGTACTACCAAGATTGGAAATCTAGTACCATGGTCCTGGCATCGATCCTAGAGTCATCTACCTAAAAGCTGAGAACTACTGCTTTGGAGAATTTGGAGATTATTTTCAATGGGGAATTCATGAAAAATGGCGTAAGGTAAGAACGAGAACGCCTTATAGAAAATATTCTTGCATAAGAACGGCAAGGACATAATAATAATTTTGTTATGAGACTTTTCTGTGGAGATATTTGTTTGGCCTTGAATATAATGTAGAGTGCTTTTATACACAGATCTTTGAGAGTATGTATTTTGTATGTGTAAGAATTAAGAAAACGCAGATGGATGGCTTTTGGCAAAATTTGATAAAAACTGAGTTCTGCGTTACCACAGTGTATTTTATAAAAGTTCACAGAGGAAGACAATACAATTTATATATAAAACACTTTTATACATTCACGTAATTCAAACTTGAAAAAAGGAACCCAAGTTGATTGAGAAAAAGGAAGGTAGACTGAAGAGTGTATTTAATACTGAAATCAATTAAAATACTAAAAATGTTTATAGATACAAGCACGTTATTTAAACTTTGTGTACTTTTATGGGTTGACATCTGATGCAGAGAGGATGTATTATATTATAATATTATATACCTCCCATAGAGGTCTAGTGTTTTGTAAATTTGTCGGCTTATTGTTGGTGTATAATTATAGAAACAATTGTGTAATGAAGAATGTAAGCCGAAGTAGATTTTGGAAATATCGAGTTCAATAGAAGTTAAGTTTTTTTGAGTTACGTAAATTTGAAGAAATAAGGGATGATGTGAAGAAGTAAGTTATTTTCAATGATTTACAAAAATGGAAGTAGATCTTCAAGAGGGGTAAAACTGACCCTCACCCATTTTGAAATTGATATCTCTGTCAGTACTAACGAAGGTACCTCGTTTCGGAGTTTTTATTAGAAATACTACACTTTGAAAATGCTTTTGAATTGAACTGAGATGTTTCTAGGGTTTCCAGAGTTTCAATTTTAAATTATATTCAATTTTTTCTTGTTTGAGCAAAATTTTCAATTCCAGGTAATTTTTTTGTTCACACTGCGAACTACTTTTCTTATTTTTCCTGTTGAAAAAAACAATAATTAGAAACAAAATCTCATAAAAGCACCAAAAACAGGCATATTTATATGGTTTTTAGGATATGTTTAACACTGTGCAATCATGAAGAGGGTTTAAAGTATACTTATATGTCTACCTGATTTTCTGTCAAAACATTAATTACCTTACATTTTCTCACTGAGAGTTAGATGTGGGGTATGAATGTTTAAAAAGTGAATTAACTAAAGTAAGTAAGTAATGTAAAAGAAATTTTAAAAAATGATTGATTATATTATCAAGTTACGTAACTAAGTAACCGGATCTTGCAATTCCATTGCACAACCCATATAAGAATAAAATGTCTGTGCATTCTTCTCTGTTAAAAGAAGACATTTCAAAAATACAATGCAACCGAAATTAGGCTTTTTTTATTTAAAATATTGTGAATTATTATAATATTCATGGCTTTCTTAAAAAAGCAGTCAAAGAACAAAAATCATTTAGTTTCAAAAGCATGTAATTTTTTCATTTGCTTTGTAAGCCCTATTTCCTTTCATACATGATCAGGATCACAAAGAAATGTGTAATACCAAAGTACATTGGTAATAGTTTTGATACTTAGTAGCAAAACGTTAAAGTTTTACCTAAAAACTTCTTAAAGTTCTTTCGATCGTATCTTTACTTCGCATATTATTTTTGTTTTTCCTCCCCTCTAACCAACCATACCAATTCGGCGCAATATTTTGTTGTTTTTTTTTTAAAAGCAACCTAACTCTCTTACTCGCATTATTTCAATTTAATATAGCCTACACACTCCTACTTATTGTGTTCGTTCCTGTCATTTTGTTCTCCCTTGGGGAAATTTTGTCTTGTTCTTGTTTTTGAGCTGTCAAACCAAGCAGAGCAGCAAAATTCAAAGTTTTTTTGAGTTACGTAAATTTGAAGAAATAAGGGATGATGTGAAGAAGTAAGTTATTTTCAATGATTTACAAAAATGGAAGTAGATCTTCAAGAGGGGTAACGCTGACCCTCACCCATTTTGAAATTGATATCTCTGTCAGTACTAACGAAGGTACCTCGTTTCGGAGTTTTTATTAGAAATACTACACTTTGAAAATGCTTTTGAATTGAACTGAGATGTTTCTAGGGTTTCCAGAGTTTCAATTTTAAATTATATTCAATTTTTTCTTGTTTGAGCAAAATTTTCAATTCCAGGTAATTTTTTTGTTCACACTGCGAACTACTTTTCTTATTTTTCCTGTTGAAAAAAACAATAATTAGAAACAAAATCTCATAAAAGCACCAAAAACAGGCATATTTATATGGTTTTTAGGATATGTTTAACACTGTGCAATCATGAAGAGGGTTTAAAGTATACTTATATGTCTACCTGATTTTCTGTCAAAACATTAATTACCTTACATTTTCTCACTGAGAGTTAGATGTGGGGTATGAATGTTTAAAAAGTGAATTAACTAAAGTAAGTAAGTAGTGTAAAAGAAATTTTAAAAAATGATTGATTATATTATCAAGTTACGTAACTAAGTAACCGGATCTTGCAATTCCATTGCACAACCCATATAAGAATAAAATGTCTGTGCATTCTTCTCTGTTAAAAGAAGACATTTCAAAAATACAATGTAACCGAAATTAGGCTTTTTTTATTTAAAATATTGTGAATTATTATAATATTCATGGCTTTCTTAAAAAAGCAGTCAAAGAACAAAAATCATTTAGTTTCAAAAGCATGTAATTTTTTCATTTGCTTTGTAAGCCCTATTTCCTTTCATACATGATCAGGATCACAAAGAAATGTGTAATACCAAAGTACATTGGTAATAGTTTTGATACTTAGTAGCAAAACGTTAAAGTTTTACCTAAAAACTTCTTAAAGTTCTTTCGATCGTATCTTTACTTCGCATATTATTTTTGTTTTTCCTCCCCTCTAACCAACCATACCAATTCGGCGCAATATTTTGTTGTTTTTTTTTTAAAAGCAACCTAACTCTCTTACTCGCATTATTTCAATTTAATATAGCCTACACACTCCTACTTATTGTGTTCGTTCCTGTCATTTTGTTCTCCACTGGGGAAATTTTGTCTTGTTCTTGTTTTTGAGCTGTCAAACCAAGCAGAGCAGCAAAATTCAAAAATTCAATTCTTGGTAGTACTAGTCTATTTCATATACAAAGTTTTTATCGGCTGCAATCCAAATTGTTGTTGTTTGCCGAGGGAAATTTTGCTGTGCTGACTACTGGGTAGTGAAAAAAAAAAAAACATGCCCAAATGGATTCTCATATACCAAATTTGTCAATTACAGGGTGGAGTTGTTCTCATCAGTGAAGAAGTAGCTGAAAAACTTCTTCCCAAATTCGCACGTCTAGCTAGCGAAAACCAACAGGAGATAATACCGATTTCAAATGGCAGCATTCAGCAACTACATGAGCTTGTGCAATTGGTTGCTTACAAAAAAGTAAATACCTTCAATTGTCAATTATTCCTTTTGGCCTCAGTAAAGTGTTGTTAAACTTTAAATTACAGATTCAACCACCGCCATACTCCGTTTTTCCTTGTGATCAAGCATCCGATGTTGTGCAAAAGCTTTGCAATTCAGAAATACCCGGACGAGCTATACTACGATTTCATGACATTGAATAAAAATTTTCAATATACGTAAATCTTACCCATTATTCGGAAATACAAACCAAATCTATAACCTAAATTATTAATTTAAACCCCAACCCCATTGCATGTATTTAAAAATATGAAATGTCTGATCTTTTGAGAGTAAACAAAATGGCTGATTTTCAAACAATAGCGTTTCTGACAGCATTTATTGCTTTTCCATTTATAAATTACTTTGTGTGACTTGCTTACTTTTGAAAACAAAATAACAACGATAGCTTTCCGCTTTAAGTTACCAAAAACGAACATTTTTTTTTTTAATTTTTTGCTTAAGATTTTTAAAATATATTTAATTTTTTTTAACGATAAAACTTGTAATTTCATATTCATCTCGTATAAGTTTTCAAACAAGAAAATTGTATTTTAAAATATGTGCATTAATTTTTCATTTAAATATTATATTGCTGTTTTGTATACAAATTAAGTATATTTATTATGACGTAGTATTATAATTCTGTTAAATTTACGTAAAAAACAAAAGTATTTTATAAAAATGAATCAATGTGTATTCTGACCTAGCTTTTATTGTATTTGACTTTTTTTTATAATTTAATTTGTTTTTATGTGATATTATAAAAAATAAAACCAAACAAAAACTTGTAAGATTATTATTATTTTAAATATTATATTTTCTCAAGCCAGACATTGCAAAAAAATAAGACTGACTAAAGGATCATATTTTTAAAAGAGAAAAGATATTCCGAGATGTTATGTTCAAATGAATATTTTTTCGCAATTTCAAATCGCCATATCTCGCAATTTTCCCATGTAGCCTATACCAAATGATGCACGAAGGTCTGTTCACCCTCTATCAGCCACTGAAAACCAAAAGTATCTACGAGCTCTGGTTACCGAGTTAGGATGGGAATCCCATTCACAGTAACGTGCCGGTCTTGATCATCACGGAAGAAGTACGGCCCAATGACACCACCAGCATGTAAACCGCACCAAACAGTGATTTTTTTCGGGATGTAATGGTGCCTCGTGAAGCACATGTGGATTGCTGCCTGACCAATAACGCATATTTTGCTTATTGACGAAGCCATCCAGCCAGAAATGAGCCTCATCGCTGAAGATGATTTTTCGATGAAAATCCGGATCATTTTCAAGTTGTTGCTTAGCCCAATTCACGAACATACGACACTTCTGGTGATCAAGCGGCTTCAGTTCTTGCGTCAATTTGATCTTGTAAGGATGTAGGCCAAGATCTTTTCGCGAAATTCGCCACAACGACGTCACAGAGATGCCCAACGCTTGAGAACGACGCACGTGTGAGAGACTGATTTGGGTCTTCCGCAATTGATGCGCTAGCGGCAGCAATACTGGCACGGGAACATTTTGTACTGAGCCTGTGGATTCAAATTTTTCCACTAGACGCTCAATTGTTGATCTGGCAGGACGATTATGGCGACCATTAATTGTACGTAGCGCTCTTAAAATGTTGACTACTGACTCCGAATTTCGGTAGTAAATTTTAATAATTTCGACTCGTTATTGGATCGTATACCTCTTGATGAAATGGCAAACCTTATTGAAGAGAAATGTCAAGAGAGCGGGAAAAAATATGGCGTCGTTTGCTGTCCTATCGGTCTACTTTTGTAGCGTCCCTATTGAAAAACCCTTTATTTGCTAAAATGTTCTTCCGATTTCTGCCTTCAACAAATTTCCCACAATTTCAAATCGCCATATCTCCCAATTTTCCCAGGTATCCTATATCAAATGATGCACGAAAATAAAGGTCTGTTCACCCTCTATCAACCACTGAAAACCTCTGGTTACCGAGTTATGATCAAAAAACTTTTTTCTTTGGTTTCTTTGGTTTTTGTCCTTAGACCAGTGTAATCCGATAGATACACCATCTTCAGATGCAAATACCTCGGCAACTAGGGCTCGGAATTGAGTTTGGGTTTCAGGAATATGCTCAGGATAACGAGAACTATGAAATGTGTTGAATTTAGAGAAATCATGGGCTTACTCTTTCCAAATTTTGGGTCGAAGAAAAAAAATTGTTTAGCGTCATGCGGCACAGCTGGATTAGTTTGTTCGGGATCCCGAATTCAGTTATCATCGCCATCACAAGCTCTAATAATCGGACAGTTTTGTGTACCATAATTCCGGATTACCAAAGCTATAAGGAATAACTCAGCCCAACAATGATAAATACTCACTTAAATTGAGGACACACCTAAACCATCATTTAAATAAATTGTTGCAATTTGAATTTGATTATTTTTAATATTTCTTTTGCAATAGCTACAGCTACCAGGTGCAACAGTATTTTTTTTATATATATATATATGAATATATATATAGTTTATTTAACTGACTAATACACACATTAATTATATGGTTTAACGTTACACGCTTATTACATGATGTACCTTAACCAACACAATGTTATATAAATAAAATTAATATATAGAAAGTTAGTGTTGATTTGTTCAATTTGTTTATTAGATAAAATAAGCCTTTCTGGTCTTTACCCAACAGCTTTGAGCTAAAGACACAATATAGATAATAATTTGCCGATTTTAAATATAAAAACTTTTAATGTTTCAATAAATATTACAAGATGCGAGCAAATACATTTGCATATAGGTATTAATAGTGTTTGTCTAGTTTTGAATAAAAAATAAAAAAAAAAAAACAAATGGGTATTGAAAATTGAAGTTAACATAATTTCGTCGCTTGCTTGGCCTCAAACAATTAATTATTAAAGTTTAATTATTAAAATTATGTTTCTCCTGATTCATAAATTCTTCAGTGATATTCTTAACTGGCTCAATAATAATCGAAGGTACATCGCGTTCGTTTTTATTACAGCCATCAAAATCTCTAAAACTATTTGAATCCTTAGAGCCAGCAACTATTGAAATTGGCCCGTCATCGTCGTCGTCGCGGTCGTCCCCATCCTCAGGGACATCGTTTGTATTATCGAAATTTACATTTCGTTTTTCGGATATATTTTTGGAAGCTGTCGGTGATGGATGATTAAGTCGCTGTTCGGCGTCTTCGAGAATTTCAATGCCACTTAATTGCTGTTGTTGTAGCTCGGCGGCCTTAGCAGCTGTCGAAAGAATGGAGTTATCTAAATACTCCATGATTTCCCTTTTTTGTGATGTTATATCTTCAGCTGATGCTTTGAAAAGAGTGTTTGTTGCTTGCCAATCGCTGAAATTGTAAATGCAAACATACAAAAGTTGTTTTAAATTGAAATTGCCGGCAGTAAAACAATAGGTTTGTTCGATGTGCACTCTTTGGTGCTCTGATTTCCCACTGAGCTGTTCGCCTCGGTGCAATTCCACCGTGTTCGATGTGTATTCAGTGCTCGCACCGGGAGCGCTTTGAATCAGAGAATTTCGGAGCTATTCGAATCAGCTGTTGCTATACAACAAAGAGAGAAAAAGAGAGAGAGAACGCTCGATATGAAACCAAACCCAGAGAATTGTTTTCAATTCTTTGACAGCTCCGTTGACAGCTTGACAAGCACCGGATCGCCCCGGAGCTGGTAACATCGAACAAACCTAATAAGTACACAAATATAGATTACTCACTCGTCATGATTTTCAAGGTTGCCACCAACTGACTGCTCAATGCCTTGATAAAATTCCGGTTCTAGCATTTAAGAACAATTTTTTATTTTAATTATTAAATTAATTACATGATAAAATTGTAGAATTCTGGTTTTATTAATTTTGTTTGAGAGAACAGAATCAGAGCAAGGAAATGAACACATTGAAAAGAAGCTAAATTCATAAAATGCATTTAAAATAGGTTAATGAAGCAAAACCAGACAATTATGTAAAAATAAAGAAATGAAGCTTCAAAAAAACAAAACAAAAACACTTGCAACTCTATGGCTAGGGCTATGAAATCCGTTTTAAACTGTTGCGTGGTTAGTTATAAAGACCTAAGCCTACCCTTCCCCATTGGCATCATATGGCGTTTTATCATACTACCCTTACCCCTTTACTTCCGGCGCTACTCGCGATAACCGGGATAAAAAGTAGGCCTCTTAACCATCACTTCCCTATGGAAAAATCATGTCGAACCTCTGCGAAATAAAAACAAATCCATCCCAGGGGAATCGTCCATTTCGCATGGATAAAAACAAGTCTATGTGCTTTTCTAGACTATAGTCTGTCTGTGTGACCAACAAACATACACCCATCCATTCAAGTTTTCACATAAAGATGAAGAGTTTGTCTGTTTGAATTGAAGGTGCTTTTCTTAGACCTCAAGGTTCTATTGTGATACCACTAAAGAAGTTACTCATGGGAGAGTAATGAAACCATTTTGTACTTTAAATGAAGTTAGAGAGACATTTTGTGACGATCGTTGGCAGTTCACTAGTATTATCGTAGGAGGGATTAACGCGAGATAGTAATTCCTTCAATTTGAGAGTGCCGGACATGTGCACAGAAGGTGTTTCACTGTGTCCTGCTCCTCCTCGTCCATGTAGCTTTTACAGAAGTCGTTTGCGTGACCGTTTCAGGTCTATGCTTGGCCATATTTGTTTGGTTGCTAGGCAGGTGGTACCCTGTGACCATCTAGCATTTGCTTGATTCTAGAGAAGATATTTGCATGTAGCAAATGGTGTTCCTATGTTATGTCTTTGTCTAACAGTAGGCAGAAGTGTTCCGTTTTTGGCGAGCTCATCGGCTTTGCAATTTCTCGGGATGGCTCTGTGGGCCGGAAACCAGGTTAAACTGTTCCGTCATCTCATTCAGAGATGATCGACAGTCGTGGACTATTTGGGAGTTTGTGGAGGCAGACGCAAGAGATTTGAGAGCGGCTTGCCTATCCGAGAAGATACTTATATCCTTGCAAGATTTATTTTAATTTTAATTTTAATTTAATTTTTAATTTCAATTTGTTTAATTTATGTAAAATGGTTTTTATATTGTAAATTTTGATTTATCAATTTATATTAAATTCTTGTATTGTATTATTTCCTGTACTTTTAATAAGTTTAACTTAATGTACAGCTGTCTTATTTTCAATAAATAAATAAAATAAAAATAAATAAAATAAATAAATAAATAACGTTCTCTTTGAGCCAGGATAGTGCCTCTTTAATCGCCATTACTTCTGCCTGGAACACACTACATTGATTGGGAAGTCTATACGATAGACTGAGATTCAGTTGCTTCGAATAGATACCACCTTGAACTTCTAGTTACTTGCACCGAATCATTTTAGGAGGCAGTTACTTTACAGGTACATCGGTCATCTGAAGGACTAAGCGAAATAGCCGCAACCAAGTCGCAATGAAAGTCAGAAGCCAAAATCTCACTCATTTACACGTCGTCATCCAGAAGAATGCTTGCCACATAAGCCTTGCATGAATAAAGCCGCTCCAAACAAAACTACAGGCAGTTGGCAGCATTTACAATGCGGCTATAGGATGGAAAAGCTGAAGAGATTCATCAAAAAAAAAAAAATACTAAAAACGTTCAACATTTAATTAAACTGAAAAAATATCAACCAAATAACATTATTGAACACTCCAAGCGCGATAAACATGCAAACGTTACATTAAAAAAAAAGCTCAACAGAATAGTGTTTCTGTTTCAATGGAATCAATGTTGCGATCCCTCTAAAGTAAATTGTTCTTCTGTTTAATGTTTGGAAGAAGAGAAGCACCGTCAGAGCTCCGTAGGTTCATAATGTTGTGGAAAAAAGTGCAAGAAACTGGCATCCTCATCGATAAAGGCCCGCACGCATGCATTGAAAAGCCGATACAACCAAAACGAGTCACTGATTGGTGCGGATTTTGGTCCAGATGCATAATTGGGTCATTTTTCTTCGCAAAATGAGCAAGGAGTGACCGTTACAGTACAGTCAATGGCGATCGTTATCAGGCCATGTTGAATGAATTTTTGTTGACAAAAATTGAAGAGGAGGATATTGGCACCTACGGCCCTACGGCAGATCTTGGAGAAGACCCAGGAACTTCAAATCGATACCTACCATCTTTTCATCGATTTCAAGGCCGCGTATGACAGCGTCTACAGAGACCAACTATATAGAGCAATGTCTAGTTCTGGCATCCCAGAAAAACTCATCCAACTGTGTAAGATGACAATGGACATTTTCACGCTGTTCCATCATGGCCGGAAAAAACCTAACGGACGCTTTTGATGTCAAAGAAGGTTTTAGACAAGGCGATACGTTGTCATGCGATTTCTTCAACATCATTCTTGAAAAGATTGTGCAAAGCTCCAATGTCAACACCAGAGGCACAATCTTTCAAAAGTCCGTCCAGCTACTAGGATACGCAGACGACATTGGCATAATTGAAAGAACACAGCGTGATGTCAGTGGAGCGTTTGAGCCTTGAGACGGAGGCCAGGAAGATGGGTCTAGCGGTTGTTAACGAGGGCAAGACCAAGTTAATGCTGTCGACAAAAAGGGACAGTCAACATCGACGTCTTGGAGCAAACGTCAACATAGACAGATTTAACTTCGAGGTAGTTAAGGACTTTGTCTACCTGGGATCCACTATCAAATCAGAAAACAACACCCAGCTCTGAAATCAAACGAAGAATCACTCTTGCCAATCGCTGCTTCCTTGGACGTAGAAGGTAGATGGTGACGCTCTACAAAACCCTCATCATTCCGGTCCTCATGTATGGTGCAGAGACATGGACTATGACAACATCTGATGAAAACGCTTTGGGCTGCTGAGAGAGAAAATTTCTTCGAGTGATTTTTGGTCCTGTCTGCGTTAATGGAGAATGGAGACGAAGATTCAATCATGAACTGTACGAGCTGTACAGCGACACTGATACCTAGCCAGAAAAGTAAAGGTCCAACGACTTAGATGGTTGGGTCATGTTGCGCGAATGGAAAATTATGCTCCGGCTCGTAGAGCCTTCGATCCAATCCGGAAGGACGTCGCAAAAGAGGAAGACCGCGACTCCGGTGGAGCACACAGGTGGTAGAGGATAGACTTGGATCGTTTCGGACATGTATAGTTCCAGGAACTATGTCCTCTATCGGAGACATTTCCTTTCGTTCCATACTCCGAACTTAAACATGTTCATAGTTCCGACTGGACATGGTATGAAAATGAAAATGGAAAGAGAAAGAACAAAACACATGTTGGTTGTTGAGCAGTTCATAGTTCCGACTGGATATGTATGATATGAAAGTGGAAAGAACACAACACATGTATAATGTAAAAAGTAACAAAATACACATACTCACCACCTTTTGTGAAACTCGCACTTTTGTGCTTGTTGGTATACACTATACACACACAAATGGAACGCATGAAATATATAAAATACCAAATCAACCACCCCTGTATAAGCATAGGTAGTTGCAGATGGTCATATTATTGAAGCGTGTTTGTATTTATAATATGATCTAGAACGAAATGAACATTGAACGGTCTGATGTCTTACCCCTCCACGGGGTAAGCCTTGACGTGGCGGAGCGGCTTACGGTAACTACTACTATGAAGCTTAGAGCTATGCGATCGCGAAACTTGATTTCGCAGAAGGGCCTCCCATGGTCGACAGGTCGAAGCGGAGTAGGCTGTTACTACCAATTACCCCACAACGAAGGAGTGTTCCCACCAAGGCACTCCCACCGAGGGACGGCAGCGAATGAATTTCTTCTTTGGAATCAACGGTGGCGTCTCCAGTTCCAGTTAGGCCGAACTACTTGGTGAACACCTTTACGGGCTACTTCGACTTATTTGAAGCCCAGGCCGTAAAAGGAGCGGTTTTTCCGGCTCTTGCACTTGGAGTCACATCAAGTGCCTGGTACTCCAGGTTGGGGGTTGTGCGTTGGGATGACTTCCCGACCACGTAGAAAAAAGTTTAGTTGCGAAGCAACAACAGGCCTCGGAAACGGACGGATACACTGATGACGACCCAAGCAAATGTACAAAGGACAACGATTTTCGGATATGCACGTGGAATGTTAGGTCCCTTAATAGACCGCGTGCTGCCGAACAGTTAGCGGAGACCCTCAACTGCTACAAAGCAGATATTACCGCTATCCAGGAAATGCGATGGGATGGACCGGGCAAAAGGAGGATGAAAAACTGCGACATCTACTATGGTAATTGTTACCGAGAGCAACAACAGCGACTATTTGGATGCGGATTCGTCGTGGGAAGCAGACTCAGGCAAAAAGTCTTGAGCTTCAAATGTGTGAGCGAACGCATCACGACAATCCGAATCAAGGCTAAATTCGGCAACATCAGCCTAATATGTGCGCATGCCCCCACAGAAGAGAAAAAGGACGACACCAAAGACGAGTTCTACGAGCTCCTCGACAAAACATACGAGCAATGTCCTAGTTATGACATTAAAATTGTCCTCGGCGATTTTAACGCTAAGCTGGGAAAAGAGGACATCTTTGGTGGAACGGTCGGAAAGCACAGCCTGCACGACACCACATCCGATAACGGATTCAGGCTGATCGATTTTGCTGCGGGGCGAAATGTTGTGGTAGCAAGCACCTGGTTCCCTCATCTCAACATCCATAAAGGTACATGGAGATCTCCTGATCAATCAACCGTCAACCAGATTGATCACATTGCGATCGATGGAAGGCACTTGTCCAGCATTTTAGATGTTCGAACTTTCCGAGGAGCTAACATCGACTCGGACCACTACCTCGTCGTAGCCAAGGTAGTGCTACGAATATCCCGACAACGGCCAAAACAAGGAAATGCTGCAAGAAAATTCGACGTCGGACGGCTACAATCGCAAGAGATCGCCAGATCATTCTCTGATCGAGTGTCAAGTAACCTCTTAAGGAGTCCTATGCCGCCAACATCAAGTATCGAAGACCAGTGGCAACATTGCCAAAGAGCAATTAGAGATGCCGCCTCTAATGTGCTGGGTTTCACACAGCCACCAAAACGAAACCCCTGGTTTGATGAAGAATGCAGGCAGGCCCATGCAGCCAAGCAGGAGGCATACAAAGCGGCGCTGCATAGAAGGACAAGAGCTGCTCGTGAGCTCTACGAGCAAAAGAGGAGAGAGGAACGCCGGCTTCTCAGGAGGAAAAAGAGAGAGCATGAGAAGCGTCAGATCGAGGATGTTGAGAGAGCCAACAGCAGGAATGAAGTTCGGAGGTTTTACCGAAAGGTTAAACAGCTGGCTCAAGGTCATCGAGCAAGAACTGATGCCTGCAGAGATAAACAAGGGAACATCATAGTAGAATCGCAGTCAATGCTGGGGATTTGGAAAGACCACTTCTGTAGATTGTATAACGGCGACGACGAACAAAATACCGCCGTCAGACAGGAGCCTTTCATCGGACACGATGATAGCCAACAATTCCGTGAACCCGACCTAGAAGAAGTGAAAACCGCAATATCACGGCTGAAATCCAACAAAGCCGCTGGAGCAGATGGACTAGCTGCTGAGTTGTTCAAAGCAGCAGGCGACGAGCTAGATAGGAGCATGCACCAAATCATCTGTAAGATATGGTCAGAGGAATGCATGCCCGATGAATGGAACCTCAGCATTGTTTGCCCGATCCTGAAAAAGGGAGATCCTCTAAACTGCGCCAACTATAGAGGAATAAGTCTACTAAACATCGCCTACAAGATCCTCTCTGCCGTAATATGTGAACGTCTGAAGCCTTTCGTCAACAATCTGATTGGTCCTTATCAATGTGGCTTCAGGCCAGGAAAGTCAACCATCGACCAAATCTTCACGTTGCGGCAGATCCTGGAAAAGACCTATGAACTCCAAATCGATACCCACCACCTTTTCATCGATCTTAAGGCCGCGTATGACAGCATCTACAGAGACGAACTGTACAAAGCTATGTCTAGTTTTGGCGTCCCTGCCAAGCTCGTTCGCTTGTGCAAAATGACGATGGAGAACTCACGCTGCTCCATCAAGGTTGGCAACGAGCTCACGGAATCTTTCGACGTCAAAAAAGGATTCAGACAAGGCGATGCACTGTCATGCGATTTCTTTAACATCGTTCTTGAGAAGATAGTGCAGAACTCCAACGTCAACACCAGAGGCACTATCTTCCAAAAATCTGTTCAACTTCTCGCGTACGCCGATGATATTGATATAATGGGAAGAACACAGCGTGATGTCAATGGCGCCTTTGTGAGAATTGAGACAGAAGCGGCAAAAATGGGTTTAGCGGTAAATGAGGGAAAAACGAAGTATATGCTGTCTTCGAGGAAGGACACCCAACACCGACGGCTCGGGCAAAACGTCACAATAGACGCGTATAACTTCGAGGTAGTAGAGGAGTTTGTCTACCTAGGCTCCGCTATAAACACGGGCAATAACACCAGCGCCGAGATCAGACGAAGAATAACTCTTGCTAATCGCTGTTTCTTTGGGCTTAGAAAGCAATTGAGTGGAAAAGCCCTCTCTCGAGCAACTAAGGTAAAACTGTACAACACACTCATCATCCCAGTCCTGCTGTATGGTGCAGAAGCATGGACCCTGACAAAATCGGATGAAAGTGCCTTAGGCTGTTTCGAGAGGAAAGTTCTTCGGGTTATCTTTGGCCCCGTGTGCATTGAAGGGGAATGGCGAAGAAGATACAACAGCGAACTTTACGGGTTGTACAACGACATGGACTTAGCCAGAAGGGTCAAGGTCCAGAGACTCAGATGGCTCGGTCATTTAGAGCGAATGGACACCAATGCTCCGGCCCGGAAAGCCTTCGACACTATTCCCGAGGGACGTAGGAGGAGAGGAAGACCGCGACTCAGGTGGCGCTCTCAAGTGGAAGAGGACCTCAATCAACTCGGAGTGCAAAACTGGAGACGACTAGCCAAGGATCGAGCTAGCTGGCGGAGCCTGTTGATTGAGGCCCAAGTCCACAACGGACTGTAGCGCCACCTTAAGTAAGTAAGTAAGTAAGATGTCTGATCTCTAATACCTCTGTAATGGAACTACGAACTACGAACCTTCGGAACTATGATACTCATTACTCATAGTTCCGAAGGTTCGTAGCTCCTCGCTCATTAAATAGTTTCTTTGGATCGGAGTCGGAACTATGAACATTAAAAGACAAAACTGATTTGGATTGGATTCCAGTTTCTTTCGTTCATGAAAAATGATGTGCATTGTGTTCGTATTGGTATTAGCAACTTAGCATGTGTAGTGTATCTTTGATTGTTTGTTATTGTTTTGTTGACTCTTTATTCTGTAATCTGAACTGCTTTTCAAAAAGTGTTTATCGTTTTCTTATTCGTGCATGCAAAAGTTAGTTTCAGTAATGTGAAATCTGAAATGCGAATCCCTCTTAATTCCGAAAACACCTTCTTTTACTAAGTTCACATTATTGTTTTTTTTTTTTATTCTTAAAATTGGCAATGTTATTAGTTAATATGTTCCTAATACTTACATATTAACATTTGAATTGGTTGTTTTTTTTTTTAATTTTACAGTTTTTATTTTTACTTTCAAGTCATTAAAATAGCTCAAGGAAAAAGACAAACCAAGAAACCAACTCTTCATTTCGCTTAATAGTTCATGTTACCTGCCATGTTCAAGTTATTATGCATTAAAAGAACCTTAACAGTTCCGCGGAACTAGTTCCAGGAACTAGTTCCGACTACCAAAAGAATCGTTCCATGTTCGTTCCGGTCTTGGAACTGTTTTGCGCAACTCTAAGAGGACCTGAACCAACTTGGTTCATGCGAAACTGGAGACAGTTAGCCAGGGACCGAGCTGGTTGGAGAAGTTTGTTGGGTGAGGCACTGGTCCGACCTGGACTGTAGCGCCACCGTAAGTAAGTAAGTAAGCTTAACAAATTTAAAATATTAAAGCGACAGAACGTGCTATGATTTTCATGCTATAGAAAGTTTTGAAATGACCCATTAAATTTGCCGCCAGCCAATATCCGCCGCTGCCGCAAATCACACATTTTCATTTATTATAACAACAACAACAAAAAAAAGGTAAAATCTGTTAATCATTTCAATCCACATAATAATATAATATCGCTTTGGCAGTTTGTTTATTTTTTATATTCTACCTGTGTGTTCTTCGTCCTCGCTCAATTCAATTCCAGGCTCATGCAAGGCCATATCAGAATCCGACGATGAACCAACTGTTTTTATGTTATTCTCAAGTGACTTCGTACTACTTGTCTTTGATTTTATTGAATTGATACTGTTGTGTTGTATGTTTGCATTTGAAATGTTACCAGCAACACTGGCTAATGAAAATGACTCTTTACAATAACCAAAATCAGTTGTTGAACCAGCAATATTGTTGGACTCTTGTTGCTGCAACAATTCATCAATAATTGTCTCATTCAATTGTTTTGGAAGCAATTCAGATGACATGAGATTTAATCGATCGATGTCGGTATTCATGATATCTTCTTCAAATTCATCAACATCGCCAGCAATTTCGGATATTGAAGATGAAACTATCTCAGCGTCGTGCTGAGAGAAAGTACTGGGTGCGAAATCATCAAGATTATCAACATTTGCATTCGATGGTTCCTGACGCACCGAGGCTACTTCGCTATTCAATTTTCCACCATCAGCTGGGTCGTATAGATCGTGTTGTTCAACTTGCGATTTTTTGGGATACTCTTCGACCCAGGTTTGTTGAATTTGATTTTGAAAATAGTTTGGATCATACTGCTGTTGCTGACCAATAACGGTTACTACTTCAGATGGTGTAACTTTCATTGATGATGGTTCGATGCTTCTAACAGTTGATTCTAGATCTTGAAAAATTACACAATTTTATTTCTAAAAGTTCTTGTTTTAATTATGGTCAAGCTTTAAATATATTGCACTAAATTATAATGTCAAAAAACATGACGCATCTTCAATGGGCTGATTTTGGATTGTTTCAAACTAGCTATGCCCAGCTTTGTCATTTTCTGAAACCTAAACTAACTACCACGTGAACCGTTCGTTTTACCAGGAATTTGTGCTATTCCAGACTAACATCCTCATCATCCCGGTCCTGCTGTATGCCGAAGAAGCATGGACCTTGACAAAATCGGATAAAGTGCCTTAGGCTGTTTCGAGAGGAAAGTTCGTCGGGTCAGCTTTGGCCCCGCCGCCGCCGTGTGCACATTGAAAGCGAATGGCGAACAGCGAACTTTACGGGTTGTACAACGACTTGTTCCTAGCCAGAAGGGTCAAGGTTCAGAGACTCAAATGGCTCGGTCATTTAAAGCGACACGGACACCAATGTTCCTGCCCGAAAGTCTTCGACACTATTCCCGATTGACGTAGGAGGAGAGGAAGACCGCGATTCAGGTGGCGCACTCAAGTGGAAGAGGACGACAATCATTTGAAGTGCAAAACTGGAGACAGCTAGCTAGGGACCGAGCTGGCTGGCGGAGACTGTTGATTGAGGCCCACACGTCCATAACAGACTGTAGCGCTTCCTTAAGTAAGTAAGTAAGCTATTCCAGACTATAATCTATCTGTGTGCTAAATTTTATCCAGCCGTCGTTCTGGATTTATTGAGCAACAAAAAGTAAACTCTGAAAATGAACGGTATGAAAAACAGAGTAGGCACAAAATACCAAGGATGGAAAGATTTAAAAGCGACAGTGTTTCTATGCCTTAACGGTTTATTTAATTATATTTCGTGATTTATTTGGATACAATGATGTTTCGCTGACGATAGTACCCTTAGCTTCTCATATTCGTTTCCAGACTCACCACATCTCTCCTCTTCGAATGTGGAACTGCAACGGTAAAATATGATAAGCTCAATAAACTCTGACTTAAACAGAATTGTACAATAGGGAATTAAAAACCTTGTAGAGTTTAATGCTTCGAAAACCCAATACTGTCTTGTATCGTTGAAGCGAGATATATACTCCCCTTGCCACTGTCCATGAGTGGCACTTGCATCAATGAGAGCGAACATCTCTAGATTCTCGGCATGTCCATCACTGACCACCTCTTGTGGACAGAGCACATACGCAATGTCGCCAAAAATGCCGCAAGATGTTTGGGTTTCTTAAGACGGTGTCTCCCCGTCTAATCTGGCTATTATCTATAAGACCTATATCCGTCCAAAGCTTGAATACAATTCCCATCTTTGGGCTGGTGCTCCAGCTACATACTTAAGCCTCTTGGATGGCATACAATGAAGAGCCGTAAGAATGATCGGTGATAGAGACATCACCTACTCATTCAGTTCAATACAACACCGTCGTCATAACGTTTCGTGTCGCTCCTTGCCCTACCGTTACTTCTAAGGTAATTGCTCTAGTTAAATAGCCAGTTGCATTCCAGTCCTTAAACAATACAACCGTAATACCCGCACTTCCAGGAATGCCTATCAGTTTACCCTGGAGCCCAACTTCGGTCATACGCTCAAGTATAGAGAATCGTTCTTTAGCCGCACTACGCGAATGTGGAACTCTCTTACACACTCTGTCTTTCCCGATCATTGTAGTGTTCAGGAATTTAAGAACCGGCACCTCCTCTTCAACCCCTACCCTCTTTCCTAAAGCACTTATTGTGTCTATGACATAATAAGGGAACATTGACGGACGCTAAATTTTATTATTAGTGATGTTCGCAGCTACCTGAACGCAAAAATTATGGGAAAACTTCATTTTTATAGACAAGAGCTTATAGCAGTTGGTTATGGTTGTTAAATACATCTGACGTTTGAGCGGAGCGCTCAGGGTTACAAAAAGGAAGAACGCTTTTCAAGTACTTAGCTTTTTTGAAATGTTCTTCTTTTTAAGGTCGAACAAAAAAAAATAGTCAAGTATGAAGATCAAAAGAGGTAGGAAGATACTTAATGAACACTCACCTTCGATATGATTACTATTTTCATTATGTTTCTCATTGCACTCAACAGTTGTGTTTTCTTCCATTTGAAATGATTCCGTGGATGCGGGCAGTGGTGAAGTATCAGCAACTTTTGGTTTATTTTTAATACTATCGGTTATTTTGAATGTCTGTGGTGACTCGTTGTTATTAACTAATGACGTTTCATAAGACGCTGACGCCAATAAATCATCATTTAACGAACTAGAGCCAAACTGATCAAGTTGCATTTTGGCAACTGCTTTTTCCATATAATCAGTTACAAGTTCAAGATTGAATATGCACTTCTCAACAATATCACTTCGATTGATTTTGTGAAGGGCTTGTTCAAGTGTATTACCATTGGCGTTTGTGCCAGCTTGTCTCAGCCATAGCCTTAGCATAACCATTGCTTTCTTTGAAGCTTGTTTACCTGTGTATTCCGATTTTATTAATTCAATATCGTTATCAGAGACTTGTAGTTCTTTAGCTAAATTAACCCAGTCGTCCTCGAGTAGATTGCATATGTCTGATAAACGAATGTCGGCCTTGTGGATTTCATCGGCTCGACGGTAGCCGAAATTGAGCATATCGCGATAATTGGCACCACTATGATCGAGACTTTTTTGTGAACCATTATGATTGCTGTGACTGTGGTTATCTGTTATAATTTCGTGATCGGTCAATGTTATGCTGAGTGTACAGATTGGTGTTTGTGGAGCTTCACCTTTGCTTATTTTCGGTTCGCTCATAAAACTAATTCGACCGAATGGTTCTTCTTGGTCCTTAACACGAACAAGGAACGAGAGTCGATTTTCACGGAATGCATGGAATTTCATATTTAACTGTTCACCGGACTTCAAAACAGGCAATAAATTTCCAGCGAATTCAATATAGATATCCTGATCTTCGGGCAATTCGACATCGCGACTCTTTGCTACTTCAGTAAAATATTCTTGATGCTCAAGGGTTTTGTCCTCTTTGTCATCGGTCATACAGAATACACTTAATTTTGCTTCTGTATTGCTTATTCGTTTAGCGAAGACTACGAATTTGACCATAAATGGAACTTGCGCCATGTATGAGTAAAGTTCTGTTGCCATACGACTGGCTTCGGACACATTACGACAATCCATTAGCCAAAAACGTGCCGAAACAGTTGTTGTAAATGAAACACTATCTTGTACAAATGCCAATGGTGTTGAACCGGTTACATCTTCCCAAACGGCACGATTTTGACCACCAGTAATAGAGCATAATAATCGTAAGGTAGGTGCATTACCTGAGTACTGATTAACCATTCCAAGTGTGTAGGCTTTTGGTGCCGGAATACTAAGTGTTATTGCCTTGTGGAATTTACGACGACGCGGCTCAACGGTTACAACTGGCGAGACAGCAACACCTTGACCAAGTAATTTGCAGCAGCCATTCAAATCGACTGGCTGAGCCTGCAGGCCGACACGTATTTTTTTTGTGAGCGCATTAGGCGGGAATATTGCCTGCACTTGAGGCACAGCCGTTGATGACACAGTGCCACCGTCGGGTCCGATTGCATGCACTTCCTGCCGAATGCGCGACACAACCGCAAAAAAATGAGGAAAATTTCGTGTTACAATGCGTACAATACGAGACGTGTGTAGGTCCTCCAAGTGGCTGAGTTCATTCGATTCAAATGTCTCATTGAGAACATCGCGAACCGCTTCCTCGCTATCGTATAGTGTGTGTTCACGCCAGGTTTCGCCGTTGTCAGACCGAAGTATTATTATTTCTCGTTCTTTGTCACGCAGGGAGCCAAAGTGCGGCACTTCCAATATAACAGAACTAAAATGAAATTGTTTTTTTTGTTTTTTTTTTCATTTTTTTCACCATAAAATTGTTTTTTTTTTTTTTAATTAATTAAGATTTTATTCACCCCAAAAATTTTGCTTCTACTGGCGATAGCTCCATGACGCGACTGACTAACGCTTCACCTTCCATAAGTGGTGGTGGATTGGCCACTCTCTGTGGCTTAACATAGCGACATGTTATTCTTGTTGGTTGAGCGCAACATTTTGGCGGGACGATAACTCTTACCCCACTATGACGACAGCCACGCATCGATCCACCTCGAGCGTCAACAAGGAATGAAACTAAGAATCTTGAAAAATTAAAAGGAACCAATCAGTATTAGGTTTAGAGAAAAATAAAAAAAAAAACGGGAAATTTATCGGTGAGTTGAAATCACGGTTCATGGTTAAACCAACCGTTGACACTCTTTGCTTGCTCTTAAAACAGAGCGTTTAAAAATTGGCCTCCAAAGTAGTACTTTTGACGTAGGAAATCCACACACACAAATGATTAGTTCCAATTTCAGAAAAAATAAAAAAAAAAATCATACCCGAGATGCACTGGAGGCTTGTTAATTGTTACATTATCGATAGATTTGATTTGATAGGCATTTGCTGTTGGCGACATGTTCTGGTTCACATATTTGGCAGTCGCATTTGAAGTCACAGCTGAAATGAAGCAAATGTAATTCAATTTAGAAAATTAAGACCATTTGGCAACCTGTGTATAAACCTAGGAATGCATATGATCATAATTAATATCACCATGCAAATAATTAAAGACAATGTTATCGATTTCATCATTTCGATTCTTCCCCATTAAGCCAGAAAGATTCGATTGTCTGAAAAATTGACTTATTTTGTAAAACAAAGTGCCCATGGTGTTTGTTGGCCGTAATGCAGAACATTGTGGGTTCAAATGCTGCTCGTATCTATAAAGTCTTTAATTCATCTTTCAACCGAACTGCCTCTTGCGAAGAACTGACGAAGCTTCCAAGAGTATCAACAGTGCCTCTCACTTTCGCCGTTCGGAATCGGCGTTCAAATTGTAGGTCCCCTCAATTCTTTAAACGCAGCCACCCGCACGTCGGCCGCCACCTTGTAGGAGCTTTACAATTCAAAAGCCGATTCCAAAGGACTTTTTGATGACAGATGTATACTCTTTTAAGTTGAATAAGCTCTTCGCAAGCTCGGCAATACCCGTTAAAGGTGAAATATAAAAACTACAGAGCGACCCAGAGCGCACATTAAACAAACCTATTATGTATTCGGTTTTATGTGACACTGACACATCAATTCTTTTGTTCATGATCAGAGAATACGTGGGTATTCAGCCCTATCGTCGTATCCGATCGTAACAAAATTCTATCCAATTTGTACGAAATATACGAGTTTGTTATCGTCCTAAGAGTTCCGATTGTTAAATCGCGTTGAAATGTCAAACGCTTCAGCGTCAGCTTCGCCTGACGTTTACGAGTTTAGCTATAGGAATTCAATGATGACGCTTCGACCTCACGTTTCGTACGTAACGTAACTCCAAATGAGAACTGTCATTCAAAGCGGGTGCATCGTAAGGCAGGCGAAGTCTGAAGCTGAAGCGTCTTTGTGATTCAACCTTAAGAAATTCAATGCTCCAGCATCGCTATAAAGATGATGAAAGAAAAACACGAAAATGTGTATTGACAAAAATAAGTTAAAAATGGAAAAAAAACCTACTTTTTCGACTGCATTCATAGTTTTGGCTATCATCGGTAGTATCATAATTCTGCTGGTCGTTTTCATTGATAATTGTTTTTAAATCGTCACTAGCCATGTATTTGTATTGATGTTGGTCCAAGTGATCTTCGCCACCTTCGTCTTCAGAATCCGACATAAATGCTTCGTGCATCAATTCTGGGGCAACAACTTTGTATTTTTCTTCCAGGACACCAGTTACAGTATTCGTAATGCTTTTTTCGGTAACAACTTTAAGTGTTTCAACAGCAGTCACATAACCAAGTTTATTTGCAATATTCAAGGCCGTTTGTCCATGCTTTATTTTTTATTGAAATTTGGATGGTTAAAAAAATTGTTAGGATATTTTTTTAAAAAATGGTGGATTTATCACAAGTCAATAAAAATTCAAAAAAATAAAATGTTCTTCGAACTAAGTAAAAGATCTATTTCAATTTCGATCACTCAGCGTCACACCCCAAAACGGAAATTTTACTTAACCAAATAAAACTTCAGTAAGATTTAAACAAGAACAAAACAAAAAAAAACAAACAAAAAAATGTATAGACACATTTTTTTTCTAAGACATAGAAACCGACACGAAGAGAGCAGTTGTGTGTCTATTTTGGTTTTAATGATGTGAACTCAATATTTTTGGAACGCGGCGTTTTCTTTCAGATGTGTGTTTACTTTTGGTGTTCGGAATTTATTCATTTTATGTCGATTCAAAAAATGTTTGAGTTTTTCATGGTCCTTACCGATTCAGATATAATTTATTTATTTATATATACATTGCTCGATTTCCAACATTAGTTGTCGATAGGGTTCTTTCACTGCGGTCTATTGTTTTGGACATATAATTAGACTTTTTCGCACGAAGTTTTATATTTTGAAGATAGCTTTAGCTAGTAGTAGAAGCAATCGCAACAAAAATGTTGCCAAGACAAGACCATATTGCACTGTCAATAGATCAGATCTCTGTCAACTCTACACGCCCCCAAACTCTACACCTTGGTCAGGGTGATTCACGAGCGTTGGTTGTACCAAAAAGCTAGAATATTGAATTGAAGATTATCAGTTGGATGAGAACGTTTCACCTACGAGAGTAGATTACGCCTTCATTTTATTCGTTTGTGGGTTGTTTTTTCTTGTTATAATTTGCACCCACTCAAGGGATTTTTTTATACCCTTTTTATGCCAGACACAGTGAGTGCGTTAGGAAGAAAGAAAAGGGTAGGAAAGGAGGTGTCGGTGTACATTTGTCTTGAATTCTTGAACATTGTAATGACTGGGAAAGACAGAGTGTGGAAGAGAGTTCCACATTCGCGTAGTGCGGCTAAAGAACGATTCTCTATACTTAAGATTACATTCGAAGTTGGGCTCGAGGGTAAACTGATGGGCATTCCTAAAAAAGCGAGTACTACGGGCGAATTGTTTGAGGAGAAGAATGCAACTGGCTATTTCACTAGAGCAATTACCGTAAAAGTAGCGATAGAACAAGGAGAGACACGCTACGTTACGACGGTTCGTGGTCTAAAGGAGCGTCAGTGATCTCTCTATCACCAATCATTCTTACAGCTCGTTTTTGTATTCCATCCAAGAGGCTTAAGTTTGTAGCTGGAGCACCAGCCCAGAGATGTGAATTGTACTCAAGCTTTGGACGGATATAGGGTATTGATGAAAGCAAAATTGCACCGTCTTCAGAAAACCCAAACATCTTGTGGCATTTTTGGCGACATCGCGTATGTGCTCGGTCCGCAAGAGGTGGTCAGTGATAGACATACCGAGAATCTAGAGATGTTCACTCTCATTGATGCAAGTGCCACCCATGGACAGTGGCAAGGGGGATATATATCTCGCTTCAACGATACAAGACAGCATTGAGTTTTCGTAGTATTAAACTCTACACGGTGTTTAATTCCCCATTATATAATGCTGTTTAAGTCAGAATATTGGCTTATCATATTTTGCCGTTGCAGTTCCACATTCGAAGAGGAGAGATGTGGTGAGTCTGGAAACGAATATGAGAAACTGAGGGTACTATCGTCAGCGAAACAATTTATTGGATTAGAAGTAACAGACAAGAGATCATTAATGAAAATGAGAAAGAGGATCGGAGAAAAAACGGTTTTCAAATAGGTTTCTATTGTTTGCTTGAACGTGCTGATCTTAGGAACTGCTAAATCAAGAGAAACAGAAGCACTAAACCAATGGCCCTACAAATTTAGAGGTTAGTGCGAGGTGCGAGCTTATATGATGGCGATGTCTGAATTCGAGATCCCGAACCTGCAGTGCAGTGTGCAAATGGGAAACAGCTGCGCCGAGTTGTTTCAAACATGCGCAGAGTTTAGACAAGGAGATTTGCTGTCATGTGACTTCTTCAACACAGTCCTGGAGCAGATAGTGCGCAAGGCAACAAATCCACCCAGTTCCTAGGTAATATCCAAGAGAGCTGTGCTTGAGATCTTCACAGCGATTGAAGAACAGGCGAAACTCGTTGGTCTTGAAGTGAATGAGGACAATACAAAGTACATGCTATGTCAACAAACAAAGCAACATCTGTCCACCGCTTAGGACAAAACGTCACTGTTTGTAGCAGGAATTTCGAGGTAGTTAAGGAGTTCACCTACCTTGGAACAAACATCAATCCCACAAACGACATCTTTGTGGAGATCCGAAGAAGAATTACCCTAGCGAACCGCAGCTGCTTCGGATTGGCAAAACAACTGGGGTTCAAAATTCCTCACCCGAAGGACAAAGTGTCGGCTATACAAAACTTTGAGTTTACCAGACCTACTCTACGGCGGCGCCGAGTGCTGGCCGATAAGTAAAAAATAAGGAGAATTGATATTGGGCACTTTCTTCGACGGTCCCGTATGCGACGATGGCGAAGTAGAAGAAGAAGGTTCAACTGAGAACTGTACGAGCTGTACCAAAATGTGAATATAGTCCAGAAGGCCAAGAAAAGACGACTACATTGACTCGGCCACATCGCGCGAATGGACGACAACGCTCCAGCCAAGAAAGTCTTTTCAGCTCAGCCCAGCCCCCAGGTTCGAGACGGCAAGGAAGGCATTTTCAAGAAGCAGTGTTTCAAAATAAAAAATAAAAATCATTAATGTTGAAAGAGATGTCTGCCATGACTTAGGACTTAGAATTCCTTTTAATCGAGCGTGAAAGTGATGATTGAAATTGAAATCCATCTAGAAAATTAAAACAATTAATATTATTTTTGCTTACATTTGTTAGTGCGTTTGGATTGGCCTTATGTGTCAACAGCAAGTTTATAACCAACGTATGGCCCTGTTGGGCAGCCTGATGCAGCGGCGTATATCCTACATTTGTACTCAACTCAATATTTGCATCATTTTCAAGTAGAAATTTAACCATCGTTATTTGACCAAAATGTGCAGCTACATGCAGCGGTGAATATCCAGCTTTAGTTCGTTCCGATATCTGTGCATTATGATCAAGTAAGATATGAGCTACTTTGACTCTATCTTCTTGAGCACACAAGTGCATTGGTGTTAGACCATTTCTGGCTGATATATTAGCCAAGGCGCCATGCTCTAGTAAAAGATTAACCATATCGACATGACCTTCCTGCGCAGCCAAATGCAATGGCCCAAATCCTGATTTGCTTTTTGCATTCGGATCGGCACCGTACTGCAAGAGGTTTGTTGCAATGTCCATTTGATTTTTTCGAGCAGCAATATGAAGAGCGGTGTGTCCATTTTTGGCACTAGCCTGTGGCAGCGCACCTTTTTCAAGCAAGATCAGTGCAATATCCTGGTGATCATAGTGACTGGCAACGTGAAGTGGTGTAACACCATTCTTTCCCAGACAATCAACATTAGCGCTTCTTTGAAGTAACAATTGAACAATTTGCACTTTACCGTATTTGGCCGCTAAATGTAGTGGTGAAAAACTCTTCTTCGTGACAGCATCTAGTGATGCATTATTATCGATTAGCAATGCGGCGACTTCTTTTTGACCCTCTTTAGCAGCAATATGCAAAGGTGTGTATGCATCTTTGGTTACTGCATCAACATTGGCGCCATGTTGCAGCATAAGCATTATTATATCAATATTTCCTAGACGCGACGACACATGCAGCGGTGTTTGGCCTTCTCGAGCTTGCGCATCAACGTTTGCCCCATTTCGCAGCAATATTCGAATAATATCTGTTTGATTGGCACGGGCAGCTAAATGAAGTGGTGTTTCACCTCGTACAGTTGGCGCATCCGGATTGGCATCGTGTTGCAGCAGGTATATAACTATATTCATGCAGCCCATGAAACTGGCAACATGTAACGGTGTTAGTCCGCTTTCGGTAGTCGCACTTATACTAGCATTGTGTTTTAATAAAAGCTCAACAACTTTTATGCGATTTTTTTTGCAAGCAATATGCAACGGTGTAAAGCCGTTAAGAGCACGAGCATTGGGATCAGCATTATGATCAAGTAGAAGTTTAGCAACCTTAACATGCCCACAATGCGCAGACACATGTAATGCTGTTAGATAATCAACTGTAACTTCATCGACGGGCGCTTTGTGCGTCAAAAGGATACGAGCTGCTTCATCATGTTCGCCCTGTGCTGCCATATGCAATGGTGCGAGGCCGTTTTTAGTTTTCGATAGAATCGGTGCCCCATTTTCAAGCAACAATTCGATAACACCTTTGTGACCTGATCGTGCAGCACAGTGCAGAGGTGTTAGACCATCACGGGTTGTAGCATCAATTCGGGCATTTTTTGATAAAAGCAACATCAATATATTCTTTTTACCCCATTTGCAGGCCACATGCAAGGGTGTTATATTATGTTTGGCAATATAATTCACATCAGCTCCGCGTTCGATTAGCAATTTAGCTATTTCAACATTTCCATAATGCGCAGCAATATGCAGTGGTGTGAAACCACTTTTTGACACAATATCTGGATTATGCTCGTTTTCAAGAAGTAAAGTAGCTGCCCTAACATCGTCTTTTTTGGCAGCAATATGAAGTGCTGGCAAGCGAACTTTACCCCGTGAATCACTTTCGAGTAATACAGCAACGACTTTATCGTGACCTTGTTGCATTGCAACAGCAAGTGGAGTAAAACCATCCTAATCGAACCAAAAAACAAAAACAACAACAATATTATCAGCAAGCCTTAGAGTTTGGTTTATTATGTTAATTTGCAGAAGTACCTCTGTTGCAAGAGATGGATTGGCACCCTTTGCCAAAAGAAATCGTACACATGCATCATGATTTTCTTGAGCTGCCATATAGAGAGGAGTGAATCCGTTAAGCGATTGAACGTTTACATTAGCATTGTATTGAATTAGAAGTTTAATGACTTCTTTTTGGCCTGCAAGCGAGGCAATGTGTAGAGCTGTGTTGCCTTTTTTTGTGGCATTGTCAACATTTGCGCCACGCCGTAAAAGCTCACTAACAATATCAATATAGCCATCTTTTGCGGCTAAATGAAGAGCATTGAGGCCATTCTATAATTTAATATACCATACGGTTTTTTTTTGTTCTTTTATTTAATTACACGATAACGGGAAAAATTAATTTTGAATATGTAAACATTTTCGCAATCAATGGGGCCCAACACCTTGTAAAACCAAAAAAAGTTACATTTCTCACTTGGTGTTCGTGCTCATGATTACAACGCACACGCTTATACAAAATGTTTATAGCGACAATGTTGCTCAGTATCTTGTGTCCAAACATCTACAAACATCTTTTGAGAAAATGTCTTTTGTTTCAACATGTTGCGTACAAACATCTTGTGTCTCAACATGTTCTGCGACATTACCTACTGTCACATAAGATATCCACAATGATCACTTTGCACTTTTATCTCTTCGTTGTTTCTCTATAAATGAAACTAATCCTAATAGTTTTGAAGACTCATTACCAATCCCAAGTAACAATTTTACTTCAATAAGGCTTAAGCCTGGCCTGTATAAAGGGTTTTCCAATAAGAGGTGTTATTTTGAATAGCCCGGTATTTCGGTAGCTATCACTTTTGAAGCTGTAATTTTTTGACATTTGACAAGTAGAAACTACGCCATTAATAAAAATGGAACGCATTGAAATTATTAAAATTCACTATAAAAATTGTGAAAATCTGGCAGAGACGGTTTGTAAAACTAAAACATTTTTGGGTCGTGTCGTGAAGCACCTTGTCGGAACGCAATACAGAAATTGGTGGACAAATTCGAGCTGTTGGGACAAGTAAGTGATGTGAATAATAAAACCCGTGCACGTCGCTCAAGAACAACTGAGAATATTGCTGTTGTAGCCCAAAGTGTTGAAGAAAACCCGCAGGTTTGTCCATTCCTTGTCGTTCTTTGGAATTAGGCATTCCACAGACGTCATTACACCATATTTGGCATAAAGACTTGGGTCTTAAGGCTTATAAAGTTCAGTTAACACGAAAACTCAAGCCGGCTGATCATCAACAACGTCGTCTCTTTGCTGAATGGGTCCTTGAAATGCATGAAACTGTTCCGGAATTTGATCGAAAAATCATCTTGACTGATGAGGCCCATTACCACCTCGGAGGCTACGTCAACAAGCAAATCTGTCGCATCTGGGGCTCGGAAAACCCAAGACTTATTGTTGAAAAGCCTCTCCATCCTCCACGCGTGACTGTTTGGTGCGGTGTATGGTCCGACGGGGTCATTGGACCTTACTTTTTCGAAAATGAGGCTGGAGCAACAGTTACGGTCAATGGATTGCGTTATCGAGTTATGATATTATGATTAATGATTTTTTACGGCCGGAATTGGATCGTATTGATCTTGACAACGTTTACTTTCAAAAGATGCCGCTACGTGCCACACAAGCAATGAAACCATCGATTTTTAACGGCAAAAGTTTCCGGACCGTGTTATCGCTCGAAGAGGTGATCACAATTGCCCACCGAGATCTTGTGATTGAACAGGTTGCGACTTCTTCCTTTGGGGTCACGTGAATCGGGAAATCGGTAGAAACAGCAACATTTAAATACGTTTGGCGCCAGCTATGCAAGCCATTGATTCTTATAAAGAAGTAACAGCTACTCAGATGAAACCTCTACCTCTTATAGTAGAATAGCTTCTGTCAAAAATTACGAATGAGGGGTTACAGGAGCACTATGAGGCCTTCTGAGGCCTCGGCCACGCAGTTAGCGGCTGAGCGGCAGATCTAAGCGACGTATGGCCAGACACTGAGCGACTGCTTTTGAGCGATTAGTAGTTAAAATGCCTTTGTCAAGAATAGTTTGGCGTATTTTACTGGCGGAAAATCGTTTGTATGTGTACAAATTGCTTAAACGTATACAAAAAAGAAGACGATTAGGTGTTCATCCGATCAACAAATTAAGATTGGAGTTTGGATAATTATTTAATCAATTATTTTTGAATTTACTTTAATTTCCAGATAGATTCTGGCAATATCTACGTACGTCTATCGAATCTTTTGATTTGCTGCTTGAAAAAGTGCGTCCTTTGGCCATCTTTATTTCTTGCCGCTCAGAACAATTGAAACAGGTTTGGTTGTTGAGCGGCGCCGCTAAGCCGCTCAGAATTTTGTTTCGCCGCTCGCTCATTGCGTGGCCGCTTCTATGTGATTTCATTTTTAAATTTTTTTTTTTCCGCTCAGCCGCTTACTGCGTGGCCGAGGCCTGACACTTCGATAAATCAATCAAGGAGGTGTAAAAAGAGTGTGAAAAACACTCTCATCAAAAATCTAAGGGTTATCTGCGTTAAAATAAAACTATGACAGCTATTGCTTCTTCAAACTTCAGAAATTCGGACCTTCTACAAGATAAATATTGTTACTTGGGATTTTGAACACTGAAAATTCTAATTTTTCGGGTTAGCCTCGAACTGATTGCGAATAATCAAGGTTGCTTAACAGCTCAAAAGTGAGCTTAGCTCAGCTCACAGCTCAGCTCAAATTTTGAGCTAGCTCACATTTGAGCTTGTTTTACAATAGCTCAGCTCACGTGAGCTGAGCTGAAAGTGGCTGAGCAGAAAGTGAGCTGAAAGTGAGCTTGAGCGAAAGTGAGCTGAGCTGAGCTAAAAGTGAGCTGAAAGTGACTGAGCTGAAAGTGAGCTGAAAGTGGAGCTGAGCTGAAAGTGAGCTGACCTGAGCTAAAAGTGAGCTGAAATGGAGCTGAGTCTGAAAGTGAGCTGAAAGTGAGCTGAGCTGAAGTGAGCTGAGCTAAGCTAAAAGTGACTGTAAGTGAGGCTGAGCTGAAAGTGAGCTGAAAGTGGAGCTGAGCTGAAAGTGAGCTGAGCTGAAAGTGACTGAGCCTGATGGTTGAGCTGAGCTGAAAGTGAGCTGAGCTGTTGGGTGAGCTGAGCTGCCGGTGACTGAGCTGTGGATGGGTGGAGTGCAATTGTTTGATTTTTGTAAAATATAAATGAAATATATAGTTATTTGAACTTTTGTAAAACACCATAGCTTAGATTTTGGTTCTATGTAATATATTGGGTCAGTTAGGGTTGGAATAATTAACAAAATATAAGGCATCTTACATGATGGTAAACCAAACCATAGCTGTGACGTTACATCTATGATTTTGTTTGATGATCGAGTTTGATTATTGAATTTGTTACTGGGGACATACAATGAGGAAGATAATGCAAAGTAACAGCTAGTGTTTTGTGCATTATGCAATGGATTAAAAATGTAAGTTTGTGAAAAGGGTGTTAAATTATTATGCTTGTTTATTATTGTCATTAACAGCATTTATTTTCATGGATAGTTTTTTATTTTCTTAACTGAGGACAAAAATTATTTCGTGTGTGATATTTTTGAAGATAATTTTTTTTATTAGGGGTTGAAAATTTGGCAAAATGTTTGTGACGCGTTTGCTTCATGAACTGTTCTTTAATCACTGGTCAATGAGAAGATTGCAATGTTAGGAAGTGTGTCGTGCAATATGGAGAGGAAAGGGTTTGAATTTGTTTTTGTTTTACTTTATTGCGTTCCACGCGTTTATTTTGAAGTTGCTTGTGGTTTCTCAATCAGGTATTTTTTTATATAACAAAATAAATATTTGGTTTGGTACTGTTTTGTAGATTAAGTTTTATATAGGGGTAAGGTGTAGTAAGGACGAATAAATAATTACTCGGAGACGTCTATTTTGTACCTCGAATAATCTTTTTAATATTCAGGTTGGACGATCATAGCAATATTTTTTATTTTGTTCATTAAAATCTCAAAAAAAGAAAAAAATATGAAACACAAAAATAGCGAATAAAAATCCCATTTTTTGTTGAAAATGCGCTAGTTTCTACAAGCGGGACATGTTAGAGAAACCCAAACAATAATTTTTATGACATGCAAAAACCCAAATTAACAATCCTGCAAATGAGGTCTGTCTCCGAACTACTCATTATATCGGCCTTACAAACACTTACCAAATGATTGTTTTCTTTTTTTATTGACCTGTGGGTAAGAAAAAGACAATAACCCATCATAAGAAAGATAACAACGACAACACAAACCAAACACACCAAAATCGTTATCTTAATTTTCATCCCTAAATAAAACAATAATCCAACTAATATTTTTCAACCAAATATTTTTTTATGTGAATCACCAAGAACAAAGTAATCGCACCAACTACCTGTTAGACGAAGCCATTATAGGAAAATGCAGGACAGTGGATTAACCAACATAAATATAAACTCATCCCTTTCAATTATCACTATCCACACACAACTTGCATTTCTTTTCGTACATTACAACAATCCAACGACGACCACCTACCACGACGAACACGACACGACGACGACTCATCCACCACCACGACCCCACCACGAACGAACCACCACGACTCCGACGCGATCACGACGACGACGGCCAAGATCATTTTATAACTTTTCATTTTACCAACCCACTAATAAAATGAAAATCCATCCAACAAATATGGCATTTTTTTATGAATTGCAAATAAACCACACAAATATCACAACCAACCTTATAAACTACATTATCAAAGTAATACCCACCCTCCACCCACAATCCTTCATGAAGCATCCTTTTTTCAAACATCTTCAGCATCATTGTGATAAATGAAATCCAAATACCCTGGTACCCGGGTACTCGGATATACGATCGTTATGCTTCCGATACCCGGGTACCCGGGATATCAAGAGCTCTATTTTTAATCCATTGCATAAATCACAAAACACTAGCCTGTACTTGCATATCCTTCGCTCATTGTTTGTGTCCCCAGTAACAAAATCAATATCAAACTCCGTGATTCATCAAACAAAATCATAGATGTAAACCGTCACACTAAGGTTTGGTATGATCATCATGTAGAAGATGCATTATATTTTTTTTGTTAATATTCCAAACCCCTAACTGACCCCAATAGTTACATAAACCAAACATCTTAAGGCTTGGTGTTTTTACAAAATTTAAATAACTAATATAATTCATTATATTTTACAAAATCAACCGAATGCAACCTCCCACCCATCACAGCTCAGCTCACCGGCAGCTCAGCTCACCCAACAAGCTCAGCTCACTTTCAGCTCAGCTCAACCTCAGCTCAGCTGCTCACTTTCAGCCAGCTCACTTTCAGCTCAGCTCACTTTCACTCAGCTCACTTCAGCTCACTTTCAGCTCAGACTCCTTACGAGCTCACTTTTAGCTTAGCTCAGCTCCATTTCAGCTAAGCTCACTTTCAGCTCACTTAAGCTCAGCTCACTTTCCGCTCACTTTTTAGTCAGGCTCAGCTTCACTTCAGCTCAGCACTCTTTCAGCTCACTTTCAGCTCAGCTCACTTTCAGCTCACGTTTAGCTCAGCTCAGCTCACTTTCCAGCCTCAGCTCACTTTCAGCTCCTTTCAGCTCAGCTCAAGTGAGCAGAGCTATGTACCTAGCTCAAAAGTGAGCTAGCTCAAAATTTGAGCTTAGCTCAAATTTGAAGCTGAGCTGTGAGCTGAGCTGAATGTGAGCTTTTGCAACCCTGCAATAATGAACTAATAAAGTAAAAGTTTTTTTTGTCGAAATAAGTAAAACTTAAACTAAAATTAATTACAAAAAGAAGACTTACCGCGTTGCATGTGTTAATGTCTGTTACTTGTCCTGATTCTAAAAATTCAATTACTTTACCTAATTCACCACTGCGACCAGCTCTTAGGAACGATATTGTTGCGTCAATCTACAAAAAAAAAATAAAACAAGTTTTCCAGTAAATCTTAGGTTTAAGTAACACACAAAAATGTAAGACTATTTACTTACTTGTTTGTTGACCTTCTGTGGCATTTTGTCGGCAGATCCTCTTTCGATTTGTTCATTGTTTTGAGCGGCTGTTTCAACAGACGTTGGAATTTGAATATCCTTTGCCATTGCCGGCAAGCTTCCATTTTTGGTGTCGCCAAGAGCCATATTGTGTGTGTGTGTATGTAAACAGTTATTGAATTTATGTATGCTCGTCAGATCTCATAGAGCTAGAAATTTGAGAAAGAAAACAACCAATTTTTTATTTTAAACGAACTCCAGGTTTTTTTTTTAAAGCACTGAAAATTCTAAGTTAAATGGAAGCAATCACAAGAGGTCGTTAAATTCTTTTCCGATTGTTTCTCTAATATTCCCCTGGCCACCTCAATAAAACTCCCAGTTTGATAAGCAGCGGCTAATCCTGTGCCGCTTTGTATGGCCGGCAAGGCAAGTGATAATAATTCAACGGCTCGTTAATTCTAATAAAAAAAAAAGTAGGGATATTTTTCTTTCTGTCTTTTTTTGTGAATTTCAGAAGAATTAAATTCAAATTAATTTTTTTCAACAGCCTAGATTAAGTTTTTAGATTTTAAGTATTATGTTTGTAAGCATTTTTCACGTTAGCATTTAACGAATTGAAATAAATAAATAAAGACTCATCAGTCATCACATTACACTCAACTTCGAGTGTTTTCTTCCAATTTAGCAAACCAAGACTTTGTACATTCGGCATTTTTGGCGACATGCATCGCGTAAGTGCTCGAGATGTTCGGTCTCATTGATGCAAGTGCCACTCATGGACAGTGACAAGGGGGGTATATATCACGCTTCAACGATACAAGACAGCAATGACTTTTCGAAGCATTAAACTCTACACGGTGTTTAATTCCCCATTGTATAATGCTGTTTAAGTCAGAGTTTAATGAGCTTATCATATTTTGCCGTTGCAGTTCCACAATCCAAAGAGGAGGGATGTGAGTCTGGAAACGAATATGTGAAGCTAAGGGTACTATCGTCAGCGAAACGATTTATTGGATTAGAAGTAACAGACAAGAGATCATTAATAAAAATGAGATAAAGGGTCGGAGACAAAACGGAGCCCTGGCGGACACCAGCATTTATATATGTAGGTATTGTGGGTTTCAGACTTGAATCCGTCCAATACAAGTTGTATTGAATGGTTCGAAAGAAAGTTTCATCAGTACCGAAACCAAGCATCTTCGATAAAAGAGCCTGGTGCCAAACTCTATCAAATTTTCCTTTATTCAAAACGATGTAAAGTTTGTTCCATTGTTCGGTGAGATAAACCATCAAATCACCAGTGGACCTGTTGCTGCTTCCGTTTCTATTAATTTATAGACACTATTTCAATTTTGTTTCAAATTCGGTTCCGATTTGATTTATATTTTCTGGCATAGTTATAAATTAGTGATGGGCATAATCGAATGATTTCAATTATCGAGAAAATTGTATTCAAATGATTTGAATACAATGCATTCAATTCAAATACTACTAATCAATCGAAGGATTTTACATTCGATAATTAATAATAATCGATTATTCATTCGAATGATTTTTCATTCGATTATTAACAATCGATTATTTTCATTCGAATGATTTTTCATTCGATTAATTATTAATAATCGATAATAGGAAAGCCTTCGACACTATTCCCGAGGGACGTAGGAGGAGAGGAAGACCGCGACTCAGGTGGCGCACTCAAGTGGAAGAGGACCTCAATCAACTTGGAGTGCAAAACTGGAGACGACTAGCTAAGGACCGAGCTAGCTGGCGGAGACTGTTGATAGAGGCCCAAGTCCACAACGGACTGTAGCGCCACCTTAAGTAAGTAAGAAAGTAATCGATTATTTTTATTCGAATTAGTTTTCGTTCGATTATTATTTATAATCGATTATTCATTCGAATGAAGTACTAATAATCGATTATTTGCACTTGAATGATAATATTCTTCATTCGACTACTGATAGTCGTCATTCGATTTCTTTTTAATTTCAGATTTAAACTTTGAAGGGTATCTCGCAGTTGTAGCAGTAGTAGGTTTGAGAAATCATTCGAATGATTTCAATAATCGAATGATTGCCTGAATCGATTACAATCGATTATATCAATCGAATAATCCCATGCCCATCACTAGTTATAATATTGCCATAGAAAATATAATGAAATCAGATCAGATAAAATCACCGAATGCGATCATCATCATGTTTGGATTACTCATCATCATCAGTGGCATGTATCTACAATTTTAATTGTATGCATGCATGTGCCATACAGACATTTGAAAAGACCCAATGTGTAGATAATAATAGATGTTCAACATTTAATTTGTCTTAATATTTAATAAAAAATGTAAGGCTTAGTCTTACTTGCTATTTGAACATATTCAAATTAATTACTTCCTTTTCCAGACATATGGATATGGTTTGTTAACTGAATTTTCAATTAGAACATCAATTGCACGAATGAAAACACACAAAATGACGACATGTATTCACATTCACAACTATATGATTCACTTAACGCACTTGATACGCCCGTGTATCACCCGTGTGTTTAAAATTTTGTATTCTTTGTTTATTTAATTTCCCTCCCACTAAATGAAAAAAAAGAACGGTTATTTAATATCTTATCTAACCGTGATTATAAGAAAGACAATGCCTACAACACGTGATTTGTCAGCAACAAATAATATCAATACAAATTGCTTTGATTTTGAGTATTTTTTTCAAGTGTTTGGCAAACAAAAAGTCCAATAAACCGGCGGCCAACGTAGATCTGATGTCAATAAAATATACAATACAATACTTAAAATGTTCCAAGGGTAGACACAGAGGACACAAGCGTCCACAGCAACCTCTGTCTATCAATTCCTATTCTCCACCTCACCGCGGTGAACAATGGGTGCCCAGTACCTCAACCGAAGAATGGGTTCTTACTCCAGTGGGAAGTTGTTGGCCGGAGCAAAGAGAGAGAGAGAGAGAGAGAGAGAGAGAGAGGGGGAGGAGGTATGCACCCACAAAAGCATGCCTTCTTTACAACAGGCGACAGCGGAAGAACTCCCGAGATAGCATTAAGCGGTGGCGTACTATTTAGTGAACACCTTATAGGGCTACTATGACATTTTCGCAGCCCAGGCCAATATGGAGCGGTTTGGCCGGCTCTTCGTCTTACAGTTAAACTAAAGACCTGGCCTTTCAGGTTGGGGGTCGTGCGTTAGCGTCGGGGTGCCTGCCCGGCTATATAAAGTAACTAAAGTTCCGAGCCACAAACAAGCCTCGGATACGGACGGAATTAATGATGCCAACCCACGCAAACGATGTACGGACAACGAATTATACGGTTTTGCATTTGGAATGCTAGGTCCCTTAACAGACCACGAATGGAACCTCAGTATCGTAGGCTTGATTTTCAAGAAAGGAGATCCCCTGAATTGCACCAGTTACAGAGGTATAAGTCTCCTAAACATCGCCTATAAGATTTTGTCTGACGTGCTGTGTGAACATTTGAAGCCCTACGTCAACAACCTGATAGAGGTCCTTATCAGTGTGGTTTCAGACCTGGAAAGTCCACCATATCGATCAAATATTCACCATATGGCAGATCTTGGAGAAGGAACTTCAAATCGATACCTACCACCTTTTCATCGATTTCAAGGCCGCGTATTATGACGTATTATCCTAACAGACGCATTTGATCTCAAGAAAGGTTTTAGACAAGGCCATTTCTTCAATATCATTCTTGAAAAGATTGTACAAAGCTCCAACTTCAACACCAGGGGCACAATCTTTCAAAAGTCCGTCCATTGACATAATTGGAAGAACACAGCGTTTGTGAGCCTTGAGACGGTAGCCAGGAAGATGGGTCTAGCAGTTAACGAGGGCAAGACCAAGGTTTATGTTGTCGAACAATTAACATCGACGTCTTGGAGCAAACGTCAACAAAGACAGGTTTAACTGGACTTTGTCTACTTGGGATCCGCTATCAACTCACACAGCAATACCAGCGTTGAAATCAAACGAAGAATCCACTGATCTCTATATTACACTGGATAGTGTATTACCTACAAAGTATAACAGTTTTTTTGACTCCATTTGAAGATGACAGTCAATGTCCCTTTTCGACTTTTTGACGTCTAACCAACAAAAAAAAAGCAAAAAAATAAGGAGTCTGAACAATGAATAGAAATGTTTCGAATAATTTAAATGGTGAAGTTAACAAGTTGTTATGGCAGAGAATATCAGTTTTGTAATTAATAAAAGTCGATTATATCATTTATTAATACTTTTATAAAAATGAAAAAAAAAAAACATAAATATTAATTCTCTATATACTGTAATATTCGGCTTGGTCCGACAATTAAAACTTATTCACTTTTCAAATAAAACACAAATTCACTTTATTCAAATCACTCACAATCTTATTTATTCAACACTTTCAATTATTACTTTCAAACACAGTGTCTTTACTTTATAGCAGTTTACAAACAATTAAATGATTCTCGACACCAAACGGGTATTTATATAACTCAAATAAGTTCGAGAAACTACTAGGTTCTAGTAGGCGCTGAAACTTCTCGATGCTTAACGAAGTTCTCCTCTTAACCACTAGAGTGTATACACAATTACTTACAACTACAAATAAAACTTTTGCTACATAACTATTCAGCAATTAGACAATATTAGAGTGACAGAGATAGATAGTGTTTACACATTTAAGTATAGAGATATAAAGAGGCGGAGTTACAAAGTGTGTACACATTACAATAGATTGACATACAGAGATATAGAGAGGTAGGAATAGAAAGTGTATACATATTACATTGCCCCCTCCTTAGGATTGATCGTCCCAAACAAATCCATCATTCTCATCACCACTGTAGCGATGCAGCCGGTCGCGATGCACAACTTTAGGCCTTCCTCTGACTCCCTTTTGTATCCGGTACACGACGTCGTTGATTTTTGTAATGACTGTATATGGACCTTCCCAGTCCCGTTGAAGTTTCGGTGACAACCCTTTTCGTCGATGGGGATTGTAAAGCCACACTCGATCTCCTGCTTGGAACTCTGTTGTTGTCGCTCGTATATCGTAGCGTGTCTTCATTCGGTCACTGAACATCTTTATTTTCAACCTGGTATCGTCGTGGATCTGAAGCGAGTCTTTCTTTAAGTTCATCCATGTGGTCGTCCTCGGCTTGCGGCTCCGATGTGGGACACCCAAATTTTATTTCGCTCGGCAGTATGATGTTCTTTCCCTTCAAAATCTCAGACGGTGTATGGTCAGTTGAGCTATGCCTTGCACTTCGATACGCCATCAAAAACAGAGGAATGTGCCGATCCCAATCTCGCTGGTTGTCGTCCACAACTTTGCAAAGATGTTCCTTCAGGGTTCGGTTGAATCATTCGACCATGCCATCAGATTGTGGGTGGAGTGGTGTTGTTCTTGTCTTCTTGATGTGAAGAAGCCCACAAACTTCCTGGAATATGTTTGATTCAAAGTTTCGTCCCTGGTCGGAGTGCAGTTCTAATGGAACGCCGAATCTGGTAACCCAGTTGAACACAATTTGGTCTACGACTGTTTTGGCTTCTTGATTTGGAATGGCGTATGCTTCAGGCCACTTGCTGAAGTAATCCATGACGACCAGAATATAACGATTTCCATTATTTGTTTCCGGAAATGGACCCGCCACGTCTACTGCAATCCTTTCGAAGGGTGCTCCGACATTATACTGCTGCATTTGACTGTGATTCTTTTTGTTCGGGCCTTTGGTGGCAGCACAGGTATCGCATTTTCGGCACCACTTCTCGACATCTTCCCTTGCATGTAGCCAGTAGAATCGTTGTCGAACCTTTTCTAACGTCTTGTTTACTCCTAGATGGCCTCCCGAAATTCCATCATGCATCTCTCGCAGAACGTCCATAACCTTCGATCTCGGTAAGACTAGCTGCATTACATAAGACTTTCCATCTGCTGATTCCCACTTACGCCGAAGGACACCCTCTTGAACATGAAGCGAGTCCCACTGTGCCCAATAGGCCTTCAGAGCCAGACTTGTGTCGGATATATCAGCCCATTCTGGTTTTTCCTGGTGTTCCTTCCATGCGAGGATGGGTTCGATATCTGGGTCCTCTTGTTGAGCCTTCCTCAACTCGTCGTTGCTCCAGCCACAAATCGGATCGTCTCTAGTTCGTTGGACAGTAACCACTTCTTTTTCTTCTTGGCGTCTGCAATGCTTACAGTCTTGTTTGCATGGCCTCCGAGACAGTGCATCAGCATTTGAGTGTAGCTTCCCCTTCCGATGTTGGATTTCATAATCGTACGTCTGCAGCCTCTCAATCCATCTCGCCACTTGACCCTCTGGATTCTTGAAATTCAAAAGCCAATTTAGTGCTCCATGGTCGGTTCGGAGAAGGAACTTCTGTCCATAGAGATACTTATGGAAATGCTTTGTTGCCAAATCCAGTGCAAGAAGTTCTCTTCTGGGAACACAATAGTTTCTTTCCGACCTTGTACCTTGCTATAATAGGCAACCACCTTTTCTTCGCCATCATGTACCTGTGACAATACAGCACCAATCCCGACGTTGCTGGCATCAGCATCAATGATGAACGGTTTTTCGGGAGTCGGGTAGGTCAGCACTGGTGCATTACACAAGCGTTGCTTGAGCTCTTGAAAGCTGCGCTCGCACTCACCTGATCATTTAAACTCCCTTTTCCGTTAGCTGATGTAGACTCTTTGCGATCTCAGCAAAGTTCTTGACAAAGCGCCTATAGTAGGTGGCTAGACCCAGAAAGCTTCGGAGTTGATGCTTGTCCTGTGGTGTTGGCCAATTCTTCACGGTGTCAACCTTATCAGGATCCGTCTTCACTCCTTGGGATGAGATGATATGTCCCAGATATTTCACTTCGGCTTTGAAGAGTGAACACTTTTCTGGGTTGAGCTTGAGGTGAGCTTCTCGAAGTCTATGAAACACGGCTCTCAGATTCGCACAGTGTTCGTCAAAGGTTTTCCCGTATACAATGACGTCATCCAAATAGACTAGGCAAGATTTCCATGTTAGTCCTTGCAGGACGCATTCCATAAGGCGCTCAAAAGTCGCTGGAGCATTGCATAGTCCAAAAGGCATCACTTTGAACTGCCACAACCCGTTTCCTGTTGAGAACGCTGTCTTCTCTTTGTCTTCAGGATGGATTTCTACTTGCCAGTATCCACTTGAGAACCACTTTGCTCCTTCCATTGCGTCCAGAGTATCGCTGATCCTAGGCAGAGGGTAGCTATCCTTCTTGGTCACACCGTTCAATCTTCGATAGTCCACGCAAAAGCGGGTTGATCTGTCTTTCTTCTTTACCAGGAGCACTGGAGACGCCCAAGGGTTTTTAGAGTTTTCGATCAGACCCTCTTCTTTTATGGTGGTTATCAGTTCTTCAACCTCACCTTGTTTGGCTAGTGGAAGGCGTCTTGCAGGTTGACGAATCGGCTTTGCATCCCCGGTGTTGATTCGATGTTGAACCAGTTGTGTTCTGCCATATTTCCCTTGCGATGACGAAAAGATGTCTGCAAATTCTTCGAGGAGATCTTCTGCAGTTCTTCGTTGTTGGTGACCAAGATAAGATGACTTGAGAATGTTGGTCTTTATGGAGTTCATCTCTTCGGACTTCAAGGTTTGCCTTGTCTCTTCTTCGTTGATCCTTGTTATCGCTGATACAGATTCGCATTGTCCGACAATCTCACCTTTTCTAAGCTTAACTTCGTACGGCTTGATGTTCAGTATTCGTACGGGAACCATGTTCTTTACAGGTCTAACAAGAGTCTTCCCAATGGTGACGTTTTGGGAGGACTTTACAGATGCTGGTTCGACCATGAGGTATCGATGGCTGCCAGGCTTACCCCTCAGTTTCGTCCACACGAATACTTCTGAAGAAGCAGGCAAAGTGAGATCTTCTTTGATGACGGTTTTCACAGATAAAAAGTTCTCATACGAGTGGATTCCATAGATCATCGGAATCTCGATGTTTAGATATTTCAGGACATGGTTCCCGATGTCCAATATCACTCCGTGTTCTTTCATGAAATCGACACCAATAATGCACTCGTCGCATATATCTGCTACCAGGAACAGGTGAGAGAATTCCAACTCTGCCAGCCGGATCTTAAGAAGTACCTCACCATACACTCTTGCGGACTCTCCAGTTGCAGTCTTTAGACGATAGCTATTGGTGTTGTGGAGCCATGTCTTCTTAACGAGGTCCTGCCGTACAATGGACGCCGTGGCACCGGTGTCGATGGTAGCCACACATTTGTTGCCATTTATACTTGCTTCCACGGTCAGGCTCTTGTTGTCACGTTTGGTTTGAGAAACCTGGATGTCGTTTCTGGGGCCATCGATACCAGAAACCAGCTTCTGCCCCTCGAAGTTGGTTCTTATTCGTTTCCCGGGTGGGAAACAGCTTCGGAAGCAACGTTATTGTTGGTGCTACTTTGACCAGTTAATTTATTTCTGTTTCCACAGTGTTGGCATGTGGTTCCTCTTCGTGGTAATCTGCACTGTCGCTGTAGATGCCCAGTCTTATGGCAGTTCCAGCATCGTGCTGGTCCGTCTCGCTGACTCATTTCTACAGTAGCTATCTGACAAGAGCATTCTTGGACCTCTAACTCTCTTACGCGATGCACATTTTGGGAAGCTTGTTCCGCGGCTTCCATAGTCAGAGCGAAAGCCAATGCTTCTGGTAGTGTTCTCTTTCCGGCAGTGCGAATAGCCCTTTGGAGATTTATATCACTAACAGCTCTCACAAAGGCTTCAACAGCAAGTTGATTTATTATCTCGTTGCCAGCTGTTGGATATGCTAGGTGAACCAGTCGCTCGATATCTGCCTAAAGCTGCTGTAGACTTTCACCTCTTTTCTGTGACCTATTGTTTAGCTGAACTCGGAAGACTTCTGTCATGTGGCTATCTCCAAACCGCTGTTCAATTGCGTTTACAAGAACTGTGAAGTCACCACTCTTCTCTGCTGGGATGGTTTGTAGCAGTTCTGCAGCGGCTCCTCTTAAAGCAAGCGTGAGAGCAATGTATTTTTCGTCATCGTCCCAGCCGTTTGTTAACGCTGCTGCTTCAAACTGTTTCTTATAGATTGACCAGGGAATCTGACCATCAAAGCTTGGAGGATTTACTTCTCTCTTCCTTGAGCACTCACCAGAAGGTTCTCGAACTTTTAACTTTCGCACTTTTTCTAGTTCGTTTGTGATGGATTCGATTTGTTCGTCAATTTTCTCAAAACGTGCATTAGTTGTTGAATTTTGTTTATCGGCACGCTCATCGAGAGTATTGATTTTGTCTTCGAAGTCCGCAAACCTGCCTTCTAGAAGATTTCTCTGTTCGTCAAACTTGTCTAGAACATTCTTTTCTAATTGTTTGAGAACATGCTCTTGCTCCTGCTTCTGTTCATTTCTTTGAGCTTCAAGTTGTTTGAGAACATGCTCTTGCTCCTGCTTCTGTTCATTTCTTTGAGCTACTAGTTGTTTGAGTACATTCTCTTTCTCCTGTTTTTGTTCATTCCTTTGAGTTTGTAGTTGCTCCCGGACATCATTCTTATTCTCTTCAAACTTTGCTAGAATAAGAGACATCATGTTAGATAAGGCGTCATTAGCATTTACCCCTTCCACTTTTGCTTCAAATTCGAAAGCAAATGTATTCGGGTCTTCATTTTGCTGCTCCAGATATTCCTGCAGCCGTTTAACGAGTTCGTTTTTAACTCCTGCCCCACTTAAGCCACGTTTGCTTAGTTCGGCCTTTAGCTCAGGGACAGTTAAGTCTTTTTACACTTTACTCATTTTTTTTTTTTTTTTATTTTAAACTTCACTTCTTTACACAATAATTTAATCACTGTTCACTGTTTTATTTTCAATAAGTCTTAATACCACTAATAATATTCGGCTTGGTCCGACAATTAAAACTTATTCACTTTTCAAATAAAACACAAATTCATTTTTTTCAAATCACTCACAATCTTATTTATTCAACACTTTCAATTATTACTTTCAAACACAGTGCCTTTACTTTATAGCAGTTTACAAACAATTAAATGATTCTCGACACCAAACGGGTATTTATATAACTCAAATAAGTTCGAGAAACTACTAGGTTCTAGTAGGCGCTGAAACTTATCGATGCTTAACGAAGTTCTCATCTTAACCACTAGAGTGTATACACAATTACTTACAACTACAAATAAAACTTTTGCTACATAACTATTCAGCAATTAGACAATATTAGAGTGACAGAGATAGATAGTGTTTACACATTTAAGTATAGAGATATAAAGAGGCGGAGTTACAAAGTGTGTACACATTACAATAGATTGACATACAGAGATATAGAAAGGTAGGAATAGAAAGTGTATACATATTACAATACAATGCTCCGAACTAAAACAAGAAAAACGCCTATATATGAAAACAAACTACTCTGTTTTTTGCACCGATACAGAGATCAGTAATATAGAGATAAGGGATTCTTTGTCGTTTATTTTTGTTATACTGTTTTACGAATTTTTCCCTTTTCGACTTTATAACAATCTTCAAATGGAGTCACTTTTTCTGTATGGATACGCTATCCAGTGTATTATAGAGATCAGTGGAAGAATTACTCTTGCCAATCGCTGCTGCTTTGGACGTAGAAGGTAGAAGGCGACGCTCTACAAAACCCTCATCATCCCGGTCCTCATGTATGGTGCAGAGACATGGACCATACCAACATCTGATGAAAACGCTGATCTTTCTTCGAGTGATTTTTGGTTGTCTGCATTTATGGAGAATGTGGAGATGAAGATTCAACCAAGAACTGTACGACCTGTACAGCGACACTGACCTAGCCAAAAAAAGTTAAGGTCCAACGACTTAGATGGTTGGATCATGTTGAGCGAATGGAAAATAATGGATTCTTCGAATCCAACCCGGAAGAACGTCGCAGAAGAGGAAGATCGCGACTCAGGTGGAGCACACAGGTGGAGCATACAGGTGGTAGAGGACCTGAACCAACTTGGCGTGCGAAACTGGAGACAGCTAGCGCTAGGGACCGCGCTCGCTGGAGAAGTTTGTTGGGTGAGGCCCTGGTCCGACCTGGAAATCATTTAAATTTAAAATGATTTCAAAAATCTCCTAGTCAAGTACTCCTTTTTTTCTTCAGAAGGGCGAATACCAATCTAAATAAAATGAGTGGCGCTGAAGCTCTTGAAGAGCCAAGGCCAAGGTGAGTTTGAAGAATTGATGGGACCTACAATTTAACGCCGAATCCGAACGGCAAAGTTGAGAAGCACTTTTTTCATGACAGATTGATACTCTTGGAAGTTTTGTCAGTTCTTCGCAAGAGGCAGTGCCCGTGAAAGATGAAATAAAAACTATGGGCACGAGTATAGGACGACGTTCTGCTTAGAAGCCAACGCACCTAACAACTAAGCTACGGACAGTCGGTCTCGGTCACTTCCAATCTGATTAAGTAAAACAAAAAATAAATCACGGTTGGACATCTAACTTTTTAATCTCAATTTTGGTCATCTATACTATCTCGTCTTAAATAAAAAAGAGTAGCCATGTTGTTTTTGATGGAAAAAAGAACGGAGAACCATGCAAACCGGTTAACTTCAGTTAAGAAAACTAAACACGCTATTTCGACAGCGAATTTTTGGTTAATCGGTTTGAGCGACTAGATTGAAACATAGATAAGCGTCTAAAATGAATTAAAACCACCCAAACACCACCACAGTCCGAAACTTACTTCCTTCGTTTCTAAATTCTCATTTTTTTTTTGGAAACAATAATGGAATAGATTCCATGAAAAAAAGAAAACAAAATGTAAACATAACGAGGAGGATTGACATCATCAGCAGAGACAAAAAGCATAGACATAGCGAGAGTATCAAGCGAATCATGTTGAAAATATTGTTGGGTCAAGGTAGCATTCAACGAACAATAACACTGAACAGTGAACAGACTTGTTACATTTGATAAAAGTGTCATTCACGAAATTGATTAAGGAGTTTGATTCCATCCATATGTGGAATGTGCTCTGTGCCTGGAGCAAAGCTACAACAATATATCTAGGCTAAGGCTAGGTTAGGAACAAATACTACCACCAGCAAAACGATTTTTCTTTTTTCATTATTTTGTATTCTATTTCGCAATTCAAGCAATTAAAATAGGAACCGTTCCTCAATTTTGCATGTTGATTAAACTCATTGAACATACAACTTCTTTCCTAAAATGATTGTTACATGATATTGAACCGAAAGGTTTTTTTTTATTCAATAAAATTACCTTTTTTCTCGGATTAAAAATAAAAAAAAAAAAAAACAATAAACACTTAAGTTGAGCACTCACTTAAACAATGTCTACTTTTATTTCTCAACCACGATTGGCTATACGACTTTTGATTGCCTTTTTTTATTTCACACAAATTGAATCAAAGAAGCACTCACTTTAGTTATATTAGTCATTGGAAATGGAAATTGTTCGCGGTAGCGGCTCTACTTTCCTTTAAGGATTTTTTTCTTGTAGCTAAACTTCAACTAGAAATTAAGAGGTTTCTCGACATTTTTGTATAGGACAACAAACTCTTTAAGAAAATAAACTAAATTTTCGTTAAAGAAAGGATATATGCGTTGCCAAAAAAATATATCAACTAAAATATAATTCACAATAATGCGCACTTGTCAATATCTCTACTTGCCACAATCGATGAGAAATAGTTAAAAAAAAAAAAAAAAACAAAAACCAAAGATAATGCTATGAAAAAAATATTTGAACCATTTTTCATTCAACCACACCGCATCACTGCTTAAAATCAATTCTTTTTGGGTTGAATGTAATTGTAAGAGCAAAAGAAAAAAAAGCAGCAATTTTGAATGAATTTGAAATGCTAATTAGCTTCAATTGGAAAAACAATTTGTTTTCTATAAAATAATTTTGGAAACAAATCATGCAACTGATTCAAAATGTTTTGAATATTAACAAATGTGCGAAATGTCAAACTCATGTCGATTTCCATTGAACGTTATGAAATGGACGGCTCGTCGCTGACTGATGTCGTTTTCCATTAGCAGTCCAGAAGAATTCGGAAGAATCCAGAAGCCTTCTAAGACCATTCTATTGGACTGACTTTGACAGATGGAATGCTTCTGAGAAGAGCAAAACTCTTCCATTTTGAAAACAGAAGCGTCCGAAGAATGACACTTTCATCATAACCCGTTCCATTGGAAAACGACATAAATTAGAAATTTAAGTTTGAGTTGTGAGTTTATCGTTGGTTTTTGTATAGGTGTTCGCTAGGTTTTGAATTTGATAATTAAATGTCAAAACCTTTTATATGGCGCCATCTTGAGCAAATTTTTGTGTATGAGTTTCTATGGTGAAAAACTGTTTTCTTCTAGATTTCAATCTCAAGATGGCATTTTTAAGGTTTCGATATTTGATATTCGATTTAACGAAACCCGTTTTATTGGAATTCCGATTATTGAGCTAACCTAAGTTCCCAATAAAACACAGCTGTGGTAAGCAACAACAACCGAAAACTAATAGCCTGATTCTCCCCCTTGTGAGGAATCACAAGTCATAAGCCCTTGTGATTATTTCTTGTGAGGATTGTTGTGACTCGATAACATTTGTCGGATTCTCCCATAATCCTCACAAGAAAAGTCACAACGAAATTCACCACAGCCAAGGTGAAAGCTTTATTTAAAAAAATGGCCTACTCACAGTCAAAATAGAACAGGAGAACGATTTATATATGGTCTAGGTTGTCCTAGAAAGATGTAATTTACCATTTTTTGAATCTTTGATTAATGCAATATAATGTGTACATTGTAATTTATGAAACATTTGTGTCCCAAATATGTTCTATACAAAACAAAATGCATAATTATTAATTTTTCCAGTAATGATATGAAATATTTATTATTGTTATGAATCAGTTTCAGTATTCATCTGCATTAACCAAATGCATATGCGCCATAATCATTTCAACTTCCATTTTTTCACTACTCAAAAATCAAAATGTCAAATTTCAAATAATTTGCTAGTTATGACCTGCTTTGAAGATGATCACAATTTCGATTGTTTTTGTGACTCTCACAAGTTGTGACTTTGGGGGAGAATACGAAAAAGTCACAATATCAATTTCACCTCCTTTTATGACTTGTGAGGTATATATAGAGTTTCTGCATCAGTCAGTGATGATGGGGAGAATTGGGCTGTAAGTAAAAATTAGCTATGAATTAAAATTAGTAATTTACACAGGATAAGGTTTCGGCAATTCGACTTTTTAGTTATTGGTCGTGTTTTTTTTTTTTTTTTGTATATGTCTTGGCTAGGTTTTGACATTTGATAATAAAATGTCAAAGCCTTGTGATTGGCGCCATCTTGAGACCTAACTGAAAGCAATTTTACATGAATTTCTATGGTGAAATATCAAATCGGCGCACTCAGCGCTTATTGTGTCCTACACGGAAGTGGGACAGCCATTTCTATTTTCTATGGTGAAAAACTATTTTATTCTAAGTCTCAATTTCAAGACGGCGTTTGAAAGATTTCGATCAGGGATATTGCGAATATTTACATCCGTCATTACGGATTATTCGCGTTAATACCAACATCCGCATACGCATCCGCAACAAAGTGGATATTTGATACTCAAGTGAACGATGTCATGTCATTTGGCAAAAAATTCAGTTTGGTGCTACTAGCGCCACCTATGTGGAAAATTTTTAAACAACAGATATCAAACAATTTCGCGACACCATCTCGGATATATCGTAAAATATCGTTGAAAAAATAACAACATACAACGATAAATAATATCTAGATTGATATATCGCTACATTTTCGATATTTCGAATTAATACAATATCTACTATACTATCTCTATGATTTAACTTCGTCATCACCCTTCATCCAATATTTTCTTTTCTGATTGTTTTCAATAAAACAATTTAACTTGGATATCTTAAGTTTTTCATTTGTTTTTCTTTTGTTTACTTAAATAATGCTATGATATATGTTTACAATTTATTATTGTACTCGCCTCGATCTTGTTCACATCGTGATTTGATTCAACGGGTTAAAAAAAAAAATAAATAAATAAAAACATAATTTTATGAAAACATTCCTCATTTGTTCTTCGTTAACCATAGCCTAAACGTGAAACTTTAATACATATGCATTGAATGTTTAAGTGGCCCTGGTGGGTGCAACATTTTATAGAAAAAAAAAAAAAAAACACTTATTCGGGGCATTTATTGATCTCGCATGGATCTTTATTTCGAAAAAAAAAACAGCAAAACGTAAGGATTGTACACTAAAAAAGCCTCGCCTGCACAAAGTTCACCAGTGGTGTTTGACGCCACACATGCACCAAACAGCAGCATTCCCGGTACTGGAATTGGGAAGCTAATTCCACAGAAAGGAATAATATCTTACGTCATTTTTGGTATGATAATTTATTAAGTAATTGTTGTATTTTTGTCTATTTCTTTTGTTTTGTTCATTCTTGCGCTCACCTGTCATGTAAAATTGCAAAGGTATTTTTTCATCTTTGCTTGATATAATTGCTTTTCAGCTCAGGTCAAGACGCACTTTAGTTGTTTCGGGCTATCGGCTTGTTTCTCGAAAATGTTAACTTTAATTGCATCATTTTTTGTTTCTCTTTGGTAAATGTTTGATGATTGAATGACTTAATGTCAAACACGACAAACAAAAATCAAGTCAAGATTTAGATTTCTGTTGATTACTTTAAGCAGATAGCTCGGTAGAAGAGAACTCATCAACCTGTTATAGTATCAAGCCAGCCAGTTAGCTTCGTTTATTGTCTGTTGTTTAAACGATGATGATGAATTGATGACTTTTGGTGGAGGTTATTCGGATTTCTGTTTGTAAATTGCAAAGATAGCCTTGTTGGTTAACTTTGTTTATGAATCTTCTTGTCTGCAAGGTAGGGACCTTGAGGGTCAGCATTTGGCATTTAAAATCAATCAAATCAGGGTTTATAAACAAAAAAAAATAGAGTGACGCGAAAGCTCTTGAAGAGCCAAGGCCTTGGAGTGGATTACTCTCATCAACAATTCTCTGGGTGTATGTGAAGAATTGAGGGGACCTACAATTTAACGCCGATTCCGAACGGCCGGAGTTGAGAAGCACTTTTGCATGACAGATGATAGGTAGGTAGGTAGAAATGGCTGTCCCACTTCCGTTTAGGATACCATACCTCATGAGATTCTAAAAAGATTTGGATGGGTTAGGAAGGATGTATATTTCGCACGTACAATTCTTTAATCTCCCTACACTACGGCCTATTGTCTCATAGTACCATCTAGTTTAGGAGAGATAAAAGGAGCCAGTTTGTGTTTTGAGGTATGAGATCATGTCTTTGATCTTAAATTCTGAGAGTTCCTCATTACCGTTGAAGAATTTTTTACCTAAGTAGAGTGCTCTTTTCCTAGCCAAGGCCGGGCAATGGCAGAGAAAGTGTGGGACCGTTTCCTTGTCATTCTGGTCCTCACAGGTACGGCAGAAGGAGTTATGTGGTATACCCAATTTTGCCGCATGCTCCCCTATGGCGAAGAAGATATTTGATATCCTTATTAGCTAGTTCACTGGGATTATCATAAAAGTATTCTCCCATATGAAGTTTTCGTCTTAGTGAAAGAGCAGGACATGTGCAGAGAAGGTGAGAGATTGTTTCCTCTTCTTCCTCGTCCATACAGCTCCTGCAGAAGTCATTTGAGGCTACACCAAGTTTCGTTGCGTGTCTGCCTATAAGACAGTGTCCGGTAAGAACACTTATTAGGGACCTTATATGAAATCTGTTTTGAGATAACAAGTCCTTAGAGCGCTTTAGGTCAAGTGAAGGCCATATGAGCTTTGGCACTGCGTACGTAGGTAAATTGTACCACATAGGCCTTGTTATCGTAAAAGCTGTCTTTTCCCTTTCATCGGCTCTAAAAGTTCCCGTGATGTATCTGTGGCCGGCACCCAGCAAAGATGAATATAAAATTGCTGAGCCATCTCCATAACAGATGATCGACAATCAAGGGCCGATTGAGAGTTGGTTGAGACACCGCCGAGAGATTTAATAGCAACCTGCACGTCAGAGAAGATGCGGATATCAGAAGTTGATATCACGTTTTCTCTTAGTCAGGAAAGAACCTCTTTGATCGCTAAAATTTCTTTTTTTTTTTTACTTTTTTAACCTTTTTATGTTCCAGTTTGCATGCATCCTACTTGTAATGTTTAATGCCATTATTTTCCATTTTTAGGCTCGTCAAATATCAATTGTACGAAGCTTGCAATGGTTTACTAGAATAAAAAAAAATAGAACCAGAGACAAACCAAGAACTTAAACCATTTGTAAATAGCCAAATAAAATATAATAAAATTTTTTAAATGAAGTGCGTCGTAGCAAAGGTTAATCAGCAACTAAAACATCGCCAAACTATTTTAGAGCAGCTTTTGAATTCAACAATTATAAGTGTTGAAAGTTATCGTCGACTGCATGAATTCCTTTTGATACATCACACCAATTATAGACATCATCTTCATCAATACTTTAGTCGTCATCATAGACCAGAAAACAAATGCACACGCTACGTCATTAACAAATTAAAAAATTCTAAGCTTAGAACGATTTTAAATTCAATTCTAGTAGGGAACTACTGAAAGTGCCTCATCAATATCTGCCAGGCCGACATCGATGATCCACGACACCAAGTTCTACGTAAAAAAATTGCGTGTGCTTCATTGAAATCGCATCATACACGACGAAATAATAAATTAATCTATACAAATTAAAAACAAAACGACAAAAGTAAACCAAATCAAAATAAACAAGAACAATGGCAGGTCTTCAAAATGGACGAATTTTAAGATTTTTGATTGCAATTTGTGCTGTGGTATTGACAATTTTCGTTTATGCTTCCTATTATTCAAATACATCAATGGGAATGGCTAGCCATTTGCGAGCACCGTCAGCTTTTATTTCATCGTCTTCGTCTCTATCATCATCTTCGGTGTCTGAAAAATATATTGTTCATAATCTAAGTGATTTGAATGCGATTGATGGAACTGTCTTAGGGAATAGTATCGCTGATGTTGAATTAAAAGACAAATTGGATATGAAAACAATGGATGGTGGTGTATATTTATTGCAAGACAAACTTGTATACTCGCATCAAAATAACGTTAACAGCCGCAATAACCAACAAAAGAATCATGCGGCAAGGGATAACAAAATCACTGATCCAGCACAAAAATCAAACGAAGGAGATTCAAACACTTGTAAGTATCATTTTCTATCATAGAGACATATTTTCGTTTTATACTTAGTTACTTAAGGTGGCGCTACAGTCCGTTGTGTGGACTTGGGCCTCAATCAACAGTCTCCAACAGTCAACTCGGTCTCTAGCTAGCTATCTCCAGTTTTGCACTTCAAGTTTATTGAGGTCCTCTTCCACTTGAGTGCGCCACCTGAGTGGCGGTCTTCCTGTAGTCCAACGTCCCTCGGCAATAGTGTCGATGGCTTGCCGGGCCGGAGCATTGCGGTGTCCATCCGCTCTGAGGTCCTCTTCCTACTGAGTGCGCCACCTGTGTCGCGGTCTTTCTCTACTCCAACGTCCCTCGGGAATAGTGTCGATGGCTTTCCGGGCCGGAGCATTGCGGTGTCCATCCGCTCTAAATGACCAAGCCATCTGAGTCTCTGGACCTTGACCCTTCTGGTTAGGTCCATGTCCTTGTACAACCCTTAAAGTTCGCTGTTATATCTTCTTCGTCATTCCCCTTCAATGCACATGGGCCAAAGATGAACCGAAAAACTTTCCTCTCGAAACAGCCTAAGGCACTTTCAACCGATTTTGTCCAGGTCCATGCTTCAGCACCACACAGCAGGACTTTAATTATGAGGGTATTGTGCAATTTTACCTTATAGTTGCTCAAAAGATGGCTTTTCCACTCAATTGCTTTCTTAGCCCAAAGAAACAGCGATTAGCAAGAGTTATTCTTCGTCTGATCTCGGCGCTGGTTTTATTGCCCGTGTTTATAGTGGAGCCTAGGTAGACAAACTCCTCTACTACCTCGAAGTTGTATGCGTCTATTGTGACGTTCTGTCCGAGTCCGAGCCGTCGGTGTTGGGTGTCCTTGCTCGAAGACAGCATATAATTCGTTTTTCCCTCATTTACCGCTGAACCCATTTTTGCAGCTTCCGTCTCAAATCTCGCAAAGGCGTAATTGACATCACGGAGATAAGCTAGTCACATATCGCCCTTTTTTGTGTCATTCAAAATAATTAAAACACACACGAATTTGAGAACCGAGGCTGTACTTTTATTTGGCTAAGATCACCGCTCTAGAAATAGGAATTTGATTTTAACCAGTAAACGTAACATTATGCTTTGTTTTATAGTTTCGAATTCATCACTAAGCATACAAGACTCGGATGCTATTTCGATACCTACCTCAAATATTGAAAATCTTATTTTGAATGCAGATACAATTTTAAAAAATTTGACAACTTCGCCGAGCAGTAAGTAAACTATGAAGTCTAAAATAGCAAGTCTATATTCAATTATAATTTCTTTCGTTCTATTTCCCCTTAGCTAACCAAAACATACAACAGGAACAACAGCAACCGCAAAACAACAAAGAAACAAATAATTCCAAACCACTTGTTCGATCGTCGCTTGCACAACCACCGTCCGTTCTCATACCAGCCAATCGCATGAAAACATCTTCTGCAGTTGGCATTGATCCAGCTCAAGGCATTCCAACGAAAGACATATACGAATCTGGCCATCTTGATGTTAATCCACAGCTTTGTCCCGACGAAGGGGAAGCAATCAAACTGCTAATAATAATAACATCTGCCCACTCTCATCAAGATGCCCGTTTGTCAATCCGCCAAACATGGGGCCATTATGGGACGCGTCGTGATGTTGCCATAGCATTCATTTTAGGCCGTACGAGTAACAAAACTCTTGAAAATGCTCTCAATCAAGAGAATTATATTTATGGAGATCTTATAAGAGGCCATTTTGTAGATAGTTACAATAATTTAACATTAAAAACAATATCGGCACTTGAATGGGTCGATCAAAATTGTCCGCAAGCAAAATTTGTACTTAAAACCGATGATGATATGTTTATAAATGTTCCAAAATTAATGACATTTTTAGACAAACATCAAAAGGACAAACGCGTCATTTTCGGTCGTCTGGCTAAAAAATGGAAACCAATACGCAATAAAAAATCCAAATATTATGTATCTAATGGGCAGTTTGCTGCAATGATATTTCCACCATTTACAACGGGACCAGCTTATGTAATGAGTGCTGACATTATACATGATTTGTATAATAAAGCACTTCAACAGACTTATCTAAAGCTAGAGGATGTTTTCACGACGGGTATTGTTGCCCAACAACTCAACATTAAACGAATACATGTAAATGAATTTCTAAATAGGAGGATTGCTTTCAATCCATGTAATATTCGAAAAACTATAAGCGTGCACATGATTAAATCGAATGAACAGTTTGATCTGTGGAAAAAACTACTTGATCAATCAACAAATTGTAAATAGTAATATTATTATTTGAAAAAAAAAATAAATCTTATATATATAAAACAAGGGCGTGTTTTTGATTCATTGGATTTGTCTCCGCCCCAATTTGTGTGGCAATGATAACATTTTTTGTGATTTCGCACTAAGGTTTGCCCCGGTTTGGACAAGGCAACCCTATTATATTCGTAAAGAGCACATTCAGACCTTGAATTTGGTACCAAATTTAGCCATATTCCTGTAGATTTATTTATGGTTAAAAAATCAGTGGCTTCTGAGGCGGTTGCCGACCGCTTCGCACCGGTTTGAACTAGGCAACCTATAATATTCTGTTTCGTCTCGTCGAGCTCTATAGTTGGACACTAATTTTATCCATATCACTGATGGTTTAATTTTTGACCAAAAAACGCACCATCAGTGTCCCGTTTTATCCCCCTTTGCCCTGGACTTTGACAGGCAACCCAAAGAAACAGCGATTAGCTACCCCACGGATTGGGTAGCCAAATTTAGTTTAATTTAGTAATTTTGCACATCACAGAGACTAATTCTCTTGACTTACCAAAAATTTCGATGATTTATATTATCCGACAATTTAAATGTATTCACTTTGACAATAAAACACAAATTTTAACTTTATTCAAATCAGTATCACAAAATCATTTACTCAACAATTTCAAATTTTACTTTTCAAACACAGTGGGCGCGTTCACTTTGACATGGATAGGCTATAGGCTTTTTGTTTTTGTTTTCCATGTAAACAAAAATAGCAGAGGTTCAAACCAAACAAACCCAAAGCTATCCAACAATTTCTGGTTTAGGTGGCTATCTAACAGAACAGCCATTGAAATTGTGAAACAGCTGATTTTTGTACACGTGTCTTCACACCTATCATAAAAAACGAGTTGGATAGGCTATCCAAAACCAAACTGAACGGGCCCTATTTATATAACTAAAAATCGGTTCGAGAAACTACTAGGTTCTTGTAGGCGCTGAACGTTCTCGAAGTTTAACGAAGTTATCTTCTTAACTACCAGGGTTTCCCCAACGCTAAAGAGTATACATGTATACACTATGACTTACTACTACAAATAAAACTTTTGCTACAAAATTATTCAGCTATAACACAATATTAGAGTGATGGAGATAAATAGTGTATACATATATGGTATTAATGAGAGTCAAATTTATACTTTCTTCTCTGTTTATGTCCCGTAAAGTTGAGTGGTTACCTTTGTATATGGAACATGTACAGTGTACGCATTGAATGAGAAGTACAGGAAGGGGTCTTATGAACAAGAATTGAAGCATTTTTCTAAGTAGTGTGAGTTTCACAAACACAAACGCATTACAACAGGGCTGGTCTGCAGTTGAATGGTTAATCTCAGGGGCGCCAAGCGAAATTTGATTAAATCAGGATTTCATCGATTTTGCTTCAACTTTTTTTGCAATCTCAATTCTTTTTTTAGGAAGCATGGTGTTTTAACACTAAAGGTGCACTGCACGGTTTTCAATGTTTAATTTTTTTTATTTTCCAGTACATTTTCTTGATTTTTCATCCGTAATTCATCACGTTTATTACGCCTATTGTAATACAACCAACAAATATAAACGTTTCGAAACTCCATGGAAGAATTATTCAAAACAACCGTGCTGTACGGGAACTCAACGAATTGCAGCGCCTTACCATCAAGAACAGAAATAATACATCCCTGAACTCGACTGACAACACAGTCAAAGTTTGACAGCACATACCCTAAAAATTGACAGCACATACCCTAAAAATGGACATCATCAGACATTTTTGTTGCTTCACTCACGTACACTGTACATGTAGCTAACACCGCTTCCTGTACTTCTTATTCAATGTGTGTTCTCTACTTGGTTTGACATTGGATCTGTCAAACCAAGCAGAGGACCAATACTGGTTGTTTGATATACAAGGGTTCGAACATACCCATGAACAGAGATGAGTTTAAAAGGCAGATGGGAAATCAAGCTGTCAAAATAACAATGCCTACAACCTACAACCTATATGTTTCAAGTTTACTGCAAAAGTATGCGTGTTTTTACCAATTCTATCTCAGTAAATTTGAGCGAATCTCTTTTTGGAGACGTATTTTCACATACTTATGCACAGATTTTACACATATACTACAGCTGAGTTTTCTGTGTTGTGATTATCATGCACAAAACGATTTTACAGCTGACTAGACAACACAGACATTCAAAAAAGGGATTGATTCGTTTTTGTACATTTCTTACACACCAAAAAACATTGAATTTTAGTAGCAATTCTTCGTGGTTGTAAGAAAAGCCACATTAGACATTGAGTTATGTTTGTTTTTAATCTATCCAGAGTTTGAGGCTTTTCATCGTTATTCCATTGTTGTACATAGTTCTACAGAAAAAAAATAAATATCATGATCTTGGTGGCTTAAAGGTCATGTTGTTTTGTCCATGTCATACCCTCAATCGCCGCCCAAAAAACAAAACTGAGTATTATCATTCGTCCATATCGCGAACTTGGATGAAATCATTGTGACGTCCAGAAAGCTTCCCCTGTCTTCAACTTTTTCACAACTAAACCGCATTCCGTAAACCGTTTATTCAACTGTCATCCTTTGTGGTCATATTCAACTAATATTTGTTCACTTCTAATGACAGCTGATTATCAAACGTCAGCGCTTACAGCTTGATAACTCGAAATGATAGATTCTGAACATGCAGTTAAGGTTTTTATGTAATTGAACAGCTGGTATTTTTGTATTAAGATACGATGTGGGAAACATATATTATTTTTGTTCGCACTTAATTCTAAATTCCAATCACTGCACACTCTGTGATAAAAGCACTCAATTTTATATATTTTATATAAATGTTCATACATAGAACCCTTCATTTTATTTTCCATTTTCTTCATTTAAAAATAGAAAAAAAATTGTTTTGAATTCATATTTTTCGCTCTTCACCTTGGCCTCTCTCGTCAAAACATCTTATTTTGGGGAGGCCGCAAAGAGGTGGGCGTACATAATAATATCTTGTCACTGAGCTCAATATTTTTGTGTGCGAATTGGATGAATTGTGGTCAGCGCTGCCGGAATTACTACCATGGGAGTATTTGAACTCCCTTTGCGTTCAGTGTACTCCCATACTCCGCTATACTCAAAAATACTCCCCTTAGCGCCTGTTTCACAATATACAAGTAAAGTTCCAGTTAAGCTACTTGGAAGCTAAAGCTAACTAGCAGTTAAAATTCAAAATAACGTTTCACAATATCTGAATAGAGCTAACTAGTAGTTAAAGTGTCAAGTAACTTATAGGGAGGATGAAGTGCCCTATAAAGTAGTTAACTGGCAGTTAACAGAATTAAAAGTCTGAAAAAAAAATAAGATTTGCCTTTTTTCAATTCAAATAGAATTAAATTTCTCAAAAGCATGGATTCGTAAATAATTTTCATTTTTTTCAATAAAATGGATATTCTTCTCGACACGATGAGTTTGATGAGTTTTTTTTTTTCACGTTGTAGAGTCACCACGAAACCGCGTTCTTCAAGTTAGAACGCATGTCATGGAATCCTTGGACAACATAGAATTCCCAAATTAGAAATATTCGCAATGTTTTCGGGTTTATTCAAAATAATGCATGGTTCGATCGATTACAATTCCTCATCCTGTGTATTGATTGATTAAAGATATGGGCAACAGTCACAAGTCAAACAAAGAATTATAACTTTCAAAGGCTGGTATTTATTCATTGAAGGCTATTAGGTCATTGCCGTAGATTAGTTCTGATTTCCGAGCACTTTCAAAAAATAATAGGGGTTCGGACCTCTATTAAGTTGAGAGCAAAATCTACAGAAAATTATCCGGAGTAATTTCCGAAACAACAACAAATATCCTTTTGATTTTTGTTATTTTTTTTCTGGCTTTGTCGTTGTCGTTGTTGGAATAACTGGCAATAAGTTACCCAAAACACAAATTTATTAAGAGGATGAATGTGAAACGTAAAACTCATTAACAGGGGGATTTAACTGGCAGCTAATTTAAGTGCTGGTTAACTAAATCAGAACTTTACTTTTACATTGAGAAACAGACGCTTAGAAACTTAAAGGAACATTATATTATATTAACTGCCGGGCTTACATATATCATACCATTATTTGAGCGAAGACAACTAGTCTATTGGTGTTAAATTACAGGAACAAGGCGGGCAATAGACTCCCATTTCATGAGATAACTCGCCCATCAAACCTACTCTTCAATAATGGGATTGTGAGGTGTGCTTTGTGGCTTGTTGAAACTACTTGTGGCCAAAGTCCATATAAATTCAAATGCGAGCCAAAAATAATCGGTTATCATAATGCGATAACGCTGGTCATTCAGAACGCCATGGAATTGAATGATTTGGATCATTTGCTACGGATGCCTGAACGGCAGCCATATTTTCGGCACTTCGAAAGGCAGTATTACAGAACGAATATATTTATTTATTTTATTTATTTTATTTCAAAAAGTTAAAGATACTATCTGTTGTCTAAGACAAGTGGCGAAAGTATCTCGCTAAAGATATTACAATTTTTTACTTGGTAAATAATAATACACATCCAAAACTTATTGTGGGGTTTAAGTGTCGGAATAGAAAATCAGATCAAATTTAGAAAAAAAGAAAAATAAAATATAAAAAAAAAAAAAAAAAAAAAACATCATAAATATAACTCAAGAAAAAGAAACAAAAAATTACAAAAGCTTAAGCAATACATAAGGATACAAACTTCAAGTTAAAACTTTTAAAATGTCATTAATTTCATTTAAATCAAAATTAAAAAGCCAATTCTTAACCTTCCTGCAAAATGAGTATTTTGAGCGAATGCAACGAATATCAATACTGACTCAAATTTTTGGATTCGACTTGTTATTGCCGGATTGAAATAGTGTAAGCTGATAGTTGATAGTTGACACTCAATTATCTCTTCTTTTTTTCCTGAATTTGACTGCCAACTATCAAAAATCAGCTTGCACAATTCTACCCCCGGTCTACTAGGGTGAGAAATAAGAATGAATTTGTGATCATCGACTCCGCATTTCGACAGAAAGCCGTTGGTGAATTTTCATGATGAAATTGGTAAGTGATTCATTAGTGAAAATGTGCATTCACAAGTTAAATTCAAAGCTGTCAAAACTCGATTTTTCTTCTTCTACCTAATCAAAATGTGTCCCTGTTAAAAAATGTTTGTTTGTGTACTCCCTTCAATAGCAAAATACTCCCCTCTAGAACTTGAAAATACTCCTCTGTGAACATTTGAAACGGCAGCCCTGATTGTGGTTAAAAAAAATGGATGAATTTTTAACCACTACTGTCATATTTTAGCCCTAATTTTCAACACATTTTACTTAATGCAATGTGTCAAACGTCATCTTCCAAAGGGTTTTGACATTTGATTATAAAATAGAATGTCAGATGACATGACACTGTTTTTATTTTATTTATTTGTGTGCATGAATGCGTGCTTCTGTTTTTGATTCCGACTTCAAATTCAGAATGGTTTTTCTGTTCTATTCAGAATAAAAACTGTCATCTTGTATGCCAAGTGAACGAATTCAGAATCGTTCGGAGCATTTCCGAACTATTAAAAATTAGACTAGCTGCGGAGCACACGACCTTTTGTTTTTCACTTTAGACAGTGACCAGGACTATTAAGGTCGTATTTTTATCAATTCATAGAATACCGAATAAACCCCAATATCCTCTACCATTACACATATACATATAAGACTCTCAACCACTAGCAAGAAGCTTTGATAAATTGTATAGATACACTTGAATTTTTTTTTTCCGCGCGAAGTACAATGCGGTGGGAGGGGTGAAAACGATTGCAAACGGACATTTACTCAGATGGACCAAAGGCACTATTAAAACAAACGATCGACTAAACACATGATCGCAAAAAATGTGTAAAAATAGTCGTTCAAGTAATAAGTATAGGTAGGTAGGTATTATTGACCATGGCCGAAAGCGACGAGACGACAGTTTTTTTTTATCATTTAAGTAAAGAGCTTGAGCTTTTTATTTCTGTATTTCTGACCATGCGATGGCGAAGGTGATATATCAAACTGTATCGATCTTTTCGTCCATCAAAAATACTGGCTGGTTGTTTGATGAGACACGCTGACAACAAAAGCATAGATATTCCCCAAAAACTCTAGCCGTTTCTGAGACAACATTTTTTTTGTTTGCCTTCTATACCTACCTTCCTTTTCTCAATTATATGTATGTAGTATATTTTTATAATGTATGTTTTTTTTAGTAGCAGTCTTTTGAGATTTATTCTTGTAAGATTGTGAGCAGCGAAAAAATTATTGCGATAAAATAAATACATTTCACATCGCGTTGCTCTTTTTCAATGTTGTGATTTGTATAGTTGACAAGAAAAGTGTTATATTTTTTTCCGATAAAATTATAAATCGAAAAATTGTTCAAATTATAACGAAATATTTTATTCGTTCTTTTTATTTTTTAACGTTTATTTTCTTGCACAGTTGCAAATAATAATAGGTTCAACTTTGACGTTTAAAAATGTAAATAAGACTTTAAGGGCCTAAGATTACGCGCCGACGTTGGTTAGTCTACCTTGCTCGTTGGTTATTTTTAGTGTTTGTTTTTTAATACTAAATTAAACTGTGTGTTAATCAAAATCATAAATTTGATAAAATTATATACACGTTTTTGACAAAGAAAATAGTCAAGGAAATAAGCTGTCACTTCGAAATTGAATGGTTTTTTTTTTGTTTTTTTGAATTTTCGAATTTTTTGATGAGAGTAAGATGTCGTCTTCGAAAAATTCGGTCACCAAAACTGTAAATCGACAACAAGACAAAGACAATTCAAATACAAAAATAACAACACCACCAACAACAACTAAATCAAAAACAACCACATCCTCATCACCGGACAACACTAAAAAACAACAAAAGGAACAGACCAGCAAATATTTACACACAAAGGAAAGAATAGTTGACGGTAAGTTTGAACGCACCATTTCAAAATAGTATTGTTTGTATAGCTTACGTTTTCAATGTTATTTTGAAGAATATACAAATAACTATCAGACCATGCGAACTTCGTCTTGCTTTTTTTTAAAGTTGCAGAAACAAAAGGCTTTAATTTCTATGTAATTCATTTGATTGATACTGTAATTGGTACACACTCCTCTATATCTGTATATGTCTATCTTTATGTAATGTGTATACACTATTTATCTCTATCACTCTAATATTGTTTTATAGCTGAATAAGTACGTAGCAAAAGCTTTATTCGAAGAAGTAAGCACTTGCGTATGACAGATTAAGCGTAGGGGAAGCATCTAGTGGTTAAAAGGAGAATTACGTTAAGCATCAAGAACGTTCAGCGCCTACAAGAACCTAGTAGTTTCTCGAACCAGTTTTTAGTTTTATAAATAGCCACTTGGAAGCGAAGCAATTCAACTGATGGTGAACTGCGATAAAGAAAGATACTAGGTTTGTTCGATGTGCGCTCTGGGTCGCTCCGTGGCGCTCTGATTTCACACTGAGCTGTTCGATGTAGCTCTTTTTTCGCCCCCGTGGGTGAATTTCCGTAACCAATTGAATTCTTGCTTGTAATGTTGAAATAAGCTCAATTGTATCCCAAAATTTATCTACACACATTCACACATTCTTTTTAATTTGCTTTTGTTCTTTTTTTTTAAACATCTTTCAGAAGTTCCATATCCTCCAAGCCACAAACTAACGGCAAGTGAAATCTTCGATACAAAAAATGGCGAGCCAAATTTTGAGTTGCTCAAAAAGCACTTTATCATTGAGGGACGAATTGAGGAAGAACCTGCCTTAAGAATAATCCAAGAAGGTGCTGCCCTATTACGAGCCGAAAAAAACATGATAAATATTGAAGCTCCTGTTACAGGTATGATGCCTTATTGGGTGGGCTCAATCGTCTGTCGGATAGACTTATGCTTTGTTACGTGAAAAAAAGTTCTAACATTTGTTTTCGAAAATTTTGACTTTAAGAAATAATTTTTCTAAAACTTTTGGCTTTTCAAAATGCTATAGCATGACTCTGTAAGTATAACCGTTATTAACGGTTTAAATAAACCCCCTCCCATATAGACAACGTAAGCCGTATTCTGTTCACTACTCAGTAGCCAGCACAGCAACATTTTCCCTGGCAAACAACAACAATTTGGATTGCAGAATTTGGCCAGCAAAGAAATGACAGTTGCACCGGGCGAAAGACCTTTCAAATACTGAAATGAGGACGGCGCTGATGGCGTGAAATAGAATTATTTTACTACACGAAATCTAATGATCTGAGTTATGAGCTTTGTTCAGTGAGAAAAAATACAGCACAGTACACCAAAGCTTCATAAAAAAATGTCAGAACAATTTAGAACTGTTTAGAACACAAACAGTGTTCTACCTACAAATATGGAATAGAAAATCCTGTACTAAACTGTTATAATAAGACTAAATGAACACCCAAAACAGTTTGGAACAGAAAATGTCTCAATGAACACCAAAAAGCCGTACCTTTCTGTTCCAAACTGTACAGAACAGTGTCACTGAACATACCTATAAACTCTCTTAGGTTGAAGCATTTGCTTTTTTTGACATTAAATATAACAATTTCCAAATCAATTGAATTTGACAGATAGATTGAGTTGAAGCTTTTTATTCACGTTTGAATACTGTACTGGATTCTGAGTAATGAAAAAAAAACACGGCTTATAAAAAGCTATCCGATACCTTTTGGTTATGTGATTGAATACATTTTGTTGCAAAATGTCAATAACTGTTATATTTTTTCAGTTTGCGGAGATATACATGGGCAGTTTTATGATCTTGTAAAATTGTTCGAGGTTGGTGGTACACCAGCAACAACGAAATATCTATTTCTTGGAGACTATGTTGATAGGGGATATTTTAGTATTGAAGTAACTGCTTTATTTTGTGTTAAAGTGATACCAAATATTAACATTTTCATTTCTATAGTGCGTTATTTATTTGTGGGCCCTTAAGATATGTTATCCAAATACTTTATTTTTGCTCCGAGGAAATCATGAATGCCGCCATTTGACCGAATATTTCACTTTTAAACAAGAATGTAAGAAAAATATGTTTTCATTATCAATTAAATCAATATACAAAGGTAAATGCCATCTCAAATTAGTGTACACTTGTTGACAACTTGTACATACTGTCAGATTACGTGATAAAGACAACTCGTGTGGTACAGGAATATTTTTTTAGGATCAAACGAATTGCAATGGTTTGAACCTGGAAAGTTCAAGAGACTGTCGAAAAATTATATTCTGCTCTGAGTCTGCACTTCATAAGTTGGATTGGAGCTTATACCAAGAGAGGGTATATCATAAAGAGTAGGGTTCAGATTATAGGGCGACCTTTCAAAAACTGTTATATGTAGAAGATTGCGTGCAGCCTTGTCCTTCGAACTGAGGTATATTTTATAGCTGTGTCAGGTAATGGTAAAAAACAACTAGAACAAGAACAACAAACGCCATAAGCCACAGATGAGTTTTAAAGGTGAGATGGGAAACCAAGCTGTCAAAATGACAATGTCTACAAGCTATGGTTCAAGATTATTGCAAGAGTATGCGTGTTTTTATCAATACTTTATAAGTGAATTTGAACAAACCACCTCATTTTTGTTGCTGTTTTTTTCTCATTTAAACAAATACACGAGGTAACGGTAAAATAAAATTGACGATATCCGGAGGGTAAAATTTAAGTTAGTTTCCGATATCCTTTTGTCTCTGCCACAAGCTATCGTTCCAGGCTCGATCAAGTATTCAATGAGGAGTATAACAGTATAACAGGTAGCATCCTATAAAGTCGTTTGATCATTCAGAGGTGTAAGCACTGATCTCTATGATCTCAATTATAGAGATCAGTGGGTGTAAGGCGTTATTGACGATTATTTGGATATGCACATCAAAATATCAGCAATGCAGCCCAACCCTTAGGGGTTTTTAGTTGAAGTGAATAAAAATCTATTTTGATCAAGAGGGATTATGATGAAGAATAGATTGCAAGACGATAGAGAGAGAATCAACTCCACTAGGCGATAGTTGGGGAAAATTTTAGCACATATCTCTTAATGAAATGGGGCGGAGTTTATCCGTAATTTTTTATCCGGGTCATTTGACACTTTTGATCTAGCACAATTGTCAAAAGGTGATTGTGAAATGGAGAGATAGGGTGAGGAGTCAGACGATGTAAAACGTCATTCTGGTAGGAGACAGGAGAAGGAATCGTAGATAGCGGTTAGCAGTGCTACAGTGATACGGGGGTTACGCCAGATAACCTTTAGTTCGCCTTCTAATACCTTCTCTTTTATTTTCAACCTTAAAAGGCAAAGTTAAATATTCTGAGAGGATATATGATGCTTGCATGGAAGCATTTGATTGTCTCCCCTTGGCTGCTTTGTTAAATCAACAATTTCTTTGCGTTCATGGAGGACTCTCACCAGAAGTTCATACACTGGATGACATACGAAAAGTAAATAATATGTAATAACAAAATTATAACAAAATGTCAAAACAAAAAATATCCAAGCTGGATAGATTTAGAGAACCACCGGCCTACGGACCAATGTGTGATATTCTCTGGTCCGATCCACTTGAAGATTTTGGCAATGAAAAAAACTTGGACTTCTTTACGCACAACTCAGTTCGTGGTTGTTCTTACTTTTTTAGGTAAGTTTGTTTTCATTTATATAATTTGGACCATTGATGAAAACTATACTTCCATTATTTTGACAGCTATGCTGCTTGCTGTGACTTTTTACAAAAAAATAATCTGCTATCCGTTGTGAGAGCTCATGAAGCTCAAGATGCTGGGTAAGTTAGTGACACCATTATAGTAAAAAGATGTTTACGTAAAGTATGAAAACTTAACCACTATGAGCTTTTTACTCAATGCCAAGTGTCAAAATTTAACCAAACGTCAAGTTTTAACCACTTTTTAACGCAATTCACAAACGGTTTTATATTCATCGTATATTTTTAAGTTATAACAATTAAAAAATCACAATAATTGATTGTTCTTTTCATTTACTTATTTTATTACTATTACGACCCCAGATATCGGATGTACAGGAAGAATCAAGCAACTGGTTTCCCTTCACTTATAACAATTTTTTCAGCACCAAATTATTTAGATGTTTATAATAACAAGGTGAGTTTTGAAGGGAGTATATTTCAAGTATCAATTCACTTTCTATTATATCTCAAGGCGGCTGTACTTAAATATGAGAACAACGTGATGAATATAAGGCAGTTCAATTGTTCACCACATCCTTATTGGCTACCCAACTTCATGGATGTATTTACATGGTCTATTCCATTTGTTGGAGAGAAAGTGAGTAGTAAATTCCTGTGATAATCTAGTTTTTCTGTTATAACGTTATTTCACTTATTTTTGTGGCAAGTTCTATTATCCTGCTTTCCTTTGCTCCTTATGTCACTCATTAGGTGTTTCCTTTGTAATATAGAACGCTCTTAGCAATCTCAGGTGGCACGTGAGCTCAGTTTGCTCAATCTCTGTTATCACTCACATTCACTGAAAGTCAGTAGAAAATTTCACGATGATTTTAGCGATCATGCAGCGGTCAAAACAATAAACAAAACTAATGTGCTAAGGCTTGCTTATGTGGCTTTTCTTACAACCACGAAGAATTGCTACTAAAATTCAATGTTTTTTGGCGTGTAAGAAATGTAAAAATACGAATCAATCCCTTTTTTGAATGGCTGTGTTGTCTGGTCAGCTGTAAAATCGTTTTGTGCATGATAATCACAACAACAGAAAACTCAGCTGTAGTATATGTGTAAAATCCGTGTATAAGTATGTGTAAATCCGTCTCCAAAAAGAGATTCGAGAGAAATCAATCCTTCGAGAAATAAATTCAATTTCTTTGTGAAAGAAATGCGTTTAAGGGAAAAAAAATTGCCACTTTTACGTCACGGATCAATTCTTGGGTTGTAAGAAAAGCCACATTAAAAATTAGGCTAGTTCCACCTTATAAAAATCCAATTGAGACCTTAATGTTATTTTGACTGATGAAAATTACACGAATACTGCTCTCTCTCTCTCTCTCTCTCTCTCTCTTGACTCTCATCATTTCTCATTTTTGTTTTTTTTTTCTTTACATCTTAGGTGACAGAAATGTTGGTTAATATTTTAAGCATTTGCTCAGATGATGAACTTGTATCGGAATCCAATGATCTACTAGAAACAGGTTTGTTTACTTCAAACACACAAACAGTATAAGCATTTAATTGTAAAGTATATATAAAATTCTTTTGTAATAAATAAAATAGAGCTCAGGAAAAATATAACACTTGTCCCAGTTAGGCCCGGTAAGGAAATTGAAAGCTTAAGTTTTTGTTTTTTTATTTTTTGTGAATGTCAGCTTTAAGGGCGTGTGCGAATTGGGTTTAAAAGTGGTTTAAACTTGATGTTTGGTTAAATTTTGACATTTCGCATTGAATAAAAAGTGTAAAATAAGACCACCTGCAGAGCAGGTTAAAATATGACAGTAGTGGTTGAAAATTCATCTATTTTTAACTACAATTCTTCCAATTCGCACACGGCCTAATATGCTAATTCCACTGACGCTAATCACGAGATTAAGCGAAGTTGATTAAGAACAAATCTGGACTTTTATAGGATGTAGGGTACATATTCATAGTTCAAAACGTTTAATCTACCCTAAATCCCGGAAAAGTCGAGATTTGATCTTAATCTAACTTCGCTAAATCTGGTGATTAGCGTCGGTGGTATCAGCATATAAGTTGTACAATATCCGCTCTCATATATTTTTTTGTTTAACAAAAGTGTACTTGATAAATTTATTTAATAAATGTTTTGCTTCTTAGCTGGAAATGTTTCGCAATTGCGAAAGGAAGTTATTCGGAATAAAATTCGTGCAATAGGCAAGATGTCTAGAGTTTTTTCAATACTAAGGTAATAATTTGAATTATTTCAAGGCAAAATACAATACTTCAAACTACATAATTCTTAGAGAAGAATCTGAATCAATTCTTGAGCTTAAAGGACTCACTCCAACCGGTGCTCTTCCAGTTGGTGCTTTGTCAGGAGGAAAAGCATCATTGAAAACTGGTAAAAAATAAATCATTTTCTGACAGATAAGGATTTTAATTGACTTAAAAATGATATTTTAGCACTAGAAGGCTTTTCTCCAAACGGTAAGATAACATCTTTTGCTGAGGCGAAAGGGCTAGATGCCATCAACGAGCGTATGCCTCCGCGACGTGACATTGTTGCCACTACAACAACAATTGATTGCCTTAACTTAAATAATAATAGTACCAACAATAATGCTGTTAAGAAACCAGGTGGCGAACGGAACGTTATTTAAAATTTTATGTTTTTTTTTTTTTTAATTTTTATATAAGATACCAGTTTGATTTATATTTGTTGTTATTTAATTTATTGAACTGTATTTTTGTAGTATAATTTTGTTAAACTTTTGATAGCTTTTTTTCTTACGTTCTGTAATAAAATTGCTAATTTATTTTGGTTGAAAAAGAAAAGATGTACGAACGATGAATTGTAGTACTTTTCGGTTGTACAGCAAATAATCGCCAGGCCGATTTCATATTCCGGAACTGTTGGAAGGTTCTTGGATTCCATGTACCCTGTAAAAAGCAGCATTTAAATTACCGCAGATAGTGTTTATAGTTTGTGTTCCTTGAGACTGGGTTGAAGCAACATACTGAACAACTACTGTATTCTTTCTGGCTAGAAACGATTTTAATTGAAGGCCAGATGTTTATCCTGAATTTTCGAAGACAACTGCAAGCTTCGCTTCGGCATATATTTACTCGGATTTGGTGGCTCCTTTTTGTCTTGAATATTCTAAAGATAATCCTTCCAGAATGTCTATGAGACGATGGGAATCTTCTCAAATCAGTCATGTTCCAACAACACTCAAAACTTAACACTCCTTGAGAAGAGGTAAGTAAATTAGGGATTTGAAAGGAAGTTAAGCAGTCATAAGTATAGTTTAAACTCTCTTCATGTATTAAACATTTACTAAAATACTATAAATCCTTCGAAAATAACAAGGCTATGCAGTAAAGTAAAGCAGTAAAGTAAACTCGCACTATGAAGAAACTCACAATTATATTCACCTCAGCATGGTGAGAATAATAATTGTTTTGCTGTTATTAGGCCGTGTTGGAATTGCATTTGGTTATCACTTGACACTAGTGTGGTGAATAAATTGGGTTAAAATGTATCCAGCTGTGGAGCAGCTAAAATGGGTTAACATTTTAACGTTTCCTAATCCTCATCAAATGATAGAGAAATTCACTTCTGTTTTGTTCTGTTCTGCATTTTATTCGACTCCTTGTCAAGATAAAATAGTTTAAATTGATCGTATTTCTAAATTTTTTTTGGGATTGGTAACATTGATAGAGTTGTGTCCTCCTCTTAGGCGATTTCAATTTTCCCAGCGTTAATTGGATTTTTCCCAGTGGTGGAGGTGGAGCGGGGAGGGTGCAAAAGTTTACCATGCACACGGGTCCACGGCTTTTAGGAACTCTTTACGACGTAAAAAAAAAAACTATACCTACAATTTTTGTGAAATCAATCATTTACTCTTATTTTTCTTGTCCTTGAATCTCTAAAAGCTGTGCTCAGAGTTTTTCTTGTTGTTTTGTTGTCAAAAGTGACAGATTTACAACGAAAGAAAAAAATCGATTGCATTGAGTAGGCTAGAGGTGAAAATTCAATCGATATGGGTAAAAATATAAATAAATAATATAATAACACTATTTTTTATCATAAAATTGATATTCTCTGCCATATCAACTTGTTCCTTCACCATTTCAATTAATTTGTTAGTTCATGCATTTTGCCTCATTTTTCCAAGCGCGTCGGTCGAACTCTGAACACTCAGAATCAGTGCTCAGAAAAAAAAGTAACACAACTTTGATGATTTGGACACACTTAACTAAGGCCGTGTGCGAACTGTGGATGAATTTTTAACCACCCCTGTCATATTTTAACCTGCTCCGCAGCTAGTCTAATTTTTAACACATTTTAGGCCGTGTGCGAATTGGATGAACTGTGGTTAAAAATGGATGAATTTTTAACCACCCCTGTCATATTTTAACCTGCTCCGCAGCTAGTCTAATTATTAACACATTTAATTTAATGCGAAGTGTCAAAATTTAACCAAACGTCAAGTTTTAACCACTTTTTAACCCAATTCGCATACGGCCTTATTCAATGCGAAGTGTCAAATTTTAACCAAACGTCAAGTTTTAACCGCTTTTTAACCCAATTCGCACACGGCCTAAAAAAGAAACACAATTGTCAGTTTGGCATTTGAGGCTCCGTTCAGTGGTGCGTTTCTGTAACTTGGTTGAGAAGTTCTCTACTGACTGTGACGTATCATCGACTCTACTGGCTAAACTCTATCGTTGAGAAAAAAGTGTTTCTGTAAGTCGAGAAACTCACCAATTGAGAAGTTTGTGTTGAGTTGACAATTTGACATAAGAGATTGAGAAAATTTGTTTGTTTACATTAAGATTTGTGCTTATTGTTGTGAAAATTGTTAAATTAGAACTTAAAATAACTTCATATTACAAATAAATAAAACAAATAACTTATAAATATAATTATTTGCCGTGGTAATTATTTAATATGAATGATATTTTATGTATTGTTTTTTTTTTAAACGCTCATGTTCATTTATAGAATTTGTGGAAATGGAATTGTACTTACTTATTCTAGCCGACGCCTACGACCGCCGAAATATGCTGCGCATTCAGCGCCGTTCATTAAGGGATTCCACTGATCCCTTTCAAATACCAGAAGCGCGTTTTATTGAATTGTTTAGACTAACGAAAGATGTCGCAATTGTTCTATTGAGCGAAATTAGTCCATTTTTAAAAACGGGAATTAGGAGCACGTATATACCAAAGCATATACGAATGGTAGCTGCATTACACTTTTATGCCACTGGTTCATTTTTAAGAGATATTGGGCAAGATTTTGTATGCCCGATAAGTAAAACCATGATTTGCCGCATAGTGAAGGAAGTAACTTACGTGATTGAAAAAAAGCTTATGAGATAATAATGTATAATAATATGATAACAACATAATACTTACTTGCTCGGTTGCCATCTCAACTGCTTGTGATAGTTCTCACATGCTAAAATGCAATCGAGAAACTTCTCTACTAGTAGAGAATTGAATTCTCAACTCACCACACTTACAGAAACACTTCAATTGAGAATGACGTCATAGTGACGTCACATTCTCTACCAGTTGAGAAAAAACCAGTTGAGAAGAGTTACAGAAACGCACCACAGATGTCTATATATTTGGGGAGTAGATGCCAAGCAATGAGTACGCCATCTTGAGAACTTTAACAGAAGCAGTTTTTTTTACTTAAGTTTGTTTTGGAGAACCAATCTGGGATGAGGTTGCATCTCTCTTAATTTGTTAATTTGCTTGCATTTTATGTTAATAGTTTGTGAAGAGAAGTGTTGACTAAAACATAAAGAAACGACTAAGAAAATTACTACAGAATCCATGTATTGAATATATAATTCAACAACATTATTAAAAAAACTCTAAAATGCGTCGAAATAATGTAAAGATTTTATTGACAATCCTGTTTCATTTAACTCTTCTACGTACTTGGGCATTTCCAAACAAATTATACGTTTAATACCGCTTTTTATACAATTAATCAATCAAATATTAACCCTTTTGTACATAAGCCAGTAAATCATCTAATACTTTTGTTTTCAACATTCATTAAGTCATTAAATCAACAACTAAGATAATTTGCAAATAAAATCAGAAAAAAAAACGTCGCCAAACAAACACTACATTTTTCAGAGAGAAAGGATGGCTTTAAATGGATTTCTCGAGTTCTTTCAGAAAGGAAAGGTATATCATTCAACAATTTATAACTGGAAGTATTTATATTGAACAATTTCTTCGGATTTCAGACATTTAGGCCGAAGAAGAGATTCTCAACAGGCACAATTCGATATTCACTTCATAAGCAAGCCCAAGCCAGTCTTCAGTCGGGAATCAATTTGCGACAGGTTGTTCGTTTACCAGAAGGCGAAAACATGAACGATTGGTTAGCTGTGCACGGTATGTGTAGAGACCTGCTTCTTTTTTTTCTCAATTTTATTCAAAGTGAGTAAACACTCTACTTGGTATCAAACTCAAGAAAAATTGCATTCAGCCAGCTTGCTCAATGTAAGCATGATGCAAATCGAATGCAAAAGACTCCCACCAAGTAAAATCCAACACAATAAAAGTGTTAGTGTTAAGGTTTATCAATGGGCCTTCTTCCACAAGGCCTAAGTGGCTTACTCTCATCAACAATTCTCTGGGTGGGTGTGAATAATTGAAGGGACCTACAATTTAACGCCGATTCCGAACGGCAAAGTTGAGAAGCACTTTTTGCATGACAGATTGATACTCTTGGAAGTTTTGTCAGTCCTTCGCAAGAGGCAGTGCCTATGAAAGATGGAACAAAAACTATGGGCACGAGTAGCACTAGAACCCACGACGTTTTGCTTAGTTGTAACGTTTGTGTTTTCACTTGACAAAATAGAAATTATTGATGATTGTCTTTCTTCTTTATGTGGTGAATTTCATTTGCTTTCATTTCATGCGATGAAATGAATGAAAATGCTTTCCAAGTCCGCCTGGGGTTACCACCTTCCAAATCAAATTCATTTTAAATATTTTCTGATCATTTTTTTAAACTAATATCTGAATTTAATTACCAGTTGTGGACTTTTTTAATCGAATAAATTTAATTTATGGCACTGTTTCGGAGTATTGCAGTGAAACAACTTGTCCAATCATGTCGGGAGGTTCAAGATATGAATACCTCTGGGCCGATGGTGAAAAGTAAGTTTGTATTTCAACTCAAAATAAAAAAAAAAAAAAAAAAAAAAACTATGGTGACGATTATTTTTTTTCAGTTACAAAAAGCCAACTCACTTACCAGCGCCGCGATATGTTGAATTACTTATGGACTGGATCGAGTCTCAAATAAATAATGAATCCGTTTTTCCCGTATCAACAGATGTGCCTTTTCCAAAAACTTTCGTCACACTGTGTAGAAAAATTCTAACCCGTCTATTTAGAGTTTTTGTCCATGTATATATTCACCATTTTGATCGTATTGTTAGCATTGGAGCGGTATGTATTTCTCACATTAAATAAGTCTTTTTTTTAATATCTTCCTCTCCCTTCTGAACAGGAAGCTCATGTCAACACTTGTTATAAGCATTTTTACTACTTTGTTCGAGAATTTGATTTGATTTCGAGCAAAGAACTAGAACCATTAAATGAAATGACTTCAAAAATATGTAAAGACTCGTAATGTTCGTTCCTCCTGTCGCCGTGTCAATAAATAAACCTTAGAACTTAGTTAAAAAAAAAAAAAAAATCAATTGTGTGTACATATTAAATATAACAAATAAAACCAATGAACACAGTCTAAACAGGATTGTACATATTGAATTAATTAATTTATTAATGTTGCTGTACATCAGATCAGCGCTATGCATCGCATAGCGTTTGTTGAATTTTTACATTTCGCCGCATGAAATCGTGATGCGTTACTCTGAGTTTGACATTTCAACGCAAATTTGAATTTTTTTCTGAGGTATGTACGATTTAACAATCGGAACCGTTAGGACGATAACAAATTCGTATGTTTCGTACAAATCGGATAGAATTTTGTTACGATCGGGCTGCATATAAATTAGAACTTTAAAATCACTACGAAATTTCAATGTTTAAGATTGTCTTAGAAATGAAGTGAGAGCCCTTCATTATCATGAAGAAAGCAATTTTCTGAAAACAATGACGAACACAGAATAAGTTACAGGCTTTTGTTGTTTAGTGACCCACTCAAGCAGATGTACGGATCCAGGCATAAGTATGTATTACTGGCAAAGGTAAATAAAATACAGGAAACTTGATTCAATACCAGCCTTATCACCGTCCCAGATCGGAGCGAAACTCTCTCCGATTCTAAGAATTTTCTACCACCATTTTGATTTTAATCGTAGACATCTACGAAAAGCATTTAAATCTGCATCGGAACCGTGAAGGAAATTAAACTTCCGAACGGACATTTTCTCCAATCAAACGGCCCAATCGAGGCAACCGTCGTGGGGGCGGAATTTTCTCCGAACCGAAGACATATTGCTTGTCGGAGAACTTTCGGAGGAAATCGTAGAAAATTCTGCTCCGACGCGGTTACCTCGATAGGGTCGAGAGAATTCTCCGATCCGGTACGGTGATAAAGCCATTTATCTTATATTGTAAAAATCATTGTTATTCTACTTATAATATTGGGTAATATTCAAGGGTTAATAGAAAATTGTATAATCTTTAAAGTTTAATGTAAGTTTATAAGTGAACCATCATTTGGCGGGTTTGTTTGCTGCTGTAGTTGTTGAATTCGACGTTCTTTTGTTTTTGCCAGATTGTTGTTGCCATAATAAGTTGTTTATTTCACCGGTGTCACTGTTGTTTTTTAATGGAATAACACTCAATATGGGTTTATGCTAGAAGAGTCTTTTTTCATATGAAAAAAGACCGTGGACATTGCCTTCTATTTGAGCGGAATGAGTGCGTTTCATAAAACGTAGTTCACCACTGTATATCATTCCCCTGGATGAAATAAAAAAAAGTCAGCTGCAGTTAATATTACAAATTTAAATCGGGTATACCTTAATTCAGTAATAGATTTTGCACCAATGTCCTGGCAACTGTGTTGAAGACCACATTCCAAATATGGAATGTACCGCAAAACAGATCCCTTGTCAACAATACTACCACTAACACCTTGAGCAACTTTCATTTTGTCCATTTCGTTGTGATAATAACGTGACATTGCTGCTCCTTTGGCGTCTCGTCTTTCCATTGCTTCAAGACTACCCATGCCACGATATTTCTTTAAGCGAACACCATCTGAAAAGAAATATTCTCCTGGAGCTTCGGAAGTACCAGCTAACAATGAACCCATCATAACAGCTGATGCTCCAAGTGCAATAGCCTTAACTATATGCCCAATAGATTGAATACCACCATCGGCAATAACTGGAACTCCAAATTGTTTGGCATATGTTGCAACTTGATAAACAGCTGTTGCTTGAGGGCAACCGCAAGCCATAACTTCTTGTGTAATGCAAATAGAACCGCTGCCCATGCCAACTCGCAAAGCATCCGCACCCGCATCAATCAGGTTTTTTGCTTGAGCTCTGGTAACAACTTAAACAAAGAAAAACAAAAAAAAAACGATTGTAGATTTTCTATAGAAAAATATATACAATAAAAAAACCCACCATTGCCAGCAATAACCTGCAAATCGTTATAGGTATCTTTGATATATTTGATCATATTAATCTGATAGATTGAATTGCCCTGCGACGAATCAAGTACAATGACATCCACACCACTTGAAACGAGTAACTTCAAACGATCCCTATCTTCCGGTCTAGTACCTATGGCTGCACCCACCAACAATTGTTTGTTACTATCTTTCGATGCATTCGGATAGCTACGTGCTTTCTTTAAATCCGTCCGGGCTATCAATGCCACCAGTTCACCGTTTTCATTGACAATCGGGAGTTTTCCTTTTTTACTTTTCTCCAAAATAGCATTGGCCGTATGTAAAGTTATGCCATTTGGTGCGGTTATCAAATCAGTTGTCATTATTGTGCCCAGTTTCAATTGGGGCTGATCTTCACGGAAATCGATATCACGAGAAGTAACAATGCCAAGCAATTTGCCACCCAACTTGCCATTGGCTGTAATTGGATAGCCTGTGAATCCGTTTTTGCGACGTGCTTCGAGAACATCACCAACTGTATTCTCTGGTGACATAACTGATGGATCACGAATAAAACCATGTTTGTATTTCTTAACCTTGTGTACTTCGTTGGCTTGATATTCGGGTGTACAGTTATTGTGAAGAATGCCAATACCACCACAGAGCTTTAAATTATATGAAAGAAGTGATGAAAATTTGCAAAAAGTGCTGCGAAAAATTAGATTTAATCAAGAAAACTAAACCAGCCTTTGAATTTGTTTGCCGACATTTTGATCTGAACAGAAATCAGCTTTGCTAACTGTCAATAAACAATACATTTGATTGATTGCGACTTTCTCAAAAATTATGACGCATATCACAAAGAGAGCATTTACAAGGCAAACAGACAATTTGTTTCTAAATCTTATCTTCATCCCCTTGATAATTTATATATGCTCTGACCGGTAACTCTAATTTCACAATTCTTAATCAAATATCAACCACCATAAAGCCCTTATGCCCAATATCTTATTACTATGGCTTCATTTGATTCCTTGGAATCTGGTTATTTTATTGCTATGAAGCTACTTACAGCCATGGCTATTGCCATATCTGATTCCGTAACAGTGTCCATGGGCGATGACACCAATGGAGATCTTAACTTTATCAATTTTGTCAATGGAGAACTGATATCCACCTCTTCGGCTGTGAAATCAATATATCCTGGCAATATGAGGAAGTCACTAATAAAAATTTTTTTAAAAATGATAGAAAGCGATTTCAAATTGAATTCAATTCACTATTACTTGTATGTTAGACCTTCACTTTGGGCAAATAGTGTTTCACAAGATAGCCCATCCTTAAGATCTTCCTTCACAGAAGAACTATTGGAATTGATCTTTTCAGACATTTAAGCTGAAATATTTGGCGACTAAACAAAAATAATAAAAAAAACAGAAAGCGTATGTTTTTCCTTTTTGAAACTTTTTGAGTAAAACTATTGAACGTATCAACAAAACGTGCGGCAATTTTTTTTTTATGGAATCCGCGTGGCAATGGCAGCAAATAAAAATTGATGTGCGCTATTTGCCCTCCGTGCTACTGTGCTACTATCTAAATCAAATGATTAAGGGAACTATGTTATATGCTGTGTTGTTTGGTGTTTTTAATATCTTCTTCAGCTCTCTATTTTGACAACAACCAGAGGCAAAAGAGCTTACGTTTTACCCTCCGGATACTGCAAATTTTATTATTCAATTACCTCATGTATGTGAACAAACTAGAAAAACAGCAACAAAAATGAGGGTTTACTAAGGTAGTATTGCTAAGAACACGCATACTCTTGCAGTTAACTTCAACCATATAGCACAAATACTGAATACAGAGATGATATAAGGTTAATGATATTTAATCTTTGACTGAATATGTCATTTTAACAAAAAAGATGCGTTAAATAAATTGTGGGTTTGTTTGAGTACTTTTCATGTTGAAATCAGGGATAGATGATGTCTTCAATTTTTTAATTAATAAGGTCGTGTGCGAATTGGATGAATTGTGGTTAAAAATGGATTCATTTTGTAATGCGAATAACTGCCAGGGAAAAATAGAAATTATTTTTATCTCTGGCCAAGGCTTATGTCATCACTTACTTATGGTGGCGCTACAGTCCAGGTTGGACCAATGCCGCACCCAACAAACTTCTACAGCCAGCTTGGTCCCTAGCTAGCTGTCTCCAGTTTCGCACGCCAAGTTGGTTCAGGTCCTCTACTTCATTTCCATGTCATTTTAAATTGGTCTTTTTTTGACGTTTCTTCTTCGACATCCAATGGAACGGGTTAAGATGTAAAGGGTTAAGATGTGTTATTTTGAATAGCCCGCTATTTTGGATAGGTATGAGAACACATATACAAAGATCAGGGCCCTATTGCACCAACAACTTTTCACTCTTCACTTTGCAACTTTTCAAAATAATAATTTTCTGCAAAGTAAAAGTAAAAAGTGTTTCACCAAAAATGAAAAGTTCCTGACTTTTCACTTTGCAATTTTGTATGTTTTTTTGCAAAGTGAAAAGTGTGGGTGTTTCACCAACTTTAAATGTAGCTTTTCATTTTCAGTCGTAATTTGCAAAGTTGCAAAGTCAAACATTTATAATGATTTGATTGAGCTTCTTGTCGTTATTATTACAAATTTAAAAAAGCAAACAACTTCGCTCGCTAGTGATGAAATAAAAAATATTTATATAGGTACTCATAAAAAAAACATAAAAAAACAAAAACATGTAATTAAAATTCATAAATAAAAATTGAAATTGAAATATGTTGGTATCTCAATAATACATTTTATCTGAAAAGAATTGATATTGTTCTCCAAGTTCTTATAGCCGCAAAATGAAAGGCGGGTTAGCTTTTACTTCATCTATAATAATAATTCTATAATAATATTTATTGTTAAATATGTATAGGTGGTACAATGTATTTTATAATTAATTTTACCTTAGTTCACAAATTTAAAGTTTCAAATTTTAATTTTATTACTTGGATGGTAGTTTACCATTGTAGGGTCAAATCAAGAAAAAGGCCGAAACAAAATTAGATTTGGTTATATATGTTCAGAATTATAATTCAGCATTTGCATTTGCAAGTTCAGGTGCAATAATTTTGTTTTTATGATGACGATGCAGATGTCGTTAACATGCCGCCCCCAGTAAGCTGACTGCAACTCGCGTCTGGCTTACTCTCTTCATCTCTGCCAGAAACGTCCAAAACTGCCAATTTCATCGAAGGTCGCTCATATACGCCATGATTTGTTTGAACCTTTGCTCGACGTACTTGTCCATCCTTTGCTGTGACAACATCCACCACTATACCTTTTGGCCAACAATTTCTCGGGAGATCGTTATCCACTATGACGACCAAGTCACCTTTGGAAATCGGCTTTACTCTGTTGAACCATTTTGATCTTCGATTGAGTGTTGGTAAGAAAGCTTTGACCCACTTCTTCCAAAAAGCGTCGGCTAACATTTGTGATTGTTTCCAACTTTTACGTAAATCTAAACTTGCCGAATCACATGGTGGTTTTGACCCGTTTGAGCATCCAAGAAGAAAGTGATTCGGGGTAAGTGCTTCATCGTCAGTTGCGTCTAGGGAAACAAATGTTAAGGGCCTAGAATTCACAACGTTTTCAACTTCAATGAGTGCGGCTCGCAAGCATTCGTCTCCAACTTTTCTTGAGCGTAGTAGTTGGTAAAGTACGGTTTTTATTGATCGCACAAGCCTTTCCCATGCACCGCCCATATGAGGACTAGATGGTGGGTTGAAGTTCCACTTTAAGTCTGCTGTCACGAACTCATTAGCCACATGACCCAAGTCAACCAATTTAAGTTCTTCTCGAAGCACCTTTTCCGCACCACGAAAATTGGTGCCATTATCGCTATATATTTCCAAAGGTGTCCCACGACGAGCGATGAAATTTCTTAGGCACATTATGAAGGAATCTGTACTCAAACTATGAGCTATCTCTGTATGCACCGCTCGAATAGTTAGACAGGTAAACAATGCACCCCACCTTTTCTCGTTCCGTCTTCCAACGGTGACAGTAATCGGTCCAAAGAAATCCACCCCGACGAATGAAAAAGGTTTGAAAAATGCTGCCAACCTTGCCTTCGGTAAGTTGGCCATTTCAGGAAACCGAGGACGAGCGTTCTGAATTTTACAAACTTGACAACATCGTCTTACAGATTTAAGTATTGCTCTCAAATTTGAAATATAAAATTTTTGACGTATTTCGTTCAAGGCTGTTTCATGATTGAGGTGATGATATTTACGGTGGTAAGCATCGACTATCATGTTTGTAATGAAATGTGACTTCGGTAATATAATAGGTGTCTTGCAGTCTAATGGCACAAAGTCTGCGAAGGCAGTCCGTCCCTGCATTCGTAATACCCCATTTTCATCCAAAAATGGGGAGAGCTTACTAAGGGTGCTGCTCTTAGGAATAGGTGGTGATGTTTTTCCAATATTACTTTTCAGAATATGCAATTCCTCGAAATACATTTCGGATTGGGCTTGCCGAAAAAGCATCAGCTGTGATTTTCTTACTGCTTCCGATGATACTGCAAAGTGGTCTAAGTCCTTTATATTTCCTGTGACTGTATGAGTTTTCCCCATTTTAGAAAGTACACGACGCTTTTTTACATTCTCTCTTAACCGATCAACATACATGAAAACAAACGCCATTGAACGCCATAATTTTTTCCAGCTTTGAAAACGATTCACATCAACAAGTTGAAATGGTTGTTTAACTTCGTTTATTTGTGACAAGTAGGGCCGAAACTCACTTTTATCGGTAGTTTGGATTGTTGGCATTTCAGGCCAATCAACTTGGTTTTTCTGAAGAAAAGCAGGCCCTTTAAACCACTCGTCAGATGAATCTAAGTTGGGATATGAGCTCCATTTAGTTGCCTTATCCGCCACATTCAATTGAGATGGGATCCATTTCCAATCCAAAATACTCGAGGATTCCAAAATCTCGCCTACTCGGTACATTACAAACTGCTGGAAATTTCGAGGGTCAGTACGAAGCCAAGAAAGAACGGTTTTTGAATCGGACCATAGAAACTTTTGACTAATCGAAACACGATGTGATTTACATATAGAATTCATCAGCCGCACTCCGAGAACAGCAGCTTGCAGTTCTAGCCTCGGAATCGACAATGGACGTCTAGGAGCCACTTTAGTTTTCGCGCTTACTATAGCTGTTTCAACTTTGTTTTTATGTGTGATGCGGAAATAGGACACGGCAGCATAAGCATTCTCGCTAGCATAGACGAAAGTGTGCAGCTGAATTGAAGTTCCACTTTGGTTTAAGCTCAGGGAATAGCACCTCGGGATCTGCAGCTCGGTAACCCTAGGCAATAAAACCTGCCACCGCAACCATCTCTCATATAAAGATTCGGGCAATTCCTCATCCCAGTCTAGCTCGAAACGCCCTATATCTTGCAAAAGGACCTTTATAAACATTAGAAAGTGCGAAAGAAATCCCATTGGGTCGAATATCGACATTAAAATCCTAAGAACTTCACGTTTAGTAGGCACTTTATTTTCTGAAAGTACTTTTCTATTCAGACTATTCAGTTTCAAAACGTAAGTGAAAGTGTCAGCAGAAGTATTCCAATGCATACCCAAAACTTTTTCGGTTGCCAGCAAGTCCATTTCGTTTATCCCGAAAACTTTGCTGGAAGCTGGTGACCTGATGCTATCATCTCCTTCAAGTGCATTAAGAACAGCGACAGAATTGGACATCCAATTTCTAATATGGAAGCCGGCATTAGCGTGAATTGTTTTTACGTCTCTGGCAAGTTGAATGACCTCATCAATAGAATCTGCACTATCTATAAAATCGTCTACGTAATGGTGTTTCAATATTGCCTCAACAGCTCTCGGCTTTGTTCTTGAAAAGCTCAAAGCATTTTGATTCTTGACGTAGTGAGCAATGCACGGTGAACAGGCTGCACCAAACGTCAGAACTTGCATCTCATATACGCTTGGCTCACTCATTGTCATATCTTCCTTCCATAAAAAACGCTGTACTGACCTGTCCTTTTCACGCACTCGGACCTGATGAAACATCTCAGCTATATCGCCGCAGATCGCAAACCTACCGCAGCGAAAGCCATATAAAACGGTTGTAATTGGGACTAGCTGGTCGGGTCCTTTCAGAAGAAAGTCGTTCAAGGAAACTCCATTACACTTAGCAGCTGCGTCCCAAACGAGTCTTACTTTTGAGGGCTTATTCGGGTTCCTAACCATAGAGAATCTATAATACCTAGAGTCGCGACATCGGGTGTTCGCTCTCTTTTTGCCTACAAGCTGCAATTTGGTCGTTTTGTTCTAACCCAGTGAGAATGTGTTAGTTTTCCAATGCTTTTTAAATGAGAAACTGCACCCATACATTCGCACTGAGTTAGATACAATGCTCAGGTTGGAGTCGAGGTGGGTTTCATGGGCTCAGATTTCGAAAACAAGATTCCGTTGAGCTCAGCATTTTCAAAAAAAAACTTAAACATACAAAAAATGCATGTAATATGAAAAATAAATACGTTGTATTGTTTCTTTGCACTTTTAACATATAATTGCACTATAATTTACCAATATTTGTATCAAAAATCTTAATAAATCTTTAAAAAAAAGTCGTGCGTTAAGTCTCGTATTTGCTGTGGTGGATGTCTGCCACGTTGGGTTTGTGCATCAGGAAAAAATTTTTGTCACGGCTGAGTGCTCACTCTTTTGTCACCTCTTACACAGGTTCACGGACACGAAAAAAAGAGAGGACTAAAAAAATTAAATTTGATAAAATATACTACCCAATGTAAATGTATAGGCTTTTCAATGCATTTCAAATAGGAGGCCGAACCAATACATTTGCAATGGGTAGGCCTGTGTGCTGGGCTCAATAAGGTGAAAAGCCTAGGCTGAATTTTAAAAGCCTGCGCTCAGAATTCAAAAATAAGAGTCAGTTAAATTCAAAAATTTTAAAAATAAAAAACAATTGTATGAAATTCATGTTTTAAGTATTTAAATAACAGTACAAAGTGCACTGCATAGTGTTTTTTGCTTTTTAAATGGAATTCAACTATGATTTACGAATAAATAACTAAAAAAACACATTTAAATACGTTGGCAGAGTTTATTTCACCCTTAAAACAGTGCGGTCATGTCCTTACTGAATTTTTTTTCACCTCTTTCACAGATTCACGGACACGAAAAATAAGAGTAAATTGAGAGACTCACCACAACATTTTTTGGACAGTGATTTTTTAAAAAAGAGAACGAGTTGCGACTCTAGGTAAATAGATTCTCTATGTTCACGGACACGAAAAAAAGAAAGAATTGTGATAGTTCACCTCAGAAAAATGTTGAGGGTGTTTTCGGCAAGGGAGGAAAAGGTCGCGGCTCTAGGTATTATATATTCTCTATGTTCCTAACGATAAAAATTGGCAAATACCAAATATGGCCATCAACCTGCAATTCATCTGCGGACAATTTTTTTGCATAGCCTTTGCTCACTAAATTTGAAATTTGTTCATTTAAATTTGCACTCAGCTGGGCATCCATATGAATTCTTTTTTCAAGTAATTGAAAACGACGAAATGCCATGAAATAGCTGTCAGGCAAATTGAAATTAACATACTTCCAAAGTAATCCGACTTCAAATTGTTTTCCGACACGTACACACGATTCTTCAAGAATGTTGATGGCCTTTTTTTCCTCTGCTGATATTATTTGAAGAGTTGGGATGCGCACGCCAATATTCTCAAGAGAGAAGAAATTCTCAACCAGTTGATGAAGCTCCGTATCACTTTGGTTTGGGAATATATTTAAAGCAAATTTGGTATTTTCGCAAGGTTTTATTTCCTTTTCAGGGCCATGGACACACCAACCTAAACGTGTTTTTGTTGCCATTGGTTCTGACCAGTTGCCTTCAAACACTCTAATAGGAACTCCGAGCTTCCAGTTGTCCATGCCAATGAGAATTCTTGGCTGTACCATGTCATATGAAGGAATAGGTAAGCCTTTCATGTATGAATAACGATTTTTTTAAAATATGACCTGAAACTGTTTGTTTTGGTAATCCTAAATTTGCTACGGTGCAAACGTTTCGAAGAGTGTACTTCTGACAACCTTCAGTGCAACCTGATATACCAAACGAGACGATTCGCGAACTATCTTCTACTCTTGTAGTTTCGGATGTCCACCTTAAACAAAGCTGTTCGGGTCTGCCGGCCAGGTTAAGATCATCCCAGTTCTTCATCAATCAGTGTTAAAGATGAACCTTCATCTAAAAACGCATAAGTTTTCAAAGGTTTTATTGTGGCCGATACATCAATTAAACACAAAACACGACTGTTCTCTACGGATGTATTTCACGACTGACTTTATTATTCTTATTAAAATAGATTCACAGTAGTAGTTACATGGGCGCGTTCAAAGACTTCTTGATTTTAAACTTAAGGTTATAACAGTTCTTCGCCCCTTAAAAAAAATAAAAATAATACATATATAATTTTGTTATTGTTACAAACATAGAGATACATTTTTTTTTCATTGTATTTAAATCCTGTAAACCAGAGAAGAATTAAGAATTAAATTAAATGTATACATATAAATTTTTGTTTAATAATAATTGCTTGAAATTGAAAACTTAAGAGCTTAAATATCTAGTCGATCTGGTGCTTTAATAATACGATTTGATCTTCGTAAATTCTTAGTTACATTTTTAGTTTGATTACAATTTGAGTCATCATTTATACCTTCACCAGCGGTACAGTTTTGATGATTTTTTTCATTATTCATTGAAATCTTACTATCGGATGTTTCAGTATCTGTAAGCATATCTCCACCATTGTCATGTTGCTGAATGTTAAGTGAAGGTGGATGTTCTCCTCTGGAAACGTCATAGGTTTGTTGGTTTTTTACATCTATGCCTATTTGGCGGATCTGGTCAATGTGGCGTTTCCAAATCCGATTATCATCCAGTCTTACCAAGTAATGAAGAAGTCCTAGCTTCCTTATGATTTGTCCAAATCTCCACTTTACTCCACGGTCGAGGTATTCACGCACAGCAACTCTGTCATTTTCTTCCAGTGATCTTCCCCTCTTAGCTTCGATTGAATTGAAGCACCTAAATGGTATCATGCAATCAATTCTGGATCTAATTTCGCGTCCGAATACCATCATAGAGGGCGATTTTCCTGTCGCTGGATGAACCATCTTTCTATAGTCTAAAAGGATTCTGCATAATTCGGCATTTAAATCTGTCATGTCCGGTCTTAATGTTTTCAATTTTTGTTTAATTGTTTGTACGTAACGTTCTGCCTGGCCGTTGGTTGCGGGGTGGTATGGCGCTCCCATTTTGTGCACGATTCCGTTCATCTTCAAAAATTCTTTGAATTTGTAATTCGTAAATTGAACTCCGTGATCGCTAACTAAAACCGACGGTATACCAAAACGGCTGAAAATATTCCTACAGGTGGTTATAGTTGTATCTGTCGTCATGTTTGGAATTACAAAAACTTCTGGCCATTTTGAGTAAGCATCGACTAAAATAAAGAAAAGCTTACCGAGAAATGGACCTGCGAAATCAATATGTACTCTTTGGAATGGTTCAGTAGGTGTTTCCCAACAATGCATGGAAGTTTTAGGAGGATTGCTTCTTATTCGTTGACAGTCCGGACAGTTTTTTACCAAATCTTCTATATCACTGTCGATCCTTTCCCACCAGCAATAACTTCTCGCTAGAGATTTCATTCTAGTTGCCCCGAAGTGTGATGCATGCAGCTCGCTAAGAACCCGTTTACGGAGAGTTTCAGGAATGAACACTCGCATCCCTCGCATTATACAATTTTGCTGTAATGTGAACTCGGTTTGGTCAATTCCAAATCTGTATTTTGGTTCTACGATTCTTCCTGTTCTCAAACCTTGTATTAAAACCTTCACATTATCATTATTAATAGTTGCTTTTCCCAGTTCGTCCACTGTCAACGGTAAATTCTCGATTTGTGATATTTCCAATACATCAGCCTCATCCATGGTAAATTTTGATATTTTCTTAATAGGCAATCTTGACATTGCATCTGCGTTGCAATGATCTTCAGTTCTTCTAAAAACTATATCATAATCAAAGCATTGAAGATAAGCTGCATAATGTTGCATGCGTGTTGCCGATAAAACTGGCATTCCCTTTTTAGGGGAGAAAATCTGGGAAACTGGCTTGTTGTCTGTTACAAGAGTGAACTTCCGGCCATATACGTATTGGTAGAATCTCTTCACTCCATACGTGATAGCATATGCCTCTTTATCAATCTGACTATATTTCTGTTGGGTAGGTGTCAACGTCTGAGAGGCGTACATTATTGGCTTTTCTGTTCCATCCGGGAATTCATGGCTGAGAACAGCCCCTACACCGTATGGTGAAGCGTCTGTGGCTAAAAGCAATTTAAGTTTTGGATTATAATGTGTTAAAAAGTTATCGGTTTGCATTTCCATTTTGATTTTTTCAAAAGCAGTTTGGCAGCTTTTATTCCAAACAAATGGTACATTTTTCTTAAGTAAATCGTTTATCGGATAAAGGGTTGTACTTAGATTTTTGAAAAATCTTCCGTAGTAGTTTACTAACCCTACGTATGATCTCACTTGATCCTTGTTTTCTGGTACTGGCATCTGATCAATGGCTTCGATTTTATTCTTTGTTTTATGAATACCGTTTTTATCGATTTCATATCCTACATATTCGATTTTATCTTGAAAGAACTGACACTTGTTTACATTGATACGCATGTTGTTTTTATCGAGACGACTCAAAACTTGAAACAATCTGTCCAAATGTTCTTCATTATCGCGGCCCGTTATCTTGACATCATCGATGAAAATGGATACTCCAGGAATATCACTTAATAATTCCTCCATATAACGTTGCCAAATAGCTGGTGCTGATGAGATGCCGTACATTAGTCTTGTTGGTCTATATAAACCTTTATGTGTACTTAAGGTCAAATAATCTCGACATTCCTCGTTGACTTCCAACTGCAGATAAGCCTTGGTCAAATCAATTTTTGAAAATTTATTTCCTCCGCTAATTGATGCAAATAACTCCTCAATTGTTGGCAGAGGATGCTCATCAACTATCAAACACGGGTTAATCGTGACTTTGTAATCGCCACATAGTCTTATCTGGTTATTACTTTTCCTTATGGGAACAATCGGTGTCGCCCATGCACTAGCATTTACTTTTTCCAAAATACCATCGTTTACCATCTTATTAATTTCCAGTTCTACACCTTCTCTTATAGCAAATGGTATAGATCTATGCCTTACAAATACTGGTTTCGCGTTAGCTTTAATGTTTAATTTAGCTTGAAAATTTGGAATTTTACCTAAAGAGGTTTCAAATAGATTAGGAAATTTATTTTTAATTTTATTAATCAAAACTGCATCATCAGTTGAGGTATCGTCTGAATTAATTTTGTTAATATTATTTGAACCAAGATTATTGGAACTTATACCTGCCAATTCGTTTAGATTAATGTTTAGTGCTCTTACCCATTGTCTTCCTAATAAAGGATGTTTAGAAATAGAAGTCAAATAAAGTTTTAATTTATACATTATATTTTTGTATCTAACATCAACAGTACAGAATCCTAAAATTCCTACATTGTTCCCTGTAAAACTTTTCATTACAATATCAGGTTTTTCGATTACTTTATTTGGCATGATATTTTTAAAATTTTCCATAGACATAATTGTGAATTTCGAACCAGTATCGACTTCAAAAGTTACGTTTATATTATTAATATACATTTTTGCAAAAAGTCCATCGTCATTATTTTTTGTTATTTCATTTATTTGTAAAATACTCTCAATTTGGTTAACTTCATTTTCGTTTTCATTAATTTCAACATAATTTGCAAAATTATCATTACTTTTATTCAAAGAAAAACAAACTCTTCTTAAATGACCTTTTTTTCTGCAATATGAACACACCGAATTATAATGCTTGCAATTTGTAGCTAAGTGCAATTCACCACATCGAAAACATTTATTTTCACCATTCTTAACATTGTGAATAGGCCTACTACTACTGCTACCATATTTATTTTTATTCGTATTTGTATCATTAGGATGTATGTGAGAATAACCGATCCCGTTACCAGACAAACCATGTCTCGACTTGTTCGTCGTTATTTTGTTCACTGCCGATGTAACATCCCGAACATTTCCGAGCACTACACCACCCTCTTCGGATAACTCGATGCCTTTCGCAATATCAAGTGCCATTTCCAATGTTAATTTTCTCTGTTCCAGGCATCGGTTTTGCATAACTTTTGATTTCAGTCCGAAAACGAATTGATTTCGAAGAGCCGTAAGAAGGTACTCACCAAAATTACACGACGCCGCCAGTCTTCTTAGGTTAACGAGGAATTCGCACACATTTTCCCCCTCTTGCTGCTTCCGCAAATGGAATTTGTAGTTCTCAACGATCTCCAAAGGATCAGGGTTGAAGTGCTGTTCTAATAATGTGACGATGTCGCTAAACGTTTTGTCTTTTGGCTGCGCAGGTGATAACTTATCACACAAAATGTCGTAGGTTTCGGAGCCCATAAAATGTAGGAGAAAGTCTCGCTTCTGTGCCTCCAGCACATGAAACAGGCCGAAAGCACCTTCGAGTCGGCTAACCCAGCGACTCCACTTCGTTTTATTCTTATCGAATGTTTCGACGCAGAAAGCGGCTTGAAATGCTTGAGCCATAGTTATTAATTATAATAGTTTGTTCTTTCTCTTTTTTTTTTTAACAGTTTATTAATTTTTATTTACACACAAAAGAAAAAAAACAAGACGCACTACTTTTTTATCCAATTTTCGTCGCCAATTTATTGTGGCCGATACATCAATTAAACACAAAACACGACTGTTCTCTACGGATGTATTTCACGACTGACTTTATTATTCTTATTAAAATAGATTCACAGTAGTAGTTACATGGGCGCGTTCAAAGACTTCTTGATTTTAAACTTAAGGTTATAACAGGTTTATTGTCTCCGTACAACGTAACCGGAATTATCCTGAATAAAACATTTATGTTGTTGGCGTTGTAATCGGAATGGCAACCTAAAGTTGAATAATTTGGTTGTTCCCCGGGAGGACGCGCTTCAGAGGCAGCTGAGTGTTTATGCAACAATTGGTGGTGTCTCAAATTGCATCCGTCTATTCCACAGACTTTTGTTGACTGACAGCGTGAATGAGGATGACTTTTTAAACACGTGAAACATAGTTTATGTTTTCTGATGGTGTTCCACTTTTCAGAACGTCCATATTTTTTGAACTTGTAGCAGACATCTAGAGGATGTGTATGGTCACAGACGTAACACCTTTTTGGACATACACTTTCAACATGAAATCGCGACACTTCGGCTACGTCATGAGTAAACAAGTCATTAGTACGTCGATCTAGTTTCTCGGTACCATTGCGCACGACTGGTGTTGTGACAGCGCAAGCAGCTTCTGCGATTTCACTCAACCATTTGGAGAAGTCTGGCAAAGTTGGTGAATGTAAATTCTTTGAAAATATGGCCCAGTTCAGTAGCAGGTGTGGAGTTAGCTTATCGACAAATTCTTTAAGTAGGGTTGGGTTGCTTAAATGAGCTGTCATCTGAGATGCCTCCATTACTGCACATACATTTTGAATCTCAAGAGCATAATCGATAAGCGTTTCCATTTTATCGGCCTTTGGTGGTGCTTGATTTTTGGCTTTTGCAATGATGGCATGAAGAACGTGCTCAGGTCTACCGAATCGCATTCGAAGTGTGTTAATAATGTCAGGTACCATCGAGGGCAACAATAGCCGGTTCCTTACTGCTTCAAAGGCACTACCACGAAGACATTTCTGCAAACGCATTAAGTTTTCAGCGTGTGTGTATCCAGCGAGAGTGGTGCTGTGTTCAAAGGAGCTTATAAAAATTGGCCATTCCTCTGGATGCCCGTGAAACAATGGCAGGTCCTTTGGGATCACTTGTCGAGTTGCCAATTGAGATGGTGATAGTATATTGGTTTGCTGAGATTCGGAACTTGTAGGGTGAGGTTGAACAATTGGTGCCGAGAATTCATGTGACGATCGAAAAGCATTGTTAGGGTTATGCTGACTTTTAGCATGAGGTTGAACAATTGGTGCTAAGAATTCAGGTGGCAATTGGAAAGTATTGTTAGGGTTATATACTTTTGTACTTATCTGTTAAATATTTTTGAAGGTTAGCCTCTCGTAGTTCTTTTTCTTCTTCGAGTCGCTTTAATTGAAGTTCTTTTCTCTTCTGGGACTTGGACGTTTCCTTGGACTTAGCAGTGGAGACGATCGAATGTGAAGGCGAGTGGTGGTGTGGTGAGCGTGCACAGGTTTCGCAAACCCAACTTCTGTCGTTGACCGAAGAGCCGACGTCGACGCATTGGAAATGAAACCACGTGGAGCACTTGTCGCAAGCTACCATTTCGGGTATGTCCTGCTCACGACAGAGCTTACAGCTGAATCCAACATTTGGCGTTGACGATGCTCGTGGTTCTGATTTTTTAGACATGGCGCACAAGAAAAAGCGCAAAAATAAGAATTTTTAAGAATGTTCTCCAAGTTTTTATAGCCGCAAAATGAAAGGCAGGTTAGCTTTAACTTCATTAGCCTAGCGGCTTAAAAATTCTATAATAATATTTATTGTTAAATATATAGGTGGTACAATATATTTTTTAATTAATTTTACCTTAGTTCACAAATTTAAAGTTTCAAAATTTAATTTTATTACTTGGATGGTAGTTTACCATTGTAGGGTCAAATCAAGAAAAAGACCGAAACAAAATTAGATTTGGTTATATATGTGCAGAATTATAATTCAGCATTTGCATTTGCAAGTTCAAGTGCAATAATTTTGTTTTTATGATGACGGTGCAGATGTCGTTAACAGATATCATAAGATTTTTTTTAAGAAAGTGTGTTGATATAAATTTACAAAATATCTTATAGCGTTTTTTTAAATTATTTTTTTTACATATAAAATTGTTCAAAATGTTTTAAAATTTACTTGGGTATGCAGTGTTTAAGAATATGTATACATTTTATAATGGAACTTCGATTTTTAATATCGATCCGCTTACGAGATATTTTTTTTAAAATACAAATAAATTTTTGAAAATTTTTTAATACAAAATATAATTTGGGCAATATATGCGTATTTAAAAAAAAGTGTATCGGACCAGTGGTTAAGGTTTTAGGTGCGTTTACAGACAGACAGACAGACAGATAGACGGAATCGCCGGACCCACTTTTTTCGACTTCTCTATCATTGTAATGTCACATTGTACAAGATCTCAACTTTTTTTACGAGTTCAATAGTTGCCATTTATTCAATATGTCACTAGTAAGAAAAGTGAAAATGTTAAAAACAAAGTTGATGACAGAATTTCATAGCGCGTTTTGTTTCTTTCAGAATGAGTCGAGTTGAAAAGAACACCAAAATGTAGTTGTTTTAATTATTCATTTTTCTAATTATTAAAAAATACACCAACATCCTACAATTCCATGCAATTTTTCTTTTGAAAACCAATGAGGTTTCCAAGTCGTCCATCAAGAATTTTCTATTTTACCATTCGATATTAGCGATTTTCGAACAAAAAAATTCATGCAAAAAGTTTTCAATCTACATATGTTTGATTTTTCAAGTTGTCCGACTCCTTGAATGAAACTTTGCTATGAAATTTTTCAAAAATATCGGTTAAGCCTATTCGGAGTCCATATCGGACTTTATACATACAAACATAGAAACATACAAGCAAACATAGGTCCACTTTTATATATTCTGTATATTCATTATTCATAATTATAAGGACTTATCACGACACCGCAAATGAAATTTTTGCTTTGCATATTATTGAAAAGCTTTTCAGTATTTGATATGCAAAGTGCAAAGTTTAAACGTTTGGTGAAACAAAATCGAAGAATTCTTTGCAAATTCACAAAACTTTTCACTTTTCAGAAAAGTACTTTTCACTTTGCAAATTTGTAGTTGGTGAAACAAAATTTGCAAAGAAGGATTTTTTTGTTTACTTTTCAAAATAATGAATCCCTCTTTGCAAATTAGCGTTTGGTGAAACAGAATTTGCAAAGTTGAAGTGAAAAGTTGCAAAGTGAAAAGTGAAAAGTGGTTGGTGCAATAGGGCCCAGCTGTTTCAGAATGGGCGTGTTCAGTTTGGTTTTGGATAGCCTATCTTGGATAGCCAATCCAACTCGTTTTTCATGAACTAGTTCGATAGCTTAATTTGGATAGGTGGAAAAACACGTATACAAAAATCAGCTGTTTCAGAATTTCAATGGCTGTTCTGTCAGATAGCCACCTATACCAGAAATTGTTGGATAGCTTTGGGTTTGTCTGGTTTGAATCTCTGCTATTTTTGTTTACATGGAAAACAAAAACAATAAGCTATCCGGATTGCCCACTGATCACTTATACCAAGATTGGAAACCTTGCTGTCAAAATGACATTTGCCTACAAGCTAGGGGAGCAGGTAACCTGTAAGAGTATGCGTGTAATACAAACTTAAAGACACAGGTTAGCTGTAAGAGTATGCGTTTTATTGTAATAATGATACAATTGCCTACATAATAAAGCAAGTTTGCTGCAAGAGTATATGAGTATGAAAAAAATAACTTTTGCGGTATTTGGAGGGTAAAACGTAGGTAGGTTTCCAATCTTGTTATAAAGTGATCACTGGGATAGCCTATCCAAATCAAAGTGAACGCGCCCAATGAGTTTAAAAATAGTTTAGCCGGTTTTCAGCTTTGTATATAGAATCATATGGCGTTTTTAATTGGCAATCTGGAAGTTAAAAAAAGCGTTCTGAATGCGTTCAATTGGGCGAAATGAAAGTTCTGATTCCGAAAATCGTTTGTCCATATTTGCTTTAAACAACTACGATATAGATTCTTCGTATAATATTTTCATTGGTGCATTACAAGAAGCAATTGATTTATTCACTCCAAAATTTATAAAGAATCAGTCTTCAAAACCAAAATGGTATAACAAAAGATTAATTAACATTAGTAATAGGAAAAATAAAGCTTATAAATTGTATAAAAAATCAAATGGTGATCAAACTCTTTTTGAAAATTATTATCGCTTACAAAAAGAATTTGATTTTCTAAATAAATTCCTATACAATCAATATATTTTGAGCATGGAAACTTTGCTTCAGAAAGATAGTAAACGTTTTTGGAAATTTATCAATGAAAAGAAAAGCTCAACTGGTATCCCGAATTTAATCCACTATGAAGGTGTGCCATCTTTGGCCCCGTGTGCATTGAAGGGGAATATCGAAGAAGATACAACAGCGAACTTTACGGGTTGTACAACGACATGGACCTAGCCAGAAGGGTCAAGGTCCAGAGACTCAGATGGCTCGGTCATTTAGAGCGAATGGACACCAATGCTCCGGCCCGGAAAGCCTTCGACACTATTCCCGAGGGACGTGGGAGGAGAGGAAGACCGCGACTCAGGTGGCGCACTCAAGTGGAAGAGGACCTCAATCAACTCGGAGTGCAAAACTGGAGACGACTAGCTAAGGATCGAGCTAGCTGGCGGAGCCTGTTGATTGAGGCCCAAGTCCACAACGGACTGTAGCGCCACCTTAAGTAAGTAAGTAAGTGAAGGTGTGACATCAAATGATTTGTCTGAGATGTGTAATATATTTGATAATTTTTTTCGTTCTGTTTATAAACCTTCTACCACTTATACTACTGTTGATAGTCATTCACAATCCAACTTTGTAGATATTCGTCTATTAAGTGTTACTTCCCAAGAGGTTGAAAGTGAGCTCTTAAATTTGAAAAACGATTCACTTCCGGGTGCTGATGGAATAATACCTATCGTCTTAAAATTGTGTGCCTTTAGCCCCTCCACTCGCTGTCATTTTCAACCGCTCTCTTCGAGATGGTGTCTCTCTAGATGCCTGGAAGGTATCTGTCATTAACCCAATTTTTAAGTCTGGTTCCAAGAACGAAGTCAGTAACTATCGCCCAATTTGCAAAATACCAGCAATACCGAAAATTTTCGAAAAAATTGTATATAGCAAATTAGTCTTTCTTTTGAGAGAGGTTATGTCTCCACTACAACATGGTTTTGTTAGTGGAACTTTCAATAATTATTTAACAAATTGCTTAGAACTTGATGTATTATTTACTGATTTTTCGAAAGCTTTCGATCAAGTTAATCATTCAATACTTTTGTCCAAATTAGAAAAACTTGGCTTTTATTCTTCTATTCTGAAATGGTTGGAGTCTTATCTTAAAGGAAGAATTCAAAGAGTGCAAATTAACAATCATGTTTCTGAACCAATCATTGTTACTTCCGGTGTCTCTCAGGGAAGCCATTTAGGTCCTTTGCTGTTTTCGATTTTGTTAACGATATTCCAAGTTTGTTTGAAAATTGTGAATGTTTGATGTACGCTGATGATATAAAACTTTTTTATTCTATAAATTCTATTCAAGACTGTATTTATTTGCAAAATGATCTTGACAAACTTTCTATGTGGTGTAATATCAACGAGCTTCATCTAAATGTGTCCAAATGTCAATGTATGTCTTTTAATAGAAACAAACTTTCAATTCTCTTTTTATATAATATTGGTGGCTTGCAGCTATCAAGAATCAGTGTAAAAAAAGATCTTGGGATTTTTTTCGACTCAAAACTTACTTTCAGTAGTCACATTGACTATATTGTATCTAAAGCAAGTTCGATGCTGGGTTTTATATACCGTAACTCAAAGGATTTCTTAGATCCTTATACACTAAGATCACTTTACTTCAGCTATGTGAGATCGATTCTGGAATATGCTTGCATTGTATGGAATCCTTCTTATTCTAATCATTCATTGAGAATTGAAAGAATCCAAAAACGTTTTACAAGAATTGCTATTAATATTTTACAGTGGAGATCTGAAATGCCATCTTATAACACAAGGTGTCTGTTGTTAGGAATTCAAAGTCTTAAAACAAGAAGAGTTTATTTTGAAATTATGTTTATTAGAGATCTCATTAATTTTAAAATCAATTGTCCCTTCTTGCTCTCCCTAGTAAAGTTTTACACGCCTTCACGTGAACTTCGTGAACGTTCATTATTTTATGTCCCGTTTCATAGAGCTAACCACGGTAATAATGAATCTATGACTCGTTGTTTAAGGCAACTCAATGTGTAATGTTCTTGATTTTAATATGTTTTTAAGCAGGGGTTGTTTTAAGAAGAAACTTCTTTCATATTTATGTTCTATTATTATCATTTGATTGTTATTTATGTAAATGTAGGTACTGTTATAGTAATTTGTATTATTTATTCTTTATCTGTAATCTATAAGAGATTTTTTGTAACTCTGATAGATGAAATAAATAAATAAATAAAGAAAAGAAGAGAATTTTCTTCTGATTTTAAAACCAGAATGCAGATTCCAGATTGCCAATAAAAAACGCCAATAATCAAATAAAAATTAAAATGAGCTATCCCAGTGGCAAATTTCCCAATTTTCACCAAGGAATCACCATGCGATTCACCAAGGAATGGAAGCTTCACTCATGAATTTGAAGGTGAATCATTTGGTGAAATTTACACAGAGCTGTCATTGGAGTTCACCAAGTGAATTTCTTGGTGAATATGAATTGAAATCATTGAATAAAAGTATTCTGTGTTTTCATTGGTTCTCTAACTCCGATGAAATGTTAAATGATAGCTCATTGGTGAACTCATCCCTTTTTTGAAAGTTGAATTTTCCACTGCTTTTTTCATGAATAAAAAAAAATATGAAAATACAGCTGTCAGAGCAAAAACCACCAAATGTAATTATCAAAACAAATTTATTAATTTTTTTTATTGAAATATTTCTGAAAAGAACAAAGTATGGTTTTAAATAATAATCTGGATCTTCTACTTTTACTTCAATTTTTTGCCCCTAAACGACTCCTTTTAAGTTGTTCCACATTCCAGATTGCCTTTAAGAAATGTTAAGATACTTAGTTTAATTTCATTTCTATAAATGTCGAAAATAAATATTTACAAATATTTGAGGATTACACTCATGTTTTCTTTTGTGCTGTTTATTATTATTAATTCACTTTTAAAAATAACTTACACATTCTCCAAATCAACTGTCTTTAACTAAGATTTCGATTGCACTGATTGAACATAGAAAGAATATTTTTTGAACGATCGCAGATAAAAATAGCGGAAAAAAACAAAGCTATTGCGTCGTCACCGGTCGTCATCGCGTCGTCCTCGAGCAATAAAAGTTGAAAGTACATAATGTTTATATACACGGATTCTTGCAGGTCATTTCCACCCTTAACCAGGGTATGCACACGTCAAATTCCCATCCTGCATAGGAGAGCGTGTTAGTAAATTCTGATTGACGTTGCATATACAATACACACGTCCAGCATGGGACTTCAATCAGTCAGTTTTTTTCTGCTGCTGAGGAAGAAAGAAGTACCGAAAAAAAAATAAAAATCAATTTTTTAAAATATGAACATACTTTTTTTTTCTTTTTTCTTCTGAGTTTTTTTTTTTTCTTTTTTTCTTCTGAGTTTTTTCTTCTTTTTTTCCGCAATGCTGTATCAATCACTCAATCACGACACATATCCAGCATGGCCATGGCCTCCTGATTGACCGAAAATCAAAACATTTTGATTTTTCGTCAATCATACACACCACGTATACGTGTGAATTTTTTCACTAACACACTCTCAATGCTGGATGGCAATTTGACGTGTGTATACCCTGCTTTAAAAGAAAATAAAAAACTATCAGCTGCGCTATTAGCTAGACAATATTTTTGTTTCTATTTTGTTAGTTTATTTTTCTCTTTATGAAAACAACACACAGTGCTCAATGTCAATTGCAAACTCGTGAATCTGTGCAGGACTTTTCCTTACTGAAATCACAAAGTTTAGGCATGTGAAGAAACGAAAGATTTAATATAACAGAGAAATTGTACAGAGGATTGGCATTACTTTATTCCTATGAAATCATTTCTTTATTTTTCCTCTTAAAAGTGTGGAATGAATTCCTTGCCCTTTTCACCAAAATTTTTCATCAAGGATGAAATTTGCCACCAAGTTTACTGCAAGAGTATGTGTGTTTGTCAATACTATCTCAGAGCAAGCCACCTCATTTTTATTGCTTTTATTCACATATTCGGTATCAGTGTTACCGGACAAAAACATTTGAAGGTAGTACCGAGGCAAAAAAAAGGGAGCATTTTCGACTAAATAGTAGTACCGTTTTTTTTTTTTTTCAAAATTAGTGTTTGCGCACATATTGGCGGTTTCATTAACTTAGAATGTCGTCCTTTTGTAGCATTTGATAACTCAACATTGTTGGCTCTTGCAGCAGGAGATTTAAGTGCTGAATATAAGGACTCCACATCATATTTATTTGTTTTTGAACCTCCAGCAATAACAGAAACATTTACATCTTTTTTGCCTTTAGGGCCGTGTGCGAATTCGATGAATTGTGGTTAAAAATGAATGAATTTTTAACCACTACTGTCATATTTTAACCCGCTCCCCAGCAATTCTAATTTTTAACACATTTTATTCAATGCGAAGTTTCAAAATTTAACCAAACGTCAAGTTTTAACCACATTTTAACCCAATTCGCACACGGCCTTAGCGTCAAAGGAATCTTTTTTCACTAAAAATCTACATAAATATATCAAATTATATATTAATGTACTTTGAATTAGGTAAACTAAAGATATTTTCACCATCAATTTAACAATTCTTTTCATTTGATTGAAAAGTTACAAATTGCTGGACTCAAAACGCGAAAAAGAAACAACCACTAAACCACAATCTTTGAGTAACAATAGGTTTGTTCGATGTGCGCTCTGGATCGCTCTGTGGCGCCCTGATTTCACACTAAGGTGTTCGATGTCAGTCTTTTTTCGCTCCGGTGCGTTCCCACCGTGTTCGATGTGAATTCAGTTCTCGCACTGGGAGCGCTCTTAATCACCCAATGTTTTTTTCGGGGCAATAATTTTGGAGCTGTTCGAATCAGCTGTTGCTATACAGCAAAGGGAAAAAACAGGGCACTACTAATGCGTCCCATGTGAAATCAAACCCAGAGACATTTTTCAGTTTTTTGACAGCTCCGTTCTGTTGTAAAATACGCAGTTATCTTAATCGCAAAAAGAATCTTCGAGCTTCTAGACAGAATAAATTAAAAACACGTCCGCTTAGGTTGAGATCCAGTTAGCAAGTAAAAGTAGTTTTATTACGTTACAATATAATAGACAGAAACATAGGGTACATGTACATTGAATGGATATTGTACATTCTATTTCAACACTCCCACTGAATGTACAATCTATTTTAATTTAAATCCAATAGCTGAAGAGCAAAACAAATGTTTTTGGTGATTAACTGCCTTCGTCAGAAAATCGGCTGACATCTCTGATGTTTTAATGTAATTGAGCTTGATTTCGCCTTCATTTATCTTGTCTCGTACAAAGTGGTGCCTGACGTCTATATGCTTTGTCCGTGGGTGATAAGCAGTAGTCAACGCCAAACAAATAGCACCTTTGTTGTCACAATTAATCGTTGTTGATGTTGAAGTACATGGAACAAGTTCTCTCTCCAAACTCTTGAGCCATATAGCTTCTTGTACGGCTGAGGATACTGCCATATACTCAGCTTCTGTTGAGGACAGGACGACAGTCGGTTGTTTCTTCGTGTTCCACGAAACTGCCGCTTTTCCGGAATAGAAAACGTAGCCTGTAGTTGATCGACGGTCATCGCTATCATTCGCCCAATCTGCATCGCAAAATCCAACAACTTCACGGTCCTTGGATTTACAAAACTCTAGCTTAGCATCAGCTGTTCCTTTCAAGTAACGTAGGATTCTTTTGACAGCGGTCCAGTGTGGCTTGCCAAAATTGTTGTTGAAACGAGATACATTACTCACGGCAAAACTAACGTCGGGTCTTGAAACCTGCGCAGCAAACATGATGCATCCAACCGCCTCTTGGTATGGAATACTGGACAATTCCCTTCTTTCTTCTTCAGATTGAGGACACATAAGTTTTGTAAGCTTTTGATTATGGTCCATCGGAGTGTTCACAGGATTGCAGTCTGACATTTCGAAACGTGCCAATATCTCTCTGATATAATGTTCTTGGTCAATGCTGATAGACCCCTTCTCACGATTTCGTTTTATTTGAATTCCTAAAACAAATCGGGCCTCTCCCATGTCCTTCATATGGAAAGAACTGTGAAGATACAATTTTAGTTTTTTCTTTGTTTCAAAGTCTTTAGAGAAAATTAAAATGTCATCTACATATACAGCTACAATAATCAGACTTGCATTCTTGTGAGAAAAATATACGCACGGGTCAACTTTTGATTTCTCCAATCCAAACTCTAAAAGTGCTGTGTCTAGCTTCTCATTCCAAAGCCTACTAGCCTGCTTTAGACCATATAGAGATTTCTTCAAGCGACATACTTTACCAGTTTTATCAGAAAACCCCTCAGGTTGTAGCATATAAATCAAGTCCGGTAAATCTCCCTGCAAGAACGCAGTCACTGCATCCATCTGGTCTATATCTAGATCATACTGAGCGGCTAATGAAATCAAAAAACGTATTGTACTGTATCGCACCACCGGAGAAAAGGTTTCCTCGTAGTCGATGCCTTTTCGTTGTGAACAACCTTTTACTACCAAGCGGGCTTTGTAACGACTAATTGCACCATCGGAATTGCGTTTAGTCTTGAACACCCATTTACAGTTTATTGGTTTTTTATCAGATGGCAAATCGACAAGCTCCCAAGTATCATTCTTCTTCAATGAATCTAGCTCATCTGCCATTGCTTGTTGCCAACATTCTGCATCTGCTCTACTGAGGGCTTCATTCAAAGTAAAAGGGTCATGCAACTCACCTGTTTTTACTGCATACGATATGTAGTCGTCTCTTTTTAACGGTTTCGGTATTCGATTGCTTCTTCTCATCTGATCTGGTGCTTCCATCATGCTCGAAACTGAATGCGGTAGAATGTACTCGATTTCACTATTCACACTTGTTCTTTCAATTCTTGGCTCATCGATGTTTTCCGGAAATATCTCCTCGATGTTGTTGATTTCACTTGCAGAATCAGAATATTCATCCGAATCACATTCAGAAACCTCATTGACAACGCTTGGAACCTCACCATTTTTACTTAAAGCTGAACCAATTTCGAAAAAATAGGGACTTGAATCATCATCCACTGGAGAAAGGTGCTCATCTTCGAAAAATATAACGTCCCGGCTTATCACAATCCTGTCTTTGTCTTGATTGTAGAGTCTATAATTTTTCGTGCCATCACAGTATCCAAGGAATACACATGCCTCTGATTTTGCGTCCAATTTCTTCCTTTTCTGTTTCGGTATGTGCACCATTGCCTTGCAGCCAAATGTCCTTAAGAAACTCATGTCAGGAGCAACACCAGTCCATGCTTCTTCAGGAACCTTACATGTTGATGAACTACTCGGAGATCTATTGATGAGAAACACTGCTGTTGAAACTGCTTCTGCCCAAAAATGCTTTGGGAGATTAGCATCAAGGAGCATACATCGTGCCTTTTCGATGATAGTTCTATTCATCCTTTCAATGAGACCGTTGTGTTCAGGTGTGTAAGGTGCTGTTGTAAGATGCTGAATTCCTGACTTACGAAGTAATCACTGAAATTCTTGTCCACAGTATTCAGATCCATTGTCTGTTCTCAGTGCCTTAATATTCTTGTTGCATTCGTTTTCCACACGGGCCTTAAATTCTCTAAAACGATTCAATGTTTCTGACTTCGCACGCAAAAAATACACAAACGTTTTCCTGGTGAAATCATCCACAAACGTCAAAATATATCGTGCACCACCCATGCTTGCAACATTGATCGGCCCACACAAGTCGGAGTGTATTAACTGCAACACATCACTTGCCCTGGCACCCATTTTCTGAAATGGCTTACGGCACTGTTTCCCCTTGGCACACACCTCACAGTTTATATTCTCATGAATATTTTCGAGACTTGAATATCCGAACATGCTTCGAATGCTACTAAAATTTAAATGACCCATTCTTCTATGCCATAGATTTATAGCATTATCTACACGACTTGCTGTAAAAGCAGAATCTTTACCTGTACAGTCCAGCTTGAAAAGCTCTCCATCAAGAGAAGCTGAAGCTAATAAATTATCTTGTGGATCATAGATTTTACAACCTTTAGAGTCAAAAATCACTTTATTTCCTTTGCGCACGATCTGACTCACAGAAAGAAGGTTAGCACAGAGGTCAGGTATGCATTACACATTTTCCACCTTGACCTTGCAATCATCAATCGGTAAATAAACATTTCCAGTACTCTCTACATTCAATCGCATATTATTTGCCACTACCACCTCGCTGTTCACCTTCACAGCTTGATTGACATCCGACAAAAGCCTTGGGTCTGAGCACATGTGTGCGGATGCACCGGAATCAACATACCATGCACCTGGTTGCACAGATGAAACAGCAAACGATGTGTACAAAGACGTCGGTTTGACTGTCTGTTTGTTGGATTGCTTCGAAGGACAATTTCGTGCCAAATGTCCAAAATTGTTGCACTGGTAACAGCTAGGTCCATTGCCACCATTATTGCTACCACCAGCACTACCACCAACGCCACCGCCGGTACTACCGCCAACACTAGAGACAACAGCACGACCACTTGAGCCACCGCCACCAGCACCATTGTTTCTCTTCTTCTGGAATCGACGTTTGCCACCATAAAATGCAACTGCATCCGAATCATCCATCTTCACATCCTGGAGAATCTTGGTTTTGATTGAATCGCCAGTTATTTTCAAGCCACAGCTCTCAATACCCATGATCATAGGTTTATAATGGTCACTTAAACCAGCCAACAACAGAGTACCTACCCATTCCTCCGTAACCTTGAGACCAATGCCGTTCATTTGTGTGCAGTTGAAATAATTTCTCGACCTCGCCATGGTGATTCTCTTGATGTCTGCTTCCTCATCGCTCACAACGCAGGACCACAAATCCTCAAGCTCGAGATATGCCTGAACTGCGAACCGCCACGTGTCGTAGTTTTCTCGCCCTTTGAGCTGTTAGCCATTATTATAAATTTCGTCTGTTGTAAAATATAATAATATAAAATTTATCTATTTAGGAGCTTCTGGGCCCATAACCTGTTGTAAAATACGCAGTTATCTTAATCGCAAAAAGAATCTTCGAGCTTCTAGACAGAATAAATTAAAAACACGTCCGCTTAGATTGAGATCCAGTTAGCAAGTAAAAGTAGTTTTATTACGTTACAATAGGTATGTTCAGCGACACTGTTCTGCACACTTTGGAACAGTTTGGAACAGAAAAGTACAGCTTTTTAGTGTGCATTGACACATTGGCGGTTCCAAACTATTCTGATTTGGTGTTCATTGAGTCTGTCTTGAACAGTTTGGAACAGTTTTGGACAGGATTTTCTGTTCCATCTTTTAAGGTAGAACACATTTTGTGTCCTAAACTGTTCCAAACTGTTCTGACATTTCTCATGAAGCTGTGCTGTACTGTGCTGTGCTGTGCTGTACTGTAACTGTGCTGTCTTTTTTCTCGCTGAACAAAGCTAATATAATAGACAGAAACATAGGGTACATGTACATTGAATGGATATTGTACATTCTATTTCAACACGTTCAGGTTAATGACAAGCACTGGAGCGCCCCGGGGCTGGTCAAATCGAACGAAGCTAATGAAATAAATAACGAACGGCGAACGGTGTTCGTGTGTGGTCTGTTTTTCACATACACAACGAAAAACAGAAGAAGGAAAACAATAATGAGGGAAATTCCCTTTTCAAAGACAGTTTTGAAGGCAAAAAAGCTGCCAAATTTGCAATAAATGTAAAGTGAATTGAATTTATTCAGGTTGACATTACACTTTTACTAGAAGTGGAAGATATTTTAGGGCTTTCAAAAAATAGGAGTACAAATGTGAAAGGAGGAGTACGGGAGTACGGTAGTGCTGAAAGGAGTACAATACTCCGAAGGGAGTACTTTCGGCAACACTGTATCGGTATGATGCGGAGGGTAAAACGTAAGTCAGTTTCCGATCTCCTTTTGTCTCTGGCAGTAATGGTCAATTAAAATTTTGTGATACGACTTTTATTGCTAAAAAGCTTCAAGTGCTTTGCTTACTATCTTTTCTCTCAAATTTCGTCTTGTTGTGGTTAACTTTGTTTCTTTGTTTTAATATTTGTTCGATGTTAAATAATAATACAATAAAATTCAAATTAAAAGAAAAAAAGATCGAAGGTTCTTAAGGTTTTGAGTCAACTTTTTGGTTTCCAAAGGCAATAAATATATTTAATTTAATATGGAGATTAACTTTCCCCATAAACTCGTTATAATAAGGTAAGTTTCTGTGGTGTTCATTATTTTTTTTTTTTCAATTCTCCAGGCATTTCTTAATGTTTTAGTGATTCAAAAGCCAAGAATACCTAAACAACTTACACTTATTCATCGGCCTTTGCACTTAAGCTAATTGTTTGCTTAAAACGTGTTTTTTTAGAGGTCAAGTTCACAAGTCTGAAACTAATAAACATACTTCTCTTTGTTGCGATGCTCACAACCAGACACAAACACGTTTGCTTTTTAATATTCGGTAGCAAATAACACTGAGAAAATGTTGATGGTTTGCGGTCTTCTAATCTCTAGAGTTTCTATTATTTCATTTCTTCTTCGTTCGGCTTATGTATTGCTTGGAGTATCCAGTTGTATTCCAGCTGTTGCTTCCTATTTCAATCTCTGGATTTGCAATTCGGTTGTTCAAGGCGCATCATGCGTTTAATTGTCTTGAAGGAGCGTTATGAATGCATTTTCCTTTAATTTAAAAGACAGCAAAAGTGATTTTTAAGGACACGAATAGTCCTTTCTATTGTATTTCTGGCCTTATCGTGTTACTCATTGAATAGAAGACTGTACACTGGCAAACAAAAGTCGTTTATAACCGGCGTCACCACGGATCTTTGCACGTTCTCCTTTTTATACCACTTTTAATTGATTTGTTTTGACATTTCAATTGTTTTTATATCAAAAAGGATCAAATAAACAAATATGTACAGACCAGAAAACGATATTCTTTTGAACACATTTCTAATAAAAAAGAAACGCTATAGAGCCCTTCTTAATAACGCAACAATCATCTATGAGCGTGAAGATACCAAAAACAATGGTAAGTTGAAACAAATGTTCCAATCAAATTATGATACCAACAAAAATTGTCTTTTTTTTTATTAAGATAAAACAATAATTCCTGTAAGCGATATATTGGCTTTCAATCAGTTCAACAATCAAACCAAAAATAGTGAAGAATCAACATCATCCTCGTTAACTGCATCAACTTCATCTCAGGAATCATCAATTCCTGTTAACACGGAACCGTCCACTACGAAAACGTCATCAACAAACGATGGCAAACCGCTCAAAGAATGCCTTAATATTCATTATGCTAAACGTGTCATCAAATCGCCACAGGACTGCAATCGTTGGCAAAAAGAAAGTGTAGTTTTTAAAAGCACTAGCAGCGATCCAACAATTATCACCAAATGGTATAATGCATTGCAGAAAACTGTCGGAGCACAAAATCGTTTGCGAAATGTTTTGGTCTTCATTAATCCCTTTGGTGGCCAAAAACGTGGTTTAGAAACATATGAAAAGTATTGCAAGCCAATATTTCAGTTGGCGAATGTCGATGCTAGTTGCATTATTTCACAGAGGGCCAATCAGATTCATGATATTGTTATGACTACAAATTTAGAACAATTTGATGCAATTTGTTGTGTTGGTGGTGATGGAACATTTGCTGAGGTTGTCAATGGTCTCTTATTTAGGACGATCAAAGACCAGGGATTGGATGCGCAAAGGCCTAAATATATTCCAAAGCCAAAAATACCAGTTGCTGTGATACCGGCCGGTAGTACGGATACAGTTGCATTTAGTTTACATGGGACGTGTGATGTAGCAACAGCAGCTATTCATATGGTATTGGGACAGAAGAGGGGCCTTGATATTTGCAGCGTTCAAAATCCGAATGGTTTGATTCGGTTTTGTGCCAGTGTGATGTCCTACGGTTATTTGGGTGATATTGCCTTGCAGAGTGAGAAATATAGATGGATGGGTCCGAAACGCTATGAATATGCAGGTGAGTTACCTCATCACTATATTTTGTGACTCTCGAAATTATATATTCTCATTATGTGTGTAAGGATTCAAAAGTATCTTGTCAAACACGGGCTATCCAGCAGAAATACGAATACTTTTATCAAATTCTGATATCGAACAAACCAAATCAGATCAAGCTATTAACGAATCAATCGCAGCTGATAGTAATCAAGAGCTCTATGAAAAAAAATGTTTTGTTAACTGTGAACGATGCTCAAGCTCGAGCATATTGGCAAATGAAGTTTATAAAGTCCATGACTCAAATCCCGATTTGGAGGAATACAGTGATACTTGTTCGAGTTCTTCCAATTCAAAGTGCAATGTAACGGCGGCAAAAAAGACCACAAACAATAAAAACAATAACTGTGATAGATTACCTGAGAAATCACTTTCAGATATAAAGAATTCCAAAATATCTTCTAATAACGCTACAACATCAGATGAAGAAGCATCAAGAATACTGTTGACATCTCCAAGCAATGAAACAGTTTGGAAAGCCATTAAAGGTGGTTTTTTTATGATAAGCGGAGCTAACATAACATGTGCATGTTCCCGCAGTCCAAATGGAATGGCCAAATTTTCTCATCTAGGCGATGGATCAATTGATTTAATTTTAGTGCATAAAACTTCTCTACTAAATATCATTCGTCTGCTTATAAAAATGGTCAATAAAACTGGAGATATTGTAAGTAGATGAATGTTGCCATTCGTATAATTCTAACATAAAATCTGTTCAATTCTCTAGCGTGACCTGCCATTTGTTGAAGTCTATCGTACAAAACAATTTTATTTCCGAGCCCAGCCGAACGAAGAATTCAGTTGTAATGGTTCTTCACAACCCATTAATACAGAAACATCAAGAACAAGTCAATGGAATTGTGATGGAGAAATAGTTCATGATTTAGAAATATTCATGAGGTAGAAATTCTAATAATCCAACAAAGACTTCTAATTAATTTTCTTCAATAAATAGTTCGCACTGTCAATTGTTGGATGTATTTATGAGAGGCCCCTACCCTTATCATGAGGAATTGCCTGGAAATGTATGTTGTCCGGGTTTCTGTCAAACGTGAGCTTGGGCTTGCAAACAAAAAGTGGGTTATCCGTCAGACAAATATTTTAGAAAATTCTAGTAAAAAAATATTTAAATTTAATAAAAAAAACAATTAAAATTCCCAGTTATTGCCTTAAAAAAAACTTAAAATAAAAATTCATGGAAGCAAACAATCGGTTGTTTGGAAAAGAGTTTACATAATTTTTTGAAACAGCATTATTCTTTTTTAATTATTAAAATCGAAATTCAAAAATCGTGGTTTGTTTTATTTTTAGTTTTTAGCTCCCTTTCTACAACCGGAAGCTGTAAAATCGTTTGTACATGATAATTACAACAATAGAAAACTCATAAACGTCAAACTCGTAGAAAAGGGCTTTCCAATAAAAGGTGTTATTTTGATATTCAAAGAAAAATGGCATTTTTTGAGATAAATTATCGGATGTTTATTTCATTTTTAAGAGGAAGTGTATGTCGTTAATAATGGAACACAACATCAGTCAAATGGCCGCCACGACCACGCTTACAGGACCATATCTGTTTCATGAAATTTTCCATAACCAAATCGCAAAGTGGCTGCCCTATGTCCTCGATAGCCTCACGAATTCCATCTTTTAGGTCTTGAATCGATGCAGGGCTGTTGGCGTAGACCTTATCTTTCACGTGGCCTCAAAGGAAGAAGTCGCAAGGTGTTAAATCACAAGGTTTTGGTGGCCAATTGTGATCACCTCTTCGAGAGATGACACGGTCCGGAAACTTTTCCCGTAAAAGATACCGAAATAGCGGGCTTTTCAAAATAACACCTCTTATTGGAAAACCCTTTATGTGTGTGAAATCAAGAGAAATCAATCCTTGGAGAAATAAATTCAATTTCTTTGTGAAAGAAACTCGTTTAAGGGGAAAAATAATGTCACACCTACGTCACGGATCAATTCTTGGGTTATAAGAAAAGCCACATGAGATCTCAATGTCACTTCGACTGAGGCACAATCATTTGGTGGAACATAGTTCTCAATTCTAATTGAGATAAAATGGTTACCTTACAAATTGTTGTTGTACATTGTCAGTCACGTCGAAATAGCTGAATGAGAAATCGAGTCCAAAATAATTTCATCTCATGTGGCTTTTCTTATTTGGGGTCTCCATTGTACATTTCCGATGTCAGGACTATCGGCCTGTCATCAGATAATCCAATGGAGACCAACAATCTATCATCCAGTCCATGATCCGGTCATCGTAGTTTGGATTTTTCGAGCGGATCAAAATCCTGCCATCAATTTGACATTTGTGTTGTATGTAGTGGTGAGCGTCCATTTTCCACAGTCTTTTTGACATACAAATTTCATTTGGTTTAAATTGTCGTCGAATGCGGTCATATACCTTCATATTTTTTATATAAAGTACTTCTTAACCAGCATTAATTTTTTTAAAAGGGCTAGTTTTTGTTTATTCAAAGGCATTTTATTTAATATAATTTGTTTGAAACAATTACCGACATAAAAGGTATATCAAAAAAAAAAAAAGTAAACACCAAATTGACCGTTGTGTCAAATATTACATTTGAGGTTTTCATGGCAAGACATAATATGCCCAGTCAAAAAAAAAACACTGGATTGCGGAAGAGAAGTTGGATTGGATTTTACTCTTGTGGAGCCTCAGGGTAATAACCACGAAGAATTGCTACTAAAATTCAATGTTTTTTGGCGTGTAAGAAATGTGCAAAAACGAATCAATCCCTTTTTTGAATGTATGTGTTGTCTAGTCAGCTGTTAAAGCGTTTTGTACATGATAATCACAACAACAGAAAACTCAGCTGTAGTATATGTGTAAAATCTGTGTACAAGTATGTGTAAATCCGTCTCCAAAAAGAGATTCGAGAGAAATCAATCCTTCGGGAAATAAATTTAATTTCTTTGTGAAAGAAATGCGTTTAAGGGAAAAAAATTGCCACTTTTACGTCACGGATCAATTCTTGGGTTGTAAGAAAAGCCACATCAGAGATGTCAAAAAAAATCTCATTTCTCATTTTAGTTACACTTAAAATGTTAAAAAAATCTATGAGATCTCAGTGAGATGTTTGGTTTGAAGATCCTACCTCACTTTATTGTATTTTTCTTACCAGCAAGTGCGAAAGAGAAAAAACATATAGACGTCAAGATAAGTCGGAGGAAAAAATCCAATGTGAAAAAAGGTATTTTTGTTTTTTTTTTTGACAGATAATGGTTCATGTATTTGCAATTTTTTACTATGGTAAACAACAACAAAAAGCTATCCGATGAATTCATATACAAAGATGAGCTCTAAAACAATGGCCACCGCTGTTGCTGGCCAGTGATCACTTTATAACAAGATTGGAAACCTACCTACGTTTTACCCTCCAAATACCGCAAAAAATATTTTTTTTCATACACACATACTCTTGCAGCAAACTTGCTTTATTATGTAGGCAATTGTATCATTATTACAATAAAACGCATACTCTTACAGCTAACCTGTGTCTTTAAGTTTGTATTACATGCATACTCTTACAGCTAACCTGCTCCCTTAGCTTGTAGGCAAATGTCATTTTGACAGCAAGCTTTCCCATCTTGTTATAACTGATCAGTGTTGCTGGCGCTGTTGCTGGGTCAATCTGTTTCTAGCTTTACACGGAGTCTCCTGAGGCATCGACAATGTCATGTTTTTTTTTCCACCGCATCTCCATGGAAAACTTCTATGTCAAGGGTTGACTGTGAGTGGGCAAATTATGGCATGATCTTTCATTTGTGACAGAACCTTCAAGCGTTGTTTTTCTCGAACAAAATAAGAGCAACAGAAAATAAACAAACGATTGACACAAAATTTTTTCATGGATATCAATAAATTATATTATTGTTGAACATCAAATAAAATTAAATATCAAAATTTAAAAAGAAAATATTATGGTTGAATTCATGCCTTGTCTAAAAAAACACGCCACGTCGCATGGCGTGTTGAGGCTCACTGTTAACATGCACACAATGGATTTGATATTGTTTTATATTTAGGATTGCTAGACTAGTTATCTTTCTCTCTCTCACTCTCCCTCCCACTCGCAGCAGCTTAGCTTCACAAATCACAACACCACTGTCACAACACCCTCAACACCAACGAAATAAAATTAAAAAAAAAATTAGTTTGGTCAGTTGATTCGTTGTATGTGAGATTGTGAAAAAATTCGTGCGGCAAATCAAACTGATTTATTATCATAAACCTCATCTCTAAATAATAAAAAAAAAAACGGTTTAAGCAAAAGAAAAACATTCAATAAACTTTATATACTCATTCTATTTAGTTTAATATATTCGGGTTGTTTGTGTTTTCATTTGTAATATAAATAAATCATCCAAATCGACGACGATAAGATAATATGACGTAGAAGTTACAAATACTTTTTATTTTCTCTCAAATATCCGAACAGGTATGTTCAAAACAAAAAATGCTCGTCATCAACAATTTTTTTTTTTTTTAATTCGTATGCAGATAGTTTTTTTTCCTTTCCTTTATTGAGGAAAGTGTGAAATAAATTCGGACCTTGGGTGCGTAAATAGTTGATCCTGCAGAAGAAAATATTCGCGCTCTATTTTGTTTTCATTTCCAACTAAGACGTTATTTTCTCTCTCTGCTATTAAATAACTTAAAATTAATAGAAAAAAAAGAAAAATTGTTAAATCGACGATCGAAAAAATTTATGTATATTTATATGAGGTAGAATCCATTTCGAGAATTTGTCAGCCTCTCCCTAGTTCCCAACATATGAAGAAAATTTACTGAGAACCACACGAAATGCGACATGCATGTGCAAATGTTGTGCTTGAATTCTGACATACATATATATTTTGAGTTAAAAATACCCTTAGCTTCTAGTTTCCGAGAACCGAGAACCCGAGGCCGATATTCGACGTTCCAGAATCAAGGTACCTTGTAGTTGTTTTATCATATTTTCCTTGCTACATCTATGGCTCTGATTAGAATTATTGTGAATTGAAGTGTGTGGGTGGAAAATATTGGATTATAAAGTGGAACGACGTAGTCGTAAGATGTGTCCCTGTAAACTTATCGAAAGATTGATCAACATTTCGGAGTGTGACAACTTATGTAAAAAAAAAAAATATATCTTGAAGTGAAATTTGCCTACTAAAATATAATTTACTCATCCATGCTTTATTTTTATATAAAGTTTGCATCAATGTGACATGCCCCGTCGTGATTTAGCTCTAGGTATAATATAAATACAGAAAGAAGCTTTATAAAAATATAAACATGCATAGGCATAGTGAGTGTGTGAGCTAAGTATGCATTATGCATATGTGGGTGTGTTCGTGAGTGCGTAGTGTAGGTGTGTATGAAAATTAAATAGTGTTGAGATAATCAGCGCTGTCGAGCGGAGTGAGTAGTTCCCGGTGAATTTTGATTTATGGAATCCCAACATAATTTATGAAAAGCACCTGTTCGTTTCCATTTGTAACAAGTTATTGTCAATGTTTACCGTAAACACGTGAATGGTTATTTGCATTCGATGCCGATGCATTCAAACAAAATGTTTGACTTCGATAAATGCAAGTTTTAGAAACCAGGTGTCAGGAAATCGAAATATCCGAAAGTATAGAGATTTAAGATGGTTCTGAAATGAAACAATACAGGGATATTCCAATGATTCCTTGGTGCTTAGTGAACAAAGCCTATATGAAAGCTGGGTTCGAATCACTTTTTCAGAAAAAGTAGTTGCCATTCTTAAACGCATAAACGATCAACCTTGGGAGTATAACTCACTGATCAGTTATGTCACACCGAAGACGGCTCGGACAGAACGTCACAATAGACGCATACAACTTCGAGGTAGTAGAGGAGTTTGTCTACCTAGGCTCCACTGTAAACACGGGCAATAACACCAGCGTCGAGATCAGACGAAGAATAACTCTTGCTAAGAAAGCAATTGAGTGGAAAAGCCCTCTCTTGAGCAACTAAGGTAAAATTGTACAACACCCTCATCATTCCAGTCCTGCTGTATGGTGCAGTAGCATCGACCTTGATAAAATCGGATGAATGTGCCTTAGGCTGGCATTGAAGGGGAATGGCAAAGAAAATATAACATAATATAAATATAACTTTAAGGGTTGTGCAACGAAATGGACCTAGCCAGAAAGGTCAAGGTCCAAAGACTCAGATGGCTCGGTCATTTGGAGCGGATGGACACCAAAGCTCCATCGACACTATTCCCGCGTGGCGTAGGAGGAGAAGAAGACCGCGACTCAAGTGGAAGAGGACCTTCAGTGCAAAACTGGAGACAGCTAGCTAAGGACCGAGCTGGCTGGCGGAGACTGTTGATTGAGGCCCAAGTCCACAACGGACTTTAGCGCCACCTTAAGTAGTTAGTAAATAAGTTTAAGGAACCTATAGGAGTGTTTCTCGTTTCGCCCTTAGAGTTTAAGTTTTAAATTTTCTTTGATTTGTTTTGTAACTTTCCCAATCGCTTTTTACTCTAGTTTCCTTGTTTCTTTTCTAATATTGCTGAGCTCAGCAGTCCACCATTGCGGTTTATTGTTTTTCTTCGCGTTCCGTAGAATTCCCGTGAATTCCAGAGTTAATTCATCTAAGCTGGACTCATGCCCTAATTCGAATTGAATTCACCTTGAATTGATTGAAATACTATTTTAAAATTTGTTTTTTAATTTTGTTTTCAGAAAATTCAACTTCTTCATTGAATGTTAAACCCCAAAACATGTTCCTTAAAAGTTAAACAAAAACTGTTATTATTGCTTTCGAAATATGGCCAAAATATTAAATATCTGTTGCCAACTAAATCGTTTATTGGTTCCTAAGAGTAATGAAGAGCCGATAACAGCGAAAACAACACAATTGTTGATAATGATAGTTAAACAACTCCGTTGAACATCAAATCAAATCAAATCATATACAAGCTCACCTCAGTTGAAAACTTTAATCAGAATATAGTAACAAAATGCAAGTGGCCACATTATTCGGGGAAAATGTTACACCATTTGTTACATCAGTCACAGTGAATGCATCAACTGAATCTGTTTTAGCTCCAATGGAAGAACAAGTAAATGACGATAAAACAATGTTGACGAAAAAGTATAACAACACAGAGCTATGTTGTAATAACGATATGGATCTGTCAATATCAACTTCTACCCCATTATCGTCGTCTACGTCGACTTTTACTACAACGTCCATGTTCTTGCAAACACCAACAACAAAAACTTCAGATGTATCCTCTTCAGAAAATGAACAACTTTTAGAATCTCAACCAATCAAAGAAAATAATGTTGAAGCTGACGTCGATGTTGGTGGGGAAAATGACGATAGAGTGCCAGAAGCTAGTGAAGAAGCAGAAAATAAGCAAGACCAAATTGTTCCTACAAATGATGATGTCTCGAGAAATGAAACAAATTCTGAGACTATTCCTAAAGAAAGTGCAAATACGAATGATATAAAATTAATGGCCAATATGAGAGATGTGGCGGTAATGCAATCTGTTTCAATCATATCATCACTGGACTTAAGAGAGCATGATGAAAGCCAAAGAAAAGTTATGTCTGCCATTTCACCTGCCCATTCACCTACACAATGCCAATCCCAATCTGAATCTCCCTCCTATTCTAATACCTCCGCAGAGGGTCAAGAAACTAATACAAATTTGATTGATTGTGCAATTTCAAAGGAGTCTTCTAGTCAAGCAACATCGTTACAATTCAATGAAACATTTATGCAACATGAATTACAACATACTCCAACTGCAGTAGCAGCTATTGAAAGCTGTCAAATCCAGCAAAACAATGAAATTCCTTCCGTAATAAACCCATCTAGTAATATCAGAGAAACAAATGGTTGTGCTAACAATAACTTAAGTGATATGAATGATTTAGAAGCTGAAAACTTAGTTATTCATCGAAATAATGATAACAATTCAAATAACAATATTTTAAAAGCCGTTAAAAGAAAATTATCAGCAACAATAACAAATTCACTTGAAGAGCAATCGCCAGCAGAAGGTAGATTATGTGAAAGTGAACGTGAGCAAGAGGATTGTATTAAACAACAACAACAACACTTTAAAAGTCAGCAACAACAACAACAACAAAATGCTCATGAGCAGCTTTCCCAAACGCATCAATTAGAATATGAACAACAACAACAACAAATTCATCAACAAATCGAACATATCAGTAGAAGAACTGAACACAGCGAAAAAGACGAAGAAGTAAAACAATGCGATGAAAACGTTACAAACAAAGATGATAAGAAAAATGAGTTCTCGCATAATACTCAATATCATGAATGCCATCATAACAATCTCGCTGTCACAGTCGACGAACTATCTCAAAGAAATATTCACCACCAACAAATGTCCCAACAGCAAAATTCAATGGATGATGATTACAAATTGCAAAACGTTCCAGAAAATCTACAAATGATGAATCATTTGGAACAACAACAACAACAGCAGCAGCACCATCAACAACACTATCAACAAGAGCAGCATCATACAAGTCAAAATATGTTTGAACAACAACAGCAACTGTATTTGCACCATCAAGATCAGCACCAACACGTGCCACATCAACATCACCAACATCTTCATCATCAGCAACAACAACAGGAACATCATCATTCGGAATTGATGGCATATCTACATCATCAAGAACAACAACACCAACAACAACAACAACAACAACAACAACAACAACAACAACACCAACAACAACATCATCATGATCATCATCATCATCATCAACAGCAACAACAGGCACTGCAACAGGCACACCATATGCGCACATATCAGCACTACCAACAGCAGCAGAGGATGCATCAACTATCGCAGCTTGCACAACATTCGCAGCATGCTCAGCAGCAATCGCCACATCATCAAGCTAAAAATACATCCATGACCTGCATTGATGATCTAATGATTGACGATTTACAAGAAGATCCAAATAACCGTTACAAACTGTAAGTTTTATCATCTTAATTTAAATAATCATTAATTAAGTAATTATAGTAATTATAAAAATTATAATATAATTGCGTAATTATGAAGCTTCGCACTGATCTTTTAAGTATTTTCCATTAAATTGTGTAGGCTCTCGCCTACGGTTAAACACGAAAGTCAAGACGACGGCTATGAAACAAGTGCCGGTGATGTGCTAACACCTAATTCTCATACATCAACACGACATTCAATGACGCCACAGCATCAAATGCACTCTGTTAATTTAGTTTTGCCAAAATGTGAAGATCTATCATCGACTGCTACTACCAGTCGTCATCCAGCAGACACCGGGCCGTATACTTTTATTGAAGATGTCATGTCATCGCCATCAAGTAATGGCTGTTTGTCGATGGTAATGCGACAGCAAAATTTTGAAAGTCCAAATGAATCAACAAGAAGACTTCTTATGGAAGACAATAACCATCACATGGCAATGAATGTAGGCAATCAACAACAGCAAATTATCGATTCAAGAATGCAAGAAGATCAGACACAAGCTCATGTATCTGGGAATGCTGCGAGCATGGCATGCAATGTTAGCGATAACCTTTCAACGCCAAAAAAACGTGGACGCAAGAAAAAGGGATCTGATGAAGTGCTATCATCAACAGTTACATCGTCTGTCAGGTGAGATTTGTTTAAATTCTATTAATAGTAAGCAAATGTTAATATTTTCTTCATAAAAGGACTATGGTTGATGGAATACTTAAACCGATTTTGCCAAAAGAGCGAAAAAAGCATGATCGATTCAATGGCATGCCCGAGGAGGAAGTTTCAAAGAGAACTTTGCCAGACCATTTGACAGATAATTTAGACATTATTATCGTGAGTGTAATTTCAAAAACTCAATCGAATTTTGTTCACAGTTCTGTATATTGTACTAACTATCAACTATCTATTTTTGTGAAACAGATTGGAATCAATCCCGGTTTGTTTGCGGCTTATAAAGGTCATCATTATGCGGGACCAGGAAATCATTTTTGGAAATGTCTATATTTGTCTGGTCTCACTCATGAACAAATGACAGCCGAGGAAGATTATAAACTGCTTAAATTTGGTATTGGATTCACGAATATGGTAGAAAGGGCCACAAAAGGTTCGGCCGATTTGACAAGAAAAGAAATTAAAGAAGGCAGTCGTATTTTACTGGAGAAACTTAAACGTTTCCGACCAAAAATTGCAGTTTTTAATGGAAAATTAATATTTGAAGTGTTTTCTGGCAAAAAAGACTTCAACTTTGGCCGCCAGCAGGAATGTGTCGAGGGAACAGACACTGTAAGTTTTTATTTTTTTACAAACGAAACTGTATTCTTTAACGGTTTTTTTTTTTTTTATTTTAGTATATGTGGGTTATGCCATCTTCTTCGGCACGTTGTGCACAATTGCCACGTGCTGCGGATAAAGTTCCATTTTATGCGGCATTGAAAAAATTTCGCGACTATTTAAATGGGTTAATACCACACATGGATGACATTGAATATGTGCTTAACGATCAGAAATCGAAACAGTGCTGTGAGGCAGACTCTATAGGAGGAGGAGGGGGAGCGGGAGCAGTCAATCCCACATCGTCACCATTACTAAGTACTGCTAGTTCAACTTTCTTATCTCCAGACTGCCTAAATAACGAAAATCATAATATTGGCTTCAATAATAGCAACAATAGTACTCCAGAAAGAAATACTGTTTCAGATAATGTGAATCCAAATAATCTCAATCTTAATCTCAATAAAACCAATACCAATAGTATGAATGTAATGCATGAAGGCTCCCCAATAGATTCGATGATTACAAACAACAACAGCGATAGCAGTATTGGCTGTGGAATGTTAACAATGTCCTCAAATTTAAATGGGCAAAATTCGAGTTCGAGTAATTGCAACAGCGTCATGCATATGTCATGTAACATAAATCAATCTGATCAACAGCAACAGCCTGAGAAGAAAAAACGTGGAAGACCAAAAAAGATCAAGGGCATCGATGGGGCTGACTATGGCCCGGCACCGCCAAAAATACGCAATACAAATTCGATAATAAACAACAACAATAATAACGTATTAAATTTAACGCTTATGGGTGGAGAAAACGCCGGCGAAATTCCAAAGAAAAAACGAGGTCGACCGAAGAAAATTAAATCTGAGGTGGCTGTTAATCTTAACCATGGGACGAATATGACATCGAATTCCAATTACCAGAACAGTGCACAACAGTTGACTAATAATAATAACAACTCTATTGAAAGTGCTGTAAATAAATCTGATATTCTTCTACATCGTGACAGTCCCAACAATTTAGTGAGTCATCAAATGCTTTCTTTAAACAATACCAATACCAGTTTCAATAGCCAACAAACAATGAATCAAAGTCTGTTTAATTCTCCAATGCATTCACCGAGCAATGTAAGTTCCTATTGCCCAATGAGTTTAAACCCTCCAAACACACCTCCTAGTGGGGGCAGCAGTGTCGGCTCAAATAATGTTTCGGACCAAGTTTATCACCATCAACAGCAACAACAACAACAACAACTTTTGAATTCCCATCTTATGCAAACGGTATCTCACCAGAACAATCATAATCTACAACAGCACGTACAACATCAGCTTCATATACCATCACTACTTTATATGCACTCTCCCAATCATAATCTTCAACAGTCGTCAAAGTCTCCACATTATGGGTCATCACAATCGGATCTGTCAACAGAAATATCTGCTGCCATTTCCTCAGATCATTTAACTGATTCACAATCTGCTCCAGCATCGGCTCCCTCACCAGCTGCAATTGCCAGTGCAGTCGGTTATGATCGTCCTGATAGTATTCCAAACGATGAGCACAGCGCACATGACTTGCGTTTTACCAGTCCAAATCTCATTTCAGCTGGTGACCAAACACAAATGAGTGGTGGAAGAGGAGGACCACTGACACCACAACAAGCTCAACACTATCATAATATCTATCAAAACCCAAGCTCCAATCAATCGTACCTTTCTACCAATAATGTTAGTAATTCACCAGGTGAATCTTCAATAGGAAGCGGAGCACATAAAAATGATAATGAAAATATAAAGTACATTGCGTCCAGTCGGAAAAATACGTCCAATAGCAATAATAATGCATCTCAACCTATGCAAAACACACAACAATCCGATGTTACATCCAAAAGTTTGTCGGGACTGGAATCTTTGGTCGATCAAATACCGACAATGGCTGAAAATGATAATTCAACAAATATAGGAATCAAAACTGATTCGAATGAAGATTTCCCATCGTCTTCATCGGGTGGCAGTCGAGGAGGAGGAAGTTCAAATTCATCCGGTGGTGGATTAGGATGCTTATATATGCCATCCTATTCAAACATAAATTCGTCCACCTCATCATCACCATCTGCAGTTGCTATCGCCCCACCAACAGCACAAACACACTCAGCACCATCAAATAGTTCTGTTGTTTCGCCACAACATTATTCTGATTCAACATTTTCTGCTGCTAATGAATGTCATGCTTCTCCAAATACAAATACTAACTCAAATGCCAATGGCAATAGCAACAATAATTTAAATAATTATAACAGCATAACTAGCAATTTTTCTGTTTCAAGTTTAACATCAAATAATTATCCATCGAATTCATATCACAGTAATCTAATGGTATCAGCTGCTTCCTCTCCACATCATATCACATCAACTGCAACTGGCAGTCCAATGTACATGGATCCACATCCTCATATGGCTGTTAGTCCCTTATATCATCATCCGTATGCCCATGCTCAACATGGCTATGGACCATACACTTCGGTTGGGCCGCCTCCTCCACCCCCACCTACATTACATATGCCAAGTCCCAATTATCCATACGCAGCATACCCGAATACATCAGGTTATCCAAACAGTCAGCTTCCAAGTCACTCATCACCAGCTTCTGCATATTTGACCAGCCATCCTTCTATGTTCGATCGAATTAAACCTGATATTGGTTATGGTGGATACTGAATTTAGTTTGGTGAGTTTTGTAAATAAATTTATTTAAGTTCTTCTTATATTTTTTTTTTCAAATCGACTAAATAGTAGTATTTTTATATATATTTCGTTTTCTACACAAGTTTGTTATTAGAAACAAACAAATCTGGAGCCAGATTCTGTAATAAGCGATCGTTCGTTTTCTGTATTCTGTATTCGTTAAGTGAAGAACATATTAAACAATAAGAAAACATCAATTCATAGAGGTTGAATTTAACAAACAAAAAAACAAATTGAGAAGACCCATAACTATAACAATATATGTTAGGACTGTTAGATTTTTGCTTGAAATTAAATGTATGCAAAGAACTTTGCCTCCAATGTAACTATTTCTTCATTGGCGGACGGACGCATTAGGCAGGCATACGTGTTCCTTTTTCTAGTTGTTAGTTGTCCAACACATATTTGAACGCCAAAACTTTGAATAAAACTAGAATTTTAAGCAAACTTAATGTATTAGTAGTCACTTTTTATCCGGCAATCTAAATTGATTGGAATACTTTCTTAGATTCCTTCTCACAAGTTCATCGAGTTGAGAGATCCAGAACCATCATCACTTTCTTCACTATCACTTAAACACAACGTCAAACGTCAACGTCTCTGGCAGGATTTTAACAACAAACAGAAAAGAAGACATTTCGCTTTTCAAGTTACATGAAGCAAATCTTTCGTACAAACAATAACGTTCGTTCGCTTTTGTCACACAGAATCACATGGCCGTTCTTTAGATCCGAAATGCTTAGGCATAGAAGACATACAAAACAATTTGTTACAACGACGAAGAGAGATATTTTTGTATTCAAAAACAACAGTGTTCAAACATGCAAATCTTGAAAACGAAAGAATATAGTAAGACTTCATTTACATTGTCGTGGATCAACATGAACCGTATCAGACTTCAAAAGGCTTGTTTGCGATGAACAAATTATCCTTCTTCGTCAAGATATGTCGCATAAAGGCTATTTTTTTATTTACATAGAACTAAAGAATAACATTCATCCGTCTATTAACATTAACGAATAAGGAAAGAAAAAAAAAAAAAAAAGTAAACAATAAAAATGTGTAAGATTAAAGTACGCAACCGATTGCTGAACTCGTTCAATGGTTCCTAAGGTTCACAAAGTCCACACAGATACTATATTAAGTATTTGTTCAACTTGATTTGCTTTCTTTTACTTTTTTCTCTTAAATTTCTTTCAAAATAAAAGTAGGTCGGTATTATGTAGTTTGTGTAGCTTAGTGGTTAGGTGCGTTGGCTGCTATGCAGAAAGTCATGGTTTCGAGTTCTATTCATGTCCATACAGTTTTTATTTCATCTTTCACGGGCACTGCCCCTTGCGAAGAACTGACAAAACTTTCCAAGAGTATCAATCTGTCATGAAAAAGGTGCTTCTCAACTTTGCGCCGTTCGGAATCGGCGGAGTTAAATTGTAGTTCCCCTCAAATCTTCACACGCACCTAGAGAATTGTTGATGAGAGTAAGCCACTTGGCTTTTCAAAAGCTATCAAGCCACGTAGAGCGATGTTTCTGTTCGAACTTTTAAACAATCAGGTTCATCATGTCTTAAGTAAGATAGCGTCCTAGATTTGCAGTCTTTCTGTAGTTTTCTAGAGGCTTCAGGATTTGCTTGGAAGCTTTATTTGATTTGAACAAATTGTGGCTATCGGCTAGGTTATTTTGCTTTACTTAAATAATGCATTTATTTTGAAAACTCGTGACCTTTAAAGTAATAAATACGATTTTGCGCTGGTAAGTTGCAAATGCAAAACACTCAGTCAATCGGCTCAAGCGAGGTAATCGTCTGAGAGCGGAATTTTCTCCGAATTTTGTATCGAATTACACTACCGGCCCAAAAGTTTGAGACCACCTCTGAAATTGGAGAAATATCGAGTTTTAATCCCGAAACTGTAGTTTTAGTAACAATTCTGGGCAATGTTCTTACAAGTTTTTGTATTTTTTTTGTGGGATATTTATTCCAGCAATTTTGTAGAAAAAGAGCAGATTGCGATGTTTGTTATGTGGTGATTCTGGACATTTCTGTCAAGCTCTTGCCATAAGAGCTGAATGGGGTTAATATCTGAAGACTGCGGTGGCTATACCATTTCTTTCCTCGTCTTCTTTTTGTTTCAGTTATTCCCAGCAAAGTTTTGAAATGTCATTGCTGGAATCCAAAACCTTCACCGATTAATCGGTTATAGACTTCTTTATCCATTCTTTTGATCACTCATGTCAGATCTCTCACTCCATCGAAGGTGAAACATCCCCACACCATTACTGAACCGTCTCCATGCTATACAGTTGGGACCATACAGTCTGGTAGCATCTTATGTTCAGCGCTGCGTCTGACGTACACTCTTCTGCGATTTGAGCCAAATACCTCAAACTTGGACTCATCGTTCCATAAGACTCGCTGTTGAAGACTTCCATCTTCCATCTGTCCAATCTTGATGTGTTTTGGTCCATTTCAAACGTTTGATCTTGTTTTTGGGATCGTAGAAGGGATTTCCGCACTGCAACGCGCCCAAAAAGTCCAGCATGCCTTAACCTTCGTTGTATCGTTGTTGATACAGATAGTCGTTCTTCCCGCATTTCATTGATTGATCGGCGCGTATTTCTGGTGCTGTTTTCTTCTTCGCTCACGCATTTGAAGCTCAAGACTTTTTGCCTGGGTCTGCTTCCCACGACGAATCCGCATCCAAAGAGTCGCTGTTGTTGCTCTCGGTAACAATTACAATAGTAGATGTCGCAGTTTCTCATCCTCCTTTTGCCCGGTCCATCCCATCGCATTTCCTGGATAGCGGTAATATCTGCTTTGTAGCAGTTGAGGGTCTCCGTTAATTGTGCATATCCAAAATTCGTTGTCCTTCATACATTTGCTTGGGTCGTCATCAGTGTATCCGTCCGTTTTCGAGGCCTGTTGTTGCTTCGCAACTCGATTTTTTTCTACGTGGTCGGGATGTTTTGCACGCCAAGTTGATTGAGGTCCTCTTCCACTTGAGTGCGCAAACTGAGTCGCGGTCTTCCTCGGAAATAGTGTCGAAGGCTTTCCTTTTCTGAAGAAGATCACGGTCTCAAATAAATTTAAATTGGATCAAACCGAGCATTATAAACAAAATCCTGAATATGTAGGTATTCCGATTTTTACCCTTTAACATTCAAGGTGGTCTCAAACTTTTGACCGGTAGTGTAGTTCTCCGACATGCTAAATGTCTCCGATGCGAAAGAAACCGGAGCAAATTTCCCCTCTCACACAGTTACCTCGATTGGGCTAAATTTAGCAAAATGAAGAATTAAAATTAAAGAAAAATCATTCTTCATTGAAACAAACAAGCCAACACAAAATGTTTCATAAATGTTCCTTTTTTTTATCATACAAACAAACATTTATAAAACAATACACCAAACTTGAATTTAAAAACAAAAATCAACGAATGTATACATAAATTTAACAAAATTGTTCATACTTTTTAAATAAATAACTGAATAAACTAAATATATAAATAGACAAGTGGATTTAACAATTGTATCGATATTAAGTTTGCTTAAATTGTAAAATTATTTGACAATATCAATGTATAGCAATGGGAATTTTTTGTTTTCAATAATGTACATAGTACCTTCTTCGAGATATACGTATAAATATAAATAAGCAAACAATTTGTCATCAAAGAAAAAAGTGTAGTAAAATTTATATAATTTTATACTCTATTAGAAGAAATTGGAATAAAAATGCTGCTTTTAAGTTTCAAAGAAATCGAAAAATATGTTGTCATTTGTTTTGTTTTGTTTTTGTTTTTTTTTTTTTTTTTTACTATAACAAGCTCTCAGTTGAAAGTCAAATTATACTAAAACACTGATTAAGTGATGTAATATTTTTGAATAGAAATATTAAGGAGAGTATTTATTTATATAAAGAATATATGTATTTGATATTCAGCCTTATTGTAGCAGGCGTTTCACTTGAACGACTTTCTGTCGAGTCACTTTTAAGACGTCTAAGAGTTGGTATTATGATACGCCAGGCGGCGTTTTATACTAACATGCGTTCCCACATAAACATCTGACATCTGTTCGTTTAAAATTATACCTCGGTCCCTAGCTAGCTGTCTCCAGTCTTGCACTCCAAGTTGATTGAGGTCCTCTTCCACGTGAGTGCGCCACCTGAGTCGCGGTCTTCCTCTCCTCCTACCTTCTCCTACGTCCCTCGGGAATAGTGTCGAAGGCTTTCCGGGCCGAAGCATTGCGGTGTCCATCCGCTCGAAATGACCGAGCCATCTGAGTCTCTGGACCTTGACCCTTCTGTCTAGGTCCATTTCGTTGCACAACCGTAAAGTTCCCCGTTATATCTTCTTCGCCATTCCCCTTCAATGCACACGGCGGGACCAAAGATGCCCCGAACAACTTTCCTCTCGAAACAGCCCAAGGCACCTTCATCCAATTTTGTTAAGGTCCATGCTTCTGCACCATACAGCAGGACTGGGCAGAGAGGGCTTTTCCACTCAATTGCTTTCTTAGCCCAAAGAAACAGTGATTAGCAGGAGTTATTCTTCGTCTGATCTCGGCGCTGGTGTAATTGCCCGTGTTTATAGCGTAGTCTAGGTAGACATACTCCTCTACTACCTCGAAATTGTATGCGTCTATCGTGACGTTCTGTTCGAGCCGTCTTCGGTATTTGGTGTCCTTCCTCAAAGACATCATATACTTCGTTTTTCCCTCATTTACCGCTAAAGCCATTTTTGCCGCTTCTGTCTCAATTCTCACAAAGGCGCCATTGACATCACGCTGTGTTCTTCCCATTATATCAATATCATCGGCGTACGCGAGAAGTTGAACAGATTTTTGGAAGATAGTGCCTCTGGTTTGACGGTGGAGTTCTGCACTATCTTCTCAAGAACGATATTAAAGAAATCACACGACAGTACATATCGCCTTATCTGAATCCTTTTTTGACGTCGAAAGATTCCTTAAGCTCGTTGCCAACCTTGGTGGAGCAGCGTGAGTTCTCCATTGTCATTTTGCACAAGCGAACTAGCTTGGCAGGGATGCCAAAATTAGACATAGCTGTATACACAGTTTGTCTATGTAGATGCTGTCATACGCGGCCTTAAAATCGATGAAAAGGTGGTGGGTATCGATTTGTAGTTCATAGGTCTTTTCCAGGATCTGGATGGTTGACTTTCCTGACCTGAGGCCACATTGATAAGGACCAATCAGATTTTTGACGAAAGGTTTCAGACGTTCACATATTACGACGGAGAGGATCTTGTAGGCGAAGTTTAGTTAGACTGATTCCTCTGTAATTGGTGCAGTTTAGAGGATCTCCCTTTTTTCAGAGTAAGGCGTCACGACTCAATAAACGACTCTTAAAAACCACTCAATATACAAATTTTTGAAAATGACATTTTTCGTTCAAGTGAAACAAACGCCTACAACAATAAGGGTGATTAGTAATTTTTCGTTGGGTTATATTTAGAAATCATCCTAGTTCTAAAATTAACCAATTTGTTTTGTGGAAAACAAAAACTAAACTTTAATCAACAATCAAATATAAATTTAAAACCGTGATTAATTTTTTTTTTTAATATTAAGTAAACTATTAATATTATATAATACAATAGTAAACTATACTAAATACAAACAAATCTTGTGAACAGGGTAAAAAAAAAAAAAAAAAAATAGGGGGTGATACATTCAAAATCTGTTAAAAAAAAAAAAAAAACATTTAGAATTGGAAAAATACAAAGAAAACCAACGACAAATTAAACTTCATTTGATCAATGTGTTGCGTATAAATGTATGTGCTGTAGACGGAAAAATACGTAAGAACTATTTCTGAATTAAAAATTAAAAAAAATACGATCAATGTAAATTAAGAAAAAACTTATTTGTGCTTTTTATATAATAATATTATAATCGTAATGAAAATCAAAAAAAATCTAGATATTTTTCGAAATTTTAAATTTGTTATTGACGAATTCCTTTAAAAAAAAAAAAAAAAAAAATAAAATTACATTAAAAAGTGAGAGAAATGTAATTAAAAAAAAAAAAAAACACAAAAAAAAAACTTGCCACACCCTTTATCATGAACTATGAAATAATGTTCTATTGTATCTATAGATGGTCCTTGTTTTAAGTTGATTGTGTTTCAATCGTAATAAAAATTTGAATAATGTCCTTAAGAATTTATACGTGATTTCGCTACGTTGAATAATATAAGCTTAAAAGAAAAGAAAAAACACAAAAAACTGTGTGGTTAATTAAGAACTTATAAAATTTATATATATTTCAGAAAAAAAAAAGTGAAATAAAAAAGTATGCAATCTCACTCATCCACTAAATAACCCCAGTAACATGTAATTGAATAAAATAATGCCAAAAAGAAACATATATACATAAATATTACATTTTTAATAAACAAATTATTGTAAACCATGTTTTATAAATGTTGTTCTCTTAAGAATTAATTTTTTTGTTTAATTTTTTTTTTTTAATTAACATAAAGTATATGTTGATGTTGCCTTCATATTTGAGACGAATATTAATATTATGTTGTTTAATTTTGTATATTTGTTTTTTTTTTTTTTTATTTTTAACTGAGTGTAAAATAAAAAAAAATGGTTGAATCAAACACATAACGTGCAAAAATGTTTTTTATTAAATTTTGCAACTTTCTTTTTACTAATTTTTAGTATTCATTTAATGATCCATATTATCGCAAGCGAATCAATAGAAAAACAAAAACAAAAAAAACTGGAGTGTATCTAATTCTTTGAAATTTTGTTTACAAATAATTGAACTACTTATAAATAAAAAAAAGAAGAATAAAAATTGATAAAAAAACAGATGTAAATAAATTTGACTATGAAAAAAAAAATTATTGAATTCCAGGATCGGGTAATTGCAACTGAATTCAACTCAATTGCGAGCCCTAGTTGCCGATTATAGTTGCAACTTCTGATATTCGCATCTTCTCTGACACGTCAGGCTGCTATTAAATATCTCGACATACGGTGTCTCAACCAACTCTCAAACGGTCCTCGATTGTCGATCGTCTCTTATGGAGATGGCGCAGCAATTTAATATTCACCTCTGCTGGGTGCCGGGCCACAGAGACAACACGGGAAATTGTAGAGCCGACGAACTCGTTAAAAATGGAATTGTCATACCTATCTTATAATCGAAAGGGAAAAGATAGGTATAGCGATTGCTTAATGCAAACTTTTCCTAAAAGAAACAGCCTTCACGATAAACAAGGTGTATGTGGTACAATTTACCTACGTGCGCAGCGCCAAAGCTGATATGGCCTTCACTTCACTTAAAGCGCTCTAAAGACTTGTTATCTCAAAGTAGATTTCATATAAGCTCACTAATAGGTGCTTAGTGGATAGGTGCGTTGGCTGCTAAGCAGAACGTCGTGGGTTCGAGTCCTACTCGTGCCCATAGCTTTTTATTTCAACTTTCACGGGCACTGCCTCTTGCGAAGTACTGACAAAACTTTCAAGAGTATCAATCTGTCATGAAAAAGTGTTTCTCAACTTTGCCGTTCGGAATCGGCGTAAAATTGTAGGTCCCCTCAATTCTTCACACGCACTTCACACGAATTGTTGATGAGTGTAAGCCACTTAGGCCTTGGCTCTTCAAGAGCTGTTGTGCCACTCTATTTATTTTTTAGGTGTCCTTACCGGACACTGTCATAGGCAGACACGCCACTCGTTTTGGTGTAGCTTCAAATGACTTCTGCAGGAGCTGTATGGACGAGGAAGAAGGAAAACAATCTCTCTGCTTCTCTGGACATGCCCTGCTCTTTCACTAAGACGCAAACTTCATCTGGGAGAATTCTTCTATGGTAATCCCAGTGAATTAGCTAATAAGGATATCAAATGTCTTCTTCGCTTCATAAAAAGCTCAAGATGGTTCGACTAGTAAGAAGTAATTCTCTAGATTCATGTGGTCCGGATTCTGTATCCGCAGCCACATTAACCTAACCTAACCTAACCGTACTTAGTTGCCGAGATATTTCCATCAGAATAGTTTTTTGATCATAACTCGGTAACCAGAGCTCACAGATAATTCTGTGATTACGAGATACGACGATTTGAAATTGTGGGAAATTTTCTGAAGGCAGAAATCGAAAGAGCATTTTAACGAATATCTCGAATAATATATAACGAATATCTTCCGAGCCCTAGTTGCCGAGTTATTTGCATCTGTAGATGGTGTATCTATCGGATTACACTAGCCTACGGACAAAAAGCAAAGAAAAAAGTTTTTTGATCATAACTCGGTAACCAGAACTCGTAGATACTTTTGGTTTTCAGTGGCTTATAGAGGGTGAACGGACCTTTATTTTCATGCACATTTGATATAGGCTACCTGGGAAAATTGCGAGATATGGCGATCTGTACTGGGAGCTAACCTGTTTAACAGAAAAATAGAAAAAAACAGTTTAATGAAAATATCAGCACTGTTTTTATTTATTAAATTCTTTTTGCTACACTTATGAATATATTAATCGTGAATACTTAAAAAAACGGATGACATAGCAGTCGTTACGTTTTCGATCTAATTTGCTTATCAAATACTACGTTTCTAGAAATAATAAATTACAAAATTTCTTATATAAGATTTTTTAGTTTTTAACGTTAAAAAGTTTCTAGCTAAATTAATTTGTTTTAAATTAGTTGAGCAACTTAATTTTCAAATTTTAAATTAAATAAATTACTTACAGACAATTTGTCAAAATTCTTCAGCTAAAACAAAATTGCTTTTTATTTTTCAAACATTTATAAGGAGAATGTATGCGAAAACATTTATACATTCGGCCCAAATTGAGGTAACCGTGTCGGAGCAGAATTTTCTCCGATTGCCTCCCAATTTTGCTTCGAGGTGTGTAGTTCGCTGACAAGAAAAATCTGTCCGATTCGGAGGAAATCGGAGACAAAAATTCTGCACCGACACAGTTACCTCGATTGAGCCGATTATGTGCTTAAGAATGAAATCATGTGACATCAGCTTTTAGCACTACGTCCGTGATATCATAACGTTTATTAAGGGTCCTGAATTTTCAAGAATTTCTTGTGCATCGACGAGACACATTTTTGTGAAATCAAAGCCATTAACTTCCAAAAGCTTATCGTTAGCATGTAAAAGCAAAGCTGCCGATGTGTTCGGTTGAGTCTCACTAACAAATATTCCCTGAAAATACAATTTATTTACCGTCATCATCATCATTTCTTTGTATAAGAAATATTACCTGGTTTGATCTCTCAACAATTTCAAATCCAATGTCTTGTTCTCGTTTGATGGCAACTTGTTTCTGACAAATTAATCATAATTAATTTTCATTTCGGATTCTTAGCATAAAAAAAAACTTACAACTGTTGGATTTTTATGTAAACCAAAAAGCCAGGCTGTAGTTGATGTCGATCGAAGAGGTGGTTTCAATTCGGGACCATTAGTGGCAGGAGCATTTGTGGGTGTTAGATCCCTACGGGTGTCTTGCTTGTCATCGTTACAGCTAGCGCCATTCCAGTTTTGCTGTTGTTCATATTCATGAGTTGAAAAACCATCATTGCGACCATGATCAGGATATGCACCAACTTGAAGAGATATTAAACTGTTGACTTTATTAAATGAACCATCGGCACAATCCACAGAAAAGCTCCGATTTAAAGTATTACTATTGTTGTTGTTCTGGTGGTCAACTATACCGGAATCATTGCCATTTTCATTAAAATAACAATGAGCATTTTGTGATGTTAAATCCATTTCCACATGGTTGTCATTCAATATTGGGCTATGTTGAAAACTATTGCTTCTTGTTCTGGTTGTGTCGTTATCATCAGCAGCCACTGTCAATGTCGATTCGTTTTCTTTTTCATCGTCCATGGTAACTCCATTGATATGATGTTGCATTTTACTATGAACTGTATCATAGTTGAGGAGGTCTTCTCGTGATTTTTTCGTATATGTCCTTGCAATGTGGTAAGGAGGTGGTTTGGTTGTTTGCGTATCGTACAAAGTACAATGAGATTGAAGATGATGTGAATTTTGTTGGATGTATGAAAAAGAAGCTTTCATCGGCGATGGAGACATAGACGTACTCGTTTGAGGCATTAGTAATGACATTCCAGTAACTGTTGAGAGATCATTGTTGAGTCTTTCTCTAGACTGTTGTTGTTGTTGTTGTTGCAGTGATTGTTGATGGTGATCATACAACAATGGGGAATCCGATGGATATGTTTCAAACTCAGGTTGATAACGTTTAAAATACTGTTGCTGTTGTTGCTGATGAAGTAAATGAGTTGGCATTAGTATTCCATCAACGCCTGCACGGTGATTAATATGGACATCATTTTCAGAATAAATATTTTTTGGTTTCAAATATTTCAGCTTAGATAAATCGTTTGACAGATCTTCATTATTTGAACCTCTATTCGGATCAAAAACATTATAATTTACAAAAGTCGGCACTTGTTGTTGTAAAAATACTGAATTTACACTTGGATTCAATAATATTCGAGCTTCTTTGACGCCACCACCACCACCCACCACCACCACCACCACCACCAACCACCACCACCACCACCACCTGTTGACATAGTAGATGGTAAGGTTTCAGACAGCAGTGGCTCTTCATCGATTACTTGCTTGCTAGGCGATGATGCATTTGGAACAAGCATGGCATCTAAATAATGTCGCTGTTGTTTCTTTTGCTGTTGATTATTTCGCACAAGCTTAGCCATTAGTCTTAATTCTTTGGGATACGGAGTTGGTGAGCGCATCAAACGGGTTCCAAGATTTTCAGAGCCTTTTACTTCATCAGCAAAATATATTCTTCGTAAAGGACTTGTGTCTGGATCACTTTCACTACCACCATTTGCTAAATTACTATCAGCAAAACATATCCGGCCGCCTGTAGAACGATTGCCCGACACTGAAAATGTTTCATCAACAGAATCCTGTTGATCTGCGAAATATATCCTTTGAGACGACGCATTTCTTACAAAGTATTCTTGGTTATCTTGTTCGTTTTCTTGCTTTTGCCGTTGTTGGTTTTGTTGATGTAACAGAGAATTATTTGTATCATCATCATCACTGTATTCAATAGTTTGTTTTATATTTTGTTGACCTGCTTGTTGGGGCAACATGAAACACGTTAATTGACTCTTTGTATTTGCATTCAGATATTGCAATGGCACCAAAGGCTGCGACTGATTGTCACTTATCCAAAGTGCTGTCAATTTAGTTAAGCTTAAAATTGATACTGGCAGATGTGATATGAAGTTTTCAACAAGATTGAGTACTTGTAAGTTTTCCAAGTGACCAATATTTTCGGGTAATTCAACGATTTTATTCATTCGTACACTCAATACGGCCAAATTGCTACAGCTGCAAATTTCTATGGGCAAACTACGTAAAATATTTTGATCGGCACAGAAAAATCGAAGTTTCCTCAACATTCCAATGGTGCGAGGCAGTCGCATAATCAAATTATGATTAATTACGAATTCTTCAAGGTTCTCCAAATGGCAAATGCTATCGGGCAGCTCGCGTAACTGATTGGCTTCACATTGTAAAGTAACAAGACTTTTTAACATTCCAATGCTAAATGGCAATGATTCTATCTCGTTAATCGATATAGAAAGTACCTCCAGATTGCGCCAATTACTGATTTCATTGGGCAAAGTTATTAGCAGATTATTGTTGGCTTCGAAATGCTTCAATTCACGCAAGTTAGCAACGTTTGGGGAGATGCGGCGTATACGATTTACATCTATCCATAGCTCACGCAATTGAGTCAGTTGGCATATAACTTCCGGCTATCAAAAGCATAGGCAAAGGATTAGAAATTAAATTAAAAGAAAAGTAAGCTGTCAGCCATACCAATTCGGCAAATTCATTCGCACCAATGTCAATACGATTGAGATTACACAATCTCGACATCGACTTTGGCAATGTGATTAAATTATTCGACCTTAACTCAAGTATTCGCAAATTAACCAAGCGTCCGAAATTCGCCGGTAAAAATTCAAGATTTGTTTCATTAAGCAAAAGTTCTTGTAATCCTATCAGACCGGTAATGGCATCTGGCAGTTTCTGTACATTGTTTAAACTTAAATCGAGTCGGGTTAAATTTTTACATGACGTTATATTCTCAGGGATTGTGGTCAAACCTGTAAAAATAATACAACCGTTATATCAATAAAACAAGCATAAATCTATTAACTTACTATTTCTGGCTAAATTAAGACTATTTAAATGTCGTAATGATCCTATGGCACTTGGTAATGATTCTAATTCGTTATCATTGACAAATAGGACTCTCATTCCTTGGCAATAAAATAATTGTGGAGAAAGTGAAGTGATCTAAAAACGTGACGTGACAAGGTTTTATTTAAAGTCCATTATAGGCAGGAAGTATTTGAAGTAAAAATTACCCTATTTGAAGACAAATAAAGTTCTTCCAATGTTCTTTCGTGTTGTAATACATCGGGCGGTACATCAGTTAATGTACAATTGCTATGGTCAAGAATTGTTATGATTTCGTCATTTTTAAATTTCCTACATGGAAAACATTTCCAAAAAGAAGGCATTTTGAAAACCGTTGCTTGTTTATTCTTGCCAATGTTTGTTTTTGAATATACAGTTAAACACTGAACTCATTACAATAAAGGCACAAACACAATAATGACAATAAGTCATTTCTTTTGTAACACAACTGTATTACAGCTAAGAGTTTCTTTGGTTGTGTGTGTGTACATTGTTAATATTAATGTTTCTGAAAAGAAATAAGATCAATTTTATCTTAGATTTGTAAACGCTTCAAATACTCAACAACCGTTTGACCGATTTTCGTAATTTTGTGCACTGATCAGTTAGAAAAAGATGGGTAAGCTTGCTGTCAAAATGACATTTGCCACGAAAAGCAGGTTAGCTGCAAGAGTATGCGTTTTATTGTAATAATGATACAATTGCCTACATAATAAAAAGCCAGTTTGCTGCAAGAGTATGTGTGTATGCAAAAAAATAAGTTTTGAGGTATTTGGAGGGTAAAACCTAGGAAGGTTTCCAATCTTGTTATAACTGATCAGTGATTTTGTGTCTATCAAAAGACCATTCCTGTCCTTTATATATAAAGAAGGAAGATGGAACTTGGACAAAAAATTCTTCAGAGACCCTGGAAGTTTAAATGAAACACCATTCACCAAACTGCAAAGAATGCATACTGTAACCACCACTCTCAGGGGTTGCTCAGGTAGCAAACCCGAACATTAGAGCCTTAATAACCAAAGAACCCATGGGCCATAAACACCTTGCAACCATTAAGTCGCCAGGACCAGATAATATTATATTCCCAGCCATGCTACAAAAGTTATAAGATGTAATGATGCCATGGCTAAGGGTATTTTGGTTCAACTGCTTAGCACTGACTCACGTACCTGAATCCTGGGTCGAGGTGTGAGTTTTAATTTAAGTGGATACAATGGGTTTTGAAATCAACCAACCATTGATTTTGTGGTCCGACTTCTATGACATAAAATGCAATTTTGGATTCAAACTTTGGCCCGGAGTATGTAAACCTCATACCTAACCTGAAGACACTTTCCGAAATGTCTTATCTTCTTCCTAGGGTTAAAATTAGTGATCAGCAGTCTAGCAATCATGAAGATTAATAACAATCTAAGGAGTGAGAATTAAACACTTGACAAAAGGTCTAAGTATAACATTGAACATTACACAAGAAAAAACAAAAAAAAAAACTAATCACGAAAGTTGAAATTGATATTTTTTGTGCATTCATTCAATCGTAAAGAATAGTTTCATCTTATTAACCTTAAGAACAAGAACAATGTACGATATGTACATTTTGCATTGATTGAATAGTTGGTAGATGCAAATGAGGCTTTCGAGTTTTTTCCCACGGCACAATTGGTTTTAATGGATTTGTAATTGGGATTATGTTTATGATTTAAATGAATTTTGAGAATTGCACTCTAATTTTATATATCACAACACTGTTTATTGTTTTTTTTTCTAAGCCCCTTAGTTTTTTGTTTAATATTTACGGACATTACTGCAATGCTTATGTTGTATTCTGCAAATTCAACAGAAAAAAAGAAACCATCGCGCCATCTGTCTATTCAACAATGTATGACATGACAGCATTTTGTATATGACACGACTAGTACTATCAAGATAAGGTCTCTCTTTGTACAGAGTTCTCTGCTTGGTTTGATTTTTGGCGCGACTAGTCGGGCGACGAACATTGCGACAGCTGTCATTTTTGTCGCCGGGCGACTGGCGATGCATCCTGTTCAGCTTTTTAATCGTGTTTTTTTTTTTCACTACTCAGTAGCCAGCACAGAAAAATGTCCCTTGTACAACAACAACAATTTGGATTGCAATCGATAAAAAGGCCAGCAAAAATATGACAGTTGTGCCAGCGATAGAAATTTCAATCATTGAAATTAAGACAGCGTTACTCAAAATTGACAGCGTTACGGGAAATTGATTCTTCTTGTTTTCTTAAATGAAAAAAAGTTGATTTTTTTATTGCAAGAATTGATTTCTCGGAAATCTCTTTTTTGGAGACAGATTTACACATATTCTCAAATGAATTTTCACGCATACTACGAGTTTGACAGTTTAATATTTGTTAGTATTCATAAACGTTTGTAGTTTGTAGCAAAATATATTTACGAATTGAAGAACATTTAATCAAAAATTCGTTTTGATATCTTTCTTACACACATACATTCAAAAAAAGAAATTTCTACTTCTGACTTGACATTACAGTTTTAGAAGCGATCTGTGATGGTTGAAGAGAAACCGGGCCGCTACTGTTAAAGGAATTTTTTTGACATTAGACATACAAAAAGATAAAAAAAAAAAAAACATCCCTGGAGCTTATTATCTAATATTTGCCGACCGCAATATATATACGGCAATTTTCTGCTCCAAATAAATTCTTGATTTTTTTTTTGTAATTATTGAATTTCATTTTTATCATACGGTTGATGTCAATTGTGTGTGCATTTCAATTCAGTTTCGAAAAATTGATAAGCACAGCTGTTAATATTGTGTTGTACGTGGTAAAAAAAAATATATTGATTATTGGATGCAACAAACACAATAATTTCATCCATCATCCATTCCAACCATCGAACGACTATACTTAATTGATTTGCAGCTGGTTTCTACTCTTGATTTTTTGTTGAAGCATTCACACTCATTTGTCTTAAAAAACGTATAAAAAAGTATTTTGTTTAAATCTTCCGGCTACGATAAATAAAACAAAAACAAAAATCAGTGTTACAATGAATAATGTTAGTGATACACCCGTTCCTGATCCCGGCTCTGGAGAAAAGGTTTGTAAATGCTTTCAGATTATTTCTAAGCTAAAAATAAATTGTGCTAATCATATTATTTATTCTAATTACTAAGCAACCTTGTAGTTTTTTACTTGTGTTCATTTGAACGTCATAAATATTCCGAATCCACTCGTTTGGCGCTGCTATAAAAATAAAACGTTTTTGCTTTTTTCCATTTCTATGACCTACGTTGCTTTGTATTCTTGATATATTTTAATAAATAAGCACATCTCATAGATTTGTGGCTGAGGCTTTAATTAATTTCAGAGCGGGATAATGTTTTTAAAGACATTTCGTCTAGAAATTAATACAAACAAAGCGCTTGATTCGATTTATACCTGGTCACATGACGAATTAGAGATACATTACGCTTGTATACTTGAACTTTATTGACATACTTGTCACCAGGCCAAGGCAAAACTCATTGCTCATTTTTTTTTTTTTGGCTAGCTAGCTAGGAGGGTCACACTCTGGCATTTCGAGAAAATTGATAAAGCTGTTGTATAATGGCATCCTTAGCAGGAAACATGAGAATCGACAGGCATTCGCATGAAAACATATTTCCGGCCAATGGCCAAAGGTTGGGGGTAGGTTAGGTTAGGTTATATGGGCTGACAGTTGATGTTGTTACCGTTACACACTTAGATCAATGTAGATCCCTTGTGATACCCTGAAGTGTTGTAACTTCTGAAAAGTGGTTTAACCTATGAATTCTATGGTTAATCGAGCCATTTATTTGGTGGACTTGATAAAGTTCAATGGGCGATTGCCTGGGAGTTCAGATAGTTCTTCTAGTTCATTGAAGAAATAGTTGCTTAAGAATTTTGATTTAGTACGGCAGAGTGCTGGACAGTGGCATAGGAAGTGAGCCGTATTTTCGTGCTCTTCCTCATCGCCGCAGCCTCTGCATATGTCTTCCGTACTAAGCCCCATCTTCTTTTTGTGGTAGCCAAGTAGGTTATGTCCCGTTATCACACCTAGGGACGGTCTATTGAGAAGTAAAATCTAATTTGATTTTTTCTTGTCATAATGAGGCCAGAGCTTCTTGGTGTTAACCGCAGGTTTTTAGTAGGTTCCATCTGTCATTTGCTTTATGAATGAGGAATCAAGTACCGAGCCTTCTCTTGCGAGCTCATCCGCTTTTACATTTCCTGGCACACCACCACTGTGACCGGGAACCCAGCAGAGTCTTACATTGTGCTGCATACCAAGAACCCTTAGCTCTTCGCGACAGCAAGAAACAAGCTTTGACCTGATTTGCGTGGCAGAGATCGCTTTTATGGCTGCTTGGCTATCAATGAAAAAGGTGATATCAGCGTGTGGTATCGCCATCATGAATATTTGATTAGCAGCGTTTTTCACTGCCAAGATCTCAGCTTGGAAGACGCTGCTATGGTCAGGAAGTCTGAATAAACTGGCAAGGCTAAGATTTTCTGAGTAGAAACCTGCCCCTACTCCAGTTATCATTTTCGAACCATCGGTAAAGGTGGTAAAGTTCGATTCGTTAGTGTAGGGTACACTGTTTTTCCAATCTTCTCTATTAGGGAAGCTGGTAGTAAAGTTTTTATTGAAGTCTAGATAAGGGGTCATGTAATCAGTACGAACGTTATTGCCAACGTATTTTGTAAGTAAGGATCGTGGTATGGCCGTGTTGACTAGATCTCGCAAATATTGGTCTGACTAAGTCTAAGAGCGCTGTTTGCTGCTGATTCTTGTGCAAATAAGTCTATGGGGGTGAGATTTAGGATCGTTTTGAGACCCGCTGTTGGGGTGGTCCTCATTACCCATGCCATTCATTGTACTTTGGTAAGGGTTTTAAAATTCGTGGATTTCTCCAGAGCTTGCCACCAAACCGATTATATAATTTAGAATGGGTCTAACTATGGCTGTGTACATCCACATGATTATCTAAGGATTTGTTCCCCAATTTCTTCCAAGAATCCTATTACACGAGTAGAGTGCAATCATTGCCTTCTTGTATCTTTCTTGTGTTAGGACCACAGTTGAGTTCCTTATCCAAGATAACTCCAAGATATCTCGCTTTTTCTGAGCGTTTAACTGGGATGTTGTCAATTTTTGGCAGTTCGAAAGAAGGGATATTCCTTCTATTGCTGAAAAGTACCAGTTCTGTTTTCTGGGGGTTTACTTTAAGACCGCATTTCTTGGTCCAGTTATTGACCGTAGTTAATGCGTTTTCTAATTGTTCGCTTACAGTGGTTAGGTAGAAGCGCTAAATCATCGGCATATGCTACAACACTAACGCCACTGTTCTTGAGTTTGATGAGAATTTCATTCATCACCAGAGTCCAGAGAAGAGGTGAGTGTATTCCACCCTGTGGGATTCCTCTAGATTTGTACATTTTTATATCAGAGTTACCTAATTTAGAATGGATTTGTCTGTTTTTCAACATACACGTGATCCATCTTATAAGTGGGGGTTCTATTTTAAGGTCAGTGAGTGCTTTTTCTATGGCACTGTTGTGGACATTGTTGAATGTTCCTTCGATATCAAGAAAAGAAGCTTTTACCGCAAGCGACTTCCCTATAGTTCTAACTGCGCAGTGTAGAGGTAAAGACAGCTCTTTAAAAAAATACTAAACAAAGTTCGAATCCAAAATATCCCCTCGGACTATTAAGCTCCAATGTTAACACTTGCTTTGTCTTTGTCAAGTCTGGGATTTTCTTTTTACATTTTATTTTCATCTGCTGAAATTATAGAAAATTTCAAATTGTTATAGGAGATGGATGCTTCTAACTCTTCTAATGGACAGTACACTGCAATGGTAAGCGTTTTTTTTTAAACAGAATCAGAAGTCGTGTTTTTTTTTACTACTCTTAGTAGCCAGCACAGCAAAATTTCCCTTGGACAACAACAACTACAATTTGCATTGCAGTCGATCAAAAGGCCAGTGAAAAAAATGACAGTTGTGCCGGCCATAGAACTTTCTTCATTGAAGTGATGACAGCGCTGTTGGCTGAGTTATGCACTCGCTAAGGTTGAAGTACTTGCTAAATTTTGTGTAACTCGAGGCGCAAACCTCATTTTGCGGCGTTTTAGGTAACAATTGCCACTCAAATCAGATTTGACAGATAAAGTGAGTTGGGCGTTTTATTCGCTCTTGAATACTGTGCTGGCTACTGAGTACTGGGAAGAAAACACGACTTATGTAAGCAAAGATCAAAATAACTAATGCTTATCCTAAATTGAATTGAAAACTACAATAACTTCTTCTTTGTCTCAAACTCACCATCTGTCTGTCAATGGGTTACTAAGATAAACCGCGATAGATATCTGGGTGCCAGGTTGGTGGTGTGAAAGAAATCAACTCCTAGCCCCGACGATAAATGAATAAAAACACGCCTAATGTTCTTGTTTGTTTCTATGGTCTTGTTTAATTTTTATTGTTTTTCGTTTTTTTATTTTATAACACAGCAAGAAAGCAAACAATCAGGAGCCCTAAAAAAAACAAGTCGCTATCGCAGTCGATCTCTGTCGGCTTCATCAACAGATTCTTACAGTTCGGGTAAGAACTAAACAAAAAAAAAATATTTTTATAGGAATTTTGACATCAATTCCACTCTAACATTCAGCATCGTATACTGGAAGTAGTTCGGATGAAGATGATGTGCCGCCACGTGAAAAAGTCCAAAAGAATACTAAAGGAAGTACGGATTTTTGTGTACGAAATATTCAAGGACAGCATGCATTTGGACGAAGAGAAATTGAAATCGCTGAACAAGAAATGCCTGGCATAATGGCTCTGCGGAAGCGAGCAAGCGAAGATAAACCATTGAAAAATGCTAAAATTGTTGGCTGTACGCATATAAACGCACAAACAGCGGTTTTGATTGAAACACTTGTCGAATTAGGAGCATCGATTCGTTGGGCTGCTTGCAACATATACTCAACACAAGTACCACATTCAATTTAATGATTTTTATTGATAATAACGGTTTTTGTTTGTTTGTATAAATTAGAATGAAGTAGCAGCTGCACTAGCTGAAGCTGGTTATCCAATATTCGCTTGGCGTGGCGAAACCGAAGAAGATTTCTGGTGGTGCATTGATAAATGTGTGAATGCTGAAAACTGGCAACCGAATATGATACTTGATGATGGCGGTGATGCCACACATTTGATGTTAAAAAAATATCCTGCCATGTTTAAAATGGTCAAGGGTATTGTCGAAGAGAGTGTTACCGGTGTCCATAGATTGTATCAGCTATCGAAATCTGGAAAATTGACAGTACCAGCAATGAATGTTAACGATTCAGTGACAAAAACTAAATTTGATAATCTCTATAGTTGTAAAGAATCAATTTTGGATAGGTTTGCTTTTCTAAAACAAAACAAAAACGAATACGCAATGAGAAAGTTCTATTTTTAGCTTAAAGCGGTCAACGGATGTTATGTTTGGTGGAAAACAAGTTGTAATATGTGGTTATGGAGAAGTTGGAAAAGGTTGTGCACAAGCTTTAAAGGGACATGGTTGTATTGTTTACATAACTGAAATCGACCCTATATGTGCTCTGCAAGCAAGGTAACTCCCATTTATTCAATCTTACTTGTTCGCTTTTTGATGTACAAAATATATATTTTTAAACTCAGCATGGACGGGTTCCGGGTTGTAAAATTAAACGAGGTTATCCGTAATGTAGATATTGTGGTCACAGCAACTGGAAACAAAAACGTTGTCAATCGTGAGCATATGGACAAAATGAAAAGTGGCTGCATCATTTGCAATATGGGTCATTCAAACACGGAAATAGATGTTGTAAGTTCTAAATTGTTGCAAGTCATAATTCGTTGCTTATTTTTTTGTATTTGTACACTTAACAGAACAGTCTGCGTACACCAGATTTGACATGGGAAAAGGTACGATCTCAAGTCGATCACATCATATGGCCCGATGGCAAATGGATAATTCTATTGGCTGAAGGTCGATTGGTTAATCTTTCATGTTCCAGTATACCATCTTTTGTTGTTTCAATTACATCTGCAACTCAAGCTCTTGCTCTAATTGAGCTATTTAATGCTCCACCAGGGCGATACAAATCCGATGTTTACCTCTTGCCCAAAAAGATGGGTAAATACTTTGATTTAAATAAATTTTATAAATTTCTAACTTAATGTCATTTAGATGAATATGTTGCCAGTTTGCATTTGCCCACTTTTGATGCTCATCTAACAGAACTTTCGGATGAACAAGCTAAATATATGGGTTTGAATAAGGCTGGACCATTTAAACCCAATTACTATAGGTGAGTCGAAGGTACATAAATACTGTAAAAAAATACTTATTTTCATCACATCAATATTGTAATTTGTATATGTTGTTGTTGTTTCCTTGACATTGACATTGACGTTTCACAGTATTTGTAACGAACTACTGGCAGATAGCAGCACTGGCAACTGAGGCCATCGGCTGGTAAACAAGACACTAATAACACGGAGAGATAGAAAGGACACACAGATTTTAATTGTCTCATATCATCGCACAGGTGGCCTCAGATAAGAATGCTGTCGAAGCTGGGGCTTCGCATTCAACTACTCTATCCTCTGAGCCTCTGAGTATCCGTAGCTTAGTGGTTAGGTGCGTTGGCTGCTAAGCAGAACGTCGTGGGTTCGAATCCTACTCGTGCCCATAGTTTTTATTTCATCTTTCATGGGCACTGCCTCTTGCGAAGAACTGACAAAACTTCCAAGAGTATCAATCTGTCATGAAAAAGTGCTTCTCAACTTCGCCGTTCGGAATCGGCGTTAAATTGTAGATAGGTCCCCTCAATTCTTCACCCGCACCTACATAATTGTTGATGAGAGTAAACCACTTAGCCCTTGGCTCTTCAAGAGCTGTCGCGCCACTTAATTTATTTATTTTATTTATCCTCTGAGCCATGGCCACTTGCAAGGTGTTTCCTTAATATTGTTTATTGCCAGATAAACACTCAAAAGTGTTGTCCATAGGCAACCGATTTAGTTAGCATGACATTTTTTCATTTAAGAACACGTGTTAAGTTTTTTGTCAGTGGAAGTGGTTAAGCTTACTTACTTACTTAAGGTGGCGGCTACAGTCCGTTGTGTGGACTTGGACCTCAATTAACAGTCTCCGCCAGCCAGTTCGGTCCCTAGTTAGCTGTCGCCAGTTTTGCACTCCAAGTTGATTGAGGTTCTCTTTCACTTGAGTGCGCCCGCCACCTGAGTCGCAGTCTTCCTCTTCTCCTATGTCCCCCGGGAATAGAGTCGAAGGCTTTCCGGCCCGGAGCATTGGTGCGTCCATCCGCTCTAAATGACCGAGCCATCTGAGTCTCTGGACCTTGACATCCCGTAAAGTTCGCTGTTATATTTTCTTCGCCATTCCTCTTCAATGCACAAGGCCGACGGGGCCAAAGATGACCCGAAGAACTTTCCTCTCGAAACAGCCTAAGGCACTTTCATCCGATTTTGTCAAGGTCCATGCTTCCGATCCAAAGGAACAGCGTCTGATCTCGGCGCTGGTCTTATTGCCCGTGTTTATAGCTGAGCCTAGGTAAACAAACTCCACTCTACTACCTCGAAGTTGTATGCGTCTATTGTGACGTTCTGTCCGAGCCGTCTTCGGTGTTGGGTTTCCTTCCTCGAAGGCAGCGTCTTTCCCTCATTTACCGCTAAACCCATTTTGGCCGCTTCTGTTTCAATTCTCACAAAGGCGCCATTGACATCACGCTGTGTTCTTCCCATTATATCAATATCATCGGCGTATGAGAGAAGTTGAACAGATATTTGGAAGATAGTGCGTGTCTCTGGAGTTGTCGTTCTCAAAAACGATATTAAAGAAAACTGAATCCTTTTTGTGACGTCGAAAGATTCCGTAAGCTCGTTGCCGACCTTGATGGAGCAGCGTGAGTACTCTATCGTCGTTTTGCACAAGCGAAAGAGATTGGCAGGGATGCTAAAACTAGACATAGCCTTAATTACGTGTAGGACTAAACAAATGTAAAACTAAAGAGGTCTTTTGCTCCAGAAGGAGTCGACATCCTCCTAAAACTCAAACCAAAACTTCATTCCTTCATTGAAAATTCAACATTTCAAGTTAAGCTGAGTAAATAGTAAGTATTGTTTTATTATTGAATTCCTTTATTTCTTCCGAATCTCAGAAGTCAATAGCTTTGATTATGATTTTCTGTTTTGTTTCGAATTTATGGCTAACTTTTCTTTTCTTCTCTTTTCAGATATTAAAGATTGTTTTCCTTGTCCCAGCAAATATTTTTCTTGGTGAATTAATTTCAAACAAAAACAAAATTAAGGGAAACAATTATTAAAACATTAAAACAATCAAGAACCCTAACAAAAAAAAAAACGAAGCCATCACTAGCGAAGAACTACGCATTATTTATAGGAAGTCAATTTAATTTTTAAATAAACTTTAGATTTGTTCGATGTGCGCTCTGGATCGCTCTGTGGCGCTCTGATTTCACACTGAGCTGTTCGATGTCGCTCTTTTTTTGTCGTCCCGGTGCATTTCCACCGTGTTCGTTGTGTATTCAGCGTTCGGGAGCGCTCTGAATCGCGAGAATTTCTGATCTGTTCGAATCAGTTGTTGCTACACAAACAAAAAGAAAAAAAAAATAGAGCACCACTAACGCGTTCGATGTGAAACCAGTTTATTTTTGACAGCTCCGTTCACAGTGTGACAAGCACCGAACCGCCCCCGGGGCTGGTTACATCGAACAAACCTATTTTATTGTCCGTGTGTATTTTAATCAGAAGTTTCTTGTTTCATATTGTACGTTTCTTCTAAGAAATGAAAGCGCCAAGTCAATGCTACACTCAATTATTTTTTACGGTAATTTTAATTTTCCTTATTTCATTAGCTTTCCGTTTTTTTTTTTTTACGAGGAATATGAGAGGCACCTTTTTCGGAAACATTCCACCAAAGACCATTTACATTTCTTAAGCTCGATTGATCGAAATTTTCTATACAGTTAATGACTTAGAGCCTAACCCAAACGAACATCTAAGCAAACAACGACTGAGCTTTAAGTGCACTCAAAAAAAACTTAATAACAAATTAAAAAAAAAAAAAACGTAGTTTATTCTTAAGTTTTGTAAAAAGAAGGAAGCTATTTTTATGTTTTTTTGAACAAAATAATAAAAATTCGAGAAGGAGCAGTATTATGCATAACTTCGCATTTAGAAACAAAAATGGAAATAAGTCTCAAACCTTTCATCTTCATCAAATAGTAGCGAATGAATATGAAATCATTAAAAATGTGTTGTCATTTATGAAAAATATTAAAAATATGTGTGTGGCATGTTTCTTACCAACAATACATAATTAACAGAACATAAATATGAAACAATCTTTAAGGTCGTGTGTGAATTGCGTTTGGTTAAAATTTGACGTTTGGTTAAAAATGGGAACAAATTTAGCCATTAGCTGTGTGAATTGCGTTAGAAGGGATTTTTTGTTTAACCAGCATTTCTGTGTAGTAGTAAGAAATAAAACGGAGAAAAACAGAACAAAACAGAAGCAAACTTCTCCAATCCATTTAACCTGCTCCACAGCAGGATAAATGTTAACCCATTTTATTCAACACGCTACTGTCAAGTTTTAACCAATTGTCAAGTTTTAATACACATTTAAACACAGTTCACACACGACCTAAGTTTATCAAACTCGTTGTATACATTAAATTTAATTGAACACGAAAATATAAAATCGATAGATATAGATATATAAATATTTAGATTTACGAATTAAGAAAAAATTTAGTAAAACTATATTTTCTATAATTATATCCCGAAATTCAGTAATAAATGTTATTTTTAAGATAACAAAGTTTTATTTACTTGCTGAGTACACCGTTTAACTACTATTGATTGAATCCATGAACGATCTCAGCCTGCGACACTGCAGCCCATCCATCCATCGGGAACAGTCCCTCGCAATGTACACCCAAGTCATCACAACCAAGCGCTGCTGTGGCATCCACAGTTACTTTGTTTTTGTATCGTAAGTTCGGTCTTCCTTGTCGTCACTAAAGTTTGTTACCGACGTCATCTATACAGCTCTTGAAGTGCGAAGGCCTAAGTGACTTACTCTCATCAGCAATTGTCCGGGTGCGTGTGAAGAATTGAGGGGGCCGAACAATTTAACGCCGATTCCGAACGGCAAAGTTGAGAAGCACTTTTTTCATGACAGATTGATATGCTCTTGGAAGTTTTGTCAGTTCTTCGCAAGAGGCAGTGTCCGTGAAAGATGAAATTAAAACTTTATGGACACGACGAGGACTCAAATCCACGACGTTCTGCTTAGCAGCCAACGCACGTTAACCACTAAGCTACGGACTCTACACATTATTACATCTATAAGAACACAATGAGCGCATTCCAAAACCTAGTGACTACGTAGTCAAGTCGTTCTGATTGGTTGAAAACAAGTAATCAACCAATCACAACAAGCTGACTACGTAGTCACTAGGTTTCGGAATGCGCTCAATATTTCACCACTGGCCCTACCAAGTCTATTGTTTCTTGTCGCTGGAATAAACTTGACGTTAAAATTCTCGAAAAAAATTCTTCTAAAAAAGTTTCTAATAAATTAAATAAATAGACACTTCAGTTTTTCGTTCCGTGTTTTTTGTATTAGGTCTTGTCTAGGTTTTGACATTTGATAATCAAATTTCAAAACCTTTTGTGTGACGCCATAACTTGTTAACTATCTGAAAGCAATTTTTCTTGAATCAGTTTCTATGGTGAAAAAAAAGTATCGAATTGCCGAAGAGCCAATAAGATATTTCAAAATGTTCCGTTTGTTAAAAAAAAAAAACGTTATGGTAAAAATGCACTTTAGTTAAAAATTTCACAAATTGGCAATTTTTTGGTTTAGTTCCACTACTGCCCGCCAAGTGGCGCTAGTGTCACGAAATGTTCAAACCTATAGTTCCAATTTTTTTCCGCATAGGTGGCGCTAGTAGCACCAAATAGCATTTTTTGCCAAATGCATTTGCCACCAAAATGGTTTTTACCAAATGGGAATTTTCACCATTTTTTTTTTTTTTCAATAAAAAGCATTTTTACCGTAGGGAATTTTTAACTAGAGTGGATTTTTTTGAAAATCGTATTAGCCGTGTTTTATTGGGAATTTTATTTTGATATCATCAAATGTCCAAACCTTTTGCAGGCGCCATCTTGAGACCTATCTGAAAGCAATTTTGTTTTCTTCTAAGTCTCAAGATGGCGTTTGAAAGGTTTCGATATTTGATATGCGAGTGAACGAAACTCGGTTTAAAACACTGAGTACAGTGTTTTGTTGGAAAATCCGATTACTGAGCCAACTTAAATTCCCAATAAGATTGTACATCACGAGCTACTGTTGTGATTAGAACAATGGACGAAATGTATACATACAAAGGTTGCGACCAGGGGTTAAGGGCATAGACAGAGAGAGAGAGTATATCTGCCTTTAATGTATTCAATAAGATTCCAAGGCTTATTGCATCATTGTATGTCGAATTAAAGGAAAAGTGCGAAAGTGTGGGGGTTAAAATTATTGTATTTGTCCCACTAATCCACCCACCCCAGTGTATTTATTTTTTTATGAGTGTTGTTTGAGTTATAATGACCGACGACATACCGTATTCTCTGTGTGGATGTGGAAAGTACCTGCAAAGAAAACTTCTGCATGTTGATCTTTTTTTATTGTTATGATTCTTGTTCTGGTTGTTTTGTTGGTGTGTGTTCATATAGTTAATATTTTTGTTTATGCTGTTAATGTAGTGAGGGTTGAGTGGAAGTTATTATAATGCTCTGCAGGGAGCGCTATTATTTTATGTTCTTTGGTATTTTGTCTCGAAGATAAATACTTGGACATAATCAAACTGACAAGACCATATTTGTAAGTGGGTAATATCTAATCAGAGAATATGTCAAACTTTTTTTTTTATGGTTTTATTAACTATTGTACTTAAATACTAGCTTAAGTTCAGCTTTGGGAATGGTGAGTGTCGACAAACACACTAGTTGACGTTAATGTTTAGGTTGTTACAGACATAATGTCCGAATGAACATGATTGTCATAAGCATCAACTTATTGTTTGGTAGTGTCCGTAGCTTAGTGGTTAGGTGCGTTGGCTGCAAAGCAGAACGTCCGTCGTCGTGGCGGGTTCGAGTCCTACTCGTGTCCATATAGTTTTTATTTCATCTTTCACGGACACTGCCTCTTGCGAAGAACTGACAAAACATCCAAAAGCATCGATCTGTCATGAAAAAAGTGCTTTTCAACTTTGCCGTTCGGAATCGGTGTTAAATAGTAGGTCCCCTCAATTTTTCACACGCACCTTGGCTCTTCAAGAGCTGTCGCGCCACTCTATTTATAACTTATTGCTTGACATAAGCCTTTGCTGGTACAAGGAACTTTCATTTTAATGACAAATTGACGGTTCTTGCCTCGGACGCTGACGGCCAGCGGCGGCGGTGGCCCGCTATGCTTAACTTCAAATTGTATAGCAAAAGAAGGTTCCAAAAACATCAAACCAAGCTCAACAGATTTAATATCCTAATACAGGGTGATTCACTTATTTTGTACCAAAAAGCTAGAGCGTGTGTAGGTTAGGTCGAGGCAGGAGACACAAAATCATATATGGAGGGGGGAATCTTAATTCCCCCATTGAGACGGGAGAGACAATTTAATATACTGCCGCTGCACATCAGCACAAACAAATGCTTTCGTTTGATATGTTATCTATGTCCCTTCCGTTGTTTGTAGACCAAGTATAGAACATAACCTCACCAAGCCATCTTATAAACAGCTTCATTCATATAAAATTTAATCCCCCAGCAAGGTGTCATTAAAAAATATTGACATGAACATTCGCTTTGATACTGAAAATGTATTAAATTAATATTTCATAGATATTATTATTTCACAGTCTTTATTGAGGAGTAGGTATGCATAAATAATTATCATCGTTTAAAAACTGAATACCTACCATTTCGAGTTCTTATAATATTGCTGCATCCTTTCAATCAAAAACCGAAACGCGCAAGCATCCAATTAAAATCAAATCGCAACATTAAATCATTTATCGTTATTTAACTAATTTCTAGTCACGTGAATGACATTCAAAACTCTAACGTATGTATCTGTCAAAAAGCGATTTCCCTTACGTAACGAGAGGCAATGGTAATGGTAATACGTGTTCTGTAGGTATCATCTTTTTAAAATGTACAACGGAATGATTTTAATAGTAAAGCTTAAGGAATATGCATGAAAGTTCTTCGTACATCCTTTAAATGTGGAAAAATATGCTTTGGAATCCGTAAAACGACTTTCAAATTTATTATTTTTTGATGAGAGTCAGCTAGTCAGATTCAAATTTCTTTGTGTGGTTGACTTGACGTTACGTCGTTGACAGAAACAAATCGTGGGTTTGAGTTTGCCTTAAATGACCTCTCACAGAGGAGGTATTTACCTAGAGTCGCAAATGTGGTGATTCTCTCAATTTACTCCCATTTTTCGTGGACTTCTTTACTTATGGTGGCGCTACAGTCCAGGTCGGACCAGGGCCTCATCCAACAAACGTCTCCAGCCAGTTCGGTCCTTAGCTAGCTGTCTCCAGTTTCGCACGCCAAGGTGGTTTAAGTCCTCTACCACCTGTGTGCTTCACCTGAGTCGCGGTCTTACTCTTCTGCGACGTCCTTCAGGGTTGGATTCGAAAACTCTACGAGCCGGAACATTATTTTCCATTCGCTCAACATGTCCCAACCATCTAAGTCGTTGGACCTCAACTTTTCTGGCTAGGTCAGTGGCGTTGTACATTTCTTGGTTGAATCTTCATCTCCATTCTCCATTTATGCAGACAGGACAAAAAATCACTCAAAGAAGGGCTTTGTAGAGCATCACTTTCTACCTTCTTCGTCCAAAGAAGCAGCTATTAGCAAGAGTGATTCTTCGTTTGATTTCAGCGCTGGTGTTATTGTCTGAGTTGATATTGGATCCTAGATAGACGAAGTCCTTAACTACCTCGAAGTTAAATCTGTCTATGTTGACGTTTGCTCCAAGACAGGACGATGTTGGTTGTCCTTTCTTGTCGACAGCATTAACTTGGTCTTACCCTCGTTAACCGCTAGACCCATCTTCCTGGCCTCCGTCTCAAGACTCACAAACGCTCTACTGACATCGCGGTGTGTTCTTCCAATTATGTCAATGTCGTCTGTGTACTCTAGGACTTTTGAAAGATTGTCCCTCTGGGTGTTGATATTGGAGTTATGCACAATCTTTTCAAGAATAATGTTGAAGAAATCACATGACAACGCATCGCTTTGTCTAAAACCTTTTTCGATATCAAATGACGTCCGTTAGGTTTTTTTCTGACCATGATGGAACAGCGCGAGTATTCAATTGTCATCTTACACAGACGGACGAGTTTTTCTGGGATGCCAAAACTAGACATTGCTCTATATAATTGGTCTCTACAGACGCTGTCATACGCGGCCTTGAAATCGATAGAATAGTGGTGGATATCGATTTTAAGTTCCTGGGTCTTCTCCAAGATCTGCCGTAGGGTGAATATTTGATCGATGGTGGACTTTCCGGGTCTGAAGCCACACTGATAAGGACCTACCAGGTTGTTGACGAAGGGCTTCAAACGTTCACACAGCACGGCAGACAGGATCTTATAGGCAATGTTAAGAAGACTTATACCTCTGTAGTACCGTATGCAACGATGGCGAATGGAGAAGAAGGTTCAACCGAGAACTGTATGAGCTGTACCAAGATGGGTGGATGTAGGTAGTCCAGAAGGCCAAGAAAAGACGACTGCATTGGCTCGGCCACATCGAGCGAATGGACGACAACGCTCCAGCCAAGAAAGTCTTCTCATCTCAACCCCCAGGTTCGAGACGACAAAAGGAAGACTGAATCTACGGTACAAGGACCAAGTGATTGCGGATGCCAGAGCGCTTAGTTTCGGCAGTGACTGGACAGAGCATGCGAGGGACCGTTCACGATGCAAAAGGCTGCAGTATCTCAGGCTGAGATCATTCATGGATTGTGAGCCAGATAAGTAAGAAAGTAAGTATACCTCTGTAGTTGGGGCAGTTCAGGGTAGCTTCTTTCTTCAGGATCGGGCATACGATTCTGAGGTTCCATTCATAGGGCGTGCTTTCCTCCTAACAAATTTTGCAGATGAGCTGGTGCATGCTCCTAACCAAATCATCTCAAACTATTTTGTATACAGTTCGGCGGCTAGCCCGTCTGCTCCAGCGGCTTTGTTCGGTCCATCATGTCGGGTGATTTTCCTAGCTTTTTTAAATCCAAGGATATTTTAGCATTTATGTCGAAAAAGAGCTGATTTTTAATGTTTGCATTGTGGGGCCTATTTTCCCGCTCCTATATCTAAAAAACTCGAAATCACCAACAACGAAAAATCCAATCAACCATTCCTTTACCATAGACTATACCTTTTCCTTCTTTACCTTTTATTATTTCCTTATATTAGCCAAGTACCAGCTACTATACCTTTTTTAAGGCCAATTTTCTAATAAATAATAATGACTAGACTCATACCTGCCACATTCCAGCATATACCGTTTCCGAATGACTCTATTCAGTGTTTTTGACATATTTTCCTTCCAAGAAAAGCAATCTATTAAAAAAAATAAGAAGGACAAAAAGAAAAAATGACGAAAAAAATACAAATTGACTCAGCGGGACAAAGAAAATTAAGAATTAACCAAAGGGAAGTTACCCAGGAATGTTGTTTTTTTTTTCTCGTTCTACCCAGCAAGGACTTCAAACAGGAATCAATTAGATCCGTCTTTACTTTTGTTCCGTTGTGTCGCAGCAAATGTATCTACACATTAGAGTTGCAACATTGGGAATTAAAAATTCTTTTCATGTCCTTAAGAAATGTGTTTGGAGACTTTCCATGAAAAAGAAAAGGATTTTAACCTTCATCTCCTATATGGCTCTATTGTATGGTGGAAAGGGGTGGAAAAATCAAGCTATCTCAAGAACCTGAATAAGGTACAGCGAGACTAATCTGTATAGGAATAACAGGGGCTCAGAGATCCACACCACAAGCTGGGGTTGATCTCCCGTCCCTGTATAAGTTCATAAAGTGCACGTCAGCCAGAACTGCAATTTGCTTAAAAGAACTGAGCTTTTGGAAGCACAGCACTTATGGACACGGGTCAATCATACAAAGATACAGGTACGACATGATTCCAGGACTGATGGAGACCAACAATTTTATTATCCCTTTACTCTACTAGACAGGGTTCGGATCTTAATTCACTTATGAGTAAACAGGGTATCCCTTTCTGCACTGACGACGGTTCAAAAATAGAATCCGGAACAGGTGCTGGAGTGTTTTGCCAACTTCTCAACATCAGAGAGGCGTGACTATAGTGTCTTTCAGGCCGAGATCTATGCCATTGAAATGCCAGCTGAAATGGCACATCATGCAAAGCTAAGCTCCTTAGAGATTACTTTTTTTCGTGGACAGCCAGGCTGCTATCAAAGCCTTAGCCAGTGAGACCGTTAGATCAACGGCAGTTTTAAATAGAATCTGCCACACTAACCAGGCTGGGTTCCTGGACACAGCAATATAGAAGGGAACGAAATAGTAGCCAGGAAATGGTCAAAAGCAGATACAAGTAGTAGCGCACCATTCAGATAGAGGACCACTCGTCCCGATTGGGGTACTCAAGAGGAAGACAGAGCTTAAATCTAAAGAGATACTCCTGGAAATCCAGAAGTTTATCGCATAACAATACTTACTTACTTACTTAAGGTGGCGCTACAGTTCGTTGTGGATTTGGGCCTCAATCAACAGTCTCCGGCAGCTAGCTCGGTCCTTAGGTAGTCGTCTCCAGTTTTGCACTCCAAATTGATTGAGGTCCTCTTCCATTTGAGTGCGCCACCTGAGTCGCGGTCTTCCTCTCCTCCTACATCCCTTGGGAATAGTGTTAGTGTGCTAAATGACCGAGCCATCTGAGTCTCTGGACCTTACCCTTCTGGCTAGGTCCATGTCGTTGTACAACCCATAAAGTTCACTGTTATATCTTCTTCGCCATTCACCTTCAATGCACACGGCGGCGGGGCCGTCATTTTGGGGAACACATGTACAAGTTTTTGGACTGTTTCCTCTTCCTCCTCGTCCATGCAGCTTCCACAGAAGTCGTTTGCATAGCCTCAAAGCATGTCTACCTAACAGGGAGTGTCCTGTTATAACTCAAACTGTGGAGCTTATACTTCTGCTCAGGGAAATCAAGCCTTTGGACCGTTTCCGTTTCAGGTCTATGCTTTGGAAATATTTTTTTGGTTGCTAGGCAGGTGGTAACCTGTGACCATCTAGCATTTGCTTGATTCTAGAGAAGATATTTGCATGTAGAAAGTGGTGTTCCTATGTTATGTCTTTGTCTAACAGTAGGTAGAAGTGTTCCTTCCGTTTTTGGCGAGCTCATCGGCTTTGCAATTTCCCGGGATGTCTCTATAGCCAGGTTAAACTGTTCCGTCATCTAATTCAGAGATGATCGACCCAGTAGTGGACTATTTGAGAGTTTGTGGAGACAGACGCGAGAGATTTGAGACCGGCTTGGCCGTCCGAGAAGAAGATCTTGAAGGGATTGAAACCTGGAAGCTATTATCGAATATTCCATTTTTGGGGTGGTATATAGTCTAAGCGATCTGGGATGGATCTGAAGTTGTCTTAGATAGTTGCATGACCAGTGTTGTTATTGATCCATTGAGAGCGGTGGCTCTTAGCCTTAGCATAAGTTAGCTGCCACCATTTGGAGAAGATTTCAAGAGGATGTTAGGTTTAAAAGCACTTCCAAGTTTGCTGGTGTTAGTGTTGAGCTAAGTGCTCCTGTGAGAGATTTACTATCTTGTCCAGTGCGGTCCACCATACGACAACGCCATAAATGAGTATCGGTCTGATTACAGAAGTGTACATCGCTAGTCCCTACAACTACTTCACAGCTTCACAGACCGGAAATGTAGCCAATGTCATATTCAATTATTGCGTTTTCATTTCCTCTTATAGCCACTAAAAAAAAATATTAATTAAAAAAAAAAAACCGCAAAGTAAAAAAACGTTAAGCCTGGATGTTTCTTACTTAACAATCTTACTTGTTATTTTTGTGGTTGGCTTTGCCCACTTTTATTTGCCACTCGTGGAGCCTTGCTTTTTGTTTTACTGTTTTTTTTTTTTTTGTTATTATTTGTTTCTGGAAGCCCACACGTGCGTTACGTGTGGCCAAAAGAGATTGCATACGGACACGTGACAACAACATCCAATAGAACAAAGAATTTTCAAAAAAAGCGAATGCCTACTTGACTTCTGGTATTTTTTTTTTTTTTTAAGGGAAAAGAAAAGCTTTTTAGATTGAAATTGTAGCTTCCACAAAAGAAGACTCTCGTTAGTCATTCCATAAGTTAATTAACCCTGGATGTTAGCATATCTATCGTTTAATTATAAAATAAAAAAAGAGCATAGCAAGAAAATACTCGAATGACTCGTAAATCGTCATCGAATCTCCCCAATTCTTCATCGTTCTGCGTGCTACCATCACCAACCAGTATGTAAACAAACGAATTCAGTTAATTAATAAGAAAGCTTAAGGAACAATTCAAAAGAGACCCGACCATCCACCGATCATTATATTTCTTTTTAAGTAGAGTTTTTAACTCTCCACCACAGCCACAGTTAAATTGAGCATTTAAAATAATGAACTGCAAAATGAGTTTCAAGATTTGTTACTTGATGGCTTGAGGTTGAGGTGCAGATTTTGTGTGTCACGTTGCGTCGTCGCACATTATGCCTTGCAATAAAATGTACCAAAGATTTAATGAAATTGAAGTTATTGAGCGCGTTCGGCTTTTTGAATAATGTTGAAGGTATTTTGCAAACCCTACTGTAAACAAAACCGTCTCCTATTGGTTTATAATTTTTTGGCGAAATACTAGGCGCCCAGCATATTTATAGCACTTTCCATTGGACGAAAAGAAGCGTCCAGAAGCACCCGGAAGTCTTCTGAAACCGTTCCATTGGTAAGAAAATGACACTTCTGACGATTCTGAGAAGAGAATATAGAAAGACGGCAACGCTGTGTTGTGCTGATTTGTTTTTAATTTGCTCGTATTTTTAATTGCTTTTTGTTAAAGTTCTATCGAATTATAAATCCTGAATTGTGTAAATTTATTGGCTAATGGTTGTACTTGTTGGTTTTATTGATTTGTATTGTGGATTCATTGTGTTCTAAGTGATTAAAGTGCATTATTGCTGCTTCCGTGCCTGTATGCATAAGCTGCCTTCAAAATTACGTCATTTGTTTACACTCATTTTTCTTGTGATTCTGTCCTTTTTATTTTCCCTGGTGAGTGATACTTTTGTATATGTTCTGCCTTGAAGCATTGTGATACTGCATTTTCCTGAGTCCAAAATTTCTACTTCTATTTCATACTTCGACCTTATTTCTGTCTGGATAATTGGTTTGCTGAGCATCAACATATAGCAGAGACAATGACAAGCTGTTTTAATCAGCATATTAATTAATTAAAATAACAACTCTTTGCAACCAGAACCAAGCATCTGTGATCTGTCATCAGCGAATATCATCTGTCAAGTGCCAACTACAATTACCGACAACTACATTACCGACAAACTGGTTTGTGTATATGCCAAATTGAATTATTACTTTCTTGTACACTAAGAACCAATATTTCTAACCTAACTTTTAAACAAATAATTTTAAATTTTAAACGCTGTAAACATGGCGAATTGTGCATCTTGTGACAAAATATCAGATTATATGATTGATTCAATCATTTGTAACGGCAACTGCAGAAGATGTTTCCATGTTAAATGCTTAGACGCACCATTTAGCACAATCAAGCTATTTGGAAAGAACAAGTCTTTTTACTTCTTTTGCGACGATTGTGATCCATTTGCACTCACAAATATGGCTCGAGATTTAATACAAAATACTAAACAACTAGAAAATCTAAGCCGCCAATTGACTCAGCTTACAGAAAAAGTTGAAAATTTGAGTAATAAGCCACAAAACAACATCATGCAAACCCGGAGTAAAGCAAAAAATAAAAACTTGAACCCTAACTTAAACAATGAACCAACGACTAAAAGATCTTGTGAAGTACTTGACAATACGAGCGAAACTCAAATATCTAAAAAACCAGCTACATCTATATTTCAATCTTTTATGCCATCAAGATCCATCTCTAAATTCAATTTCAGTAATGGTATGCCTTTGCCGTCATGTCTTCTTCCACCATTACCTGAATCTGATAGTATTCAAGCAACGTCGTCTTCACAATCAGCGTTATCATTGTCTCCGGCATCATCATCTTCGTCACCACCTATCAATTTATCATCGTCTTCAGCTTCATCATCATCATCATCCTCATCATCGTCGTCATCATCATCATCTTCATCAACACTACTATCAGCATCTATAACACCTCAAACAAAATCAGCCCCAGTAGCTTCGGAAAGCACTGATGGAAATGAATTCACATCTCCCATTACGACAGGTCTAAGAGCTATTGAAGGACAAAAAACCTTATTTGTCTCTAAGCTTCATCCCTCAACCAATGCTTTAGACATCAAAAATCATATAACCTTAAAAATTGGTGCAGATCTGAAGCCGCACGTTGAAAAGATGATCCATCGTAACCATTCAAAGTATTCATCGTTTAAAATTCGCATACCTGACTCCTACTTTCACTTGATAAATTCTTCTTCGTTCTGGCCAAATGGTAGCATATATCATGAATTTGACAATAGACATATTAAGAAACAATCAAATCAGCTCCCTTTTCAACACAACAAGACAATGCAGAATCTTCGACAAAGCAGCTTCAAAAGGTATTAATATATTACCAAAACGTAAATGGACTGAGGACAAAGACCAACTCGGTCTTCCTTAACTCAAATAGTCTTCCACATGATATCATCGTTTTGACGGAAACCTGGTTGGATAGTTCAATTCTTGATACTGAGCTTTTTGACACGAACTACCAAACCTTCAGACGGGATCGACATATTACTGATTCTTCCACCATTGTTGGAGGTGGATTACTTGTGGCAGTGAAGAATCACCTAGCCTGTAATTTAGTCAATGACTTTCGACAATCATCCATCGAACTCTTATGCGTGAGAGTTAAAACGCAGGAAGGCCATTTATACATTGTCTCCGTATATATACCTCCTGCCTCTTCGATCGAAATTTATGAGGAACTAAACAACTGTCTGGACAACATCTTTTTGGGGCTGGAACTTGAAGATGAAATTCTCATCGTAGGAGATTTTAACCTGCCTAATTTAATCTGGATCTGCAACGAAGATAGTTATAGCTACATTCCAACTAAAGCCTCTAACCTGAAAGAATTTACCTTAATTGACGGTATGTCATCATTTGGGTTGAACCAATTGAATGGATCAAGAAACTCTTCGGGTAAAACATTGGACCTCGTTTTTTTCTCCGACAATGCTAATTCTGATGCTGCTGTTTTGACCACTGCCTTAGAACTCACCAAAGAAGATCGTCACCATCCAGCACTTGACATATCGTTAAATTTAAACATGAATCCCCACTTTAACAAACTCAGCAACAAAATTGAATTTAACTTCAGCAAATCTAATATCGATAATTTATCCATTTTACTAAACAATACAAACTGGAACCAACTATTTATAAACTGTGATATTAATGTAATGTGCAATTCATTTTATAGTAAATTATTTGAGATATTTATTCAAACGACACCTTTCAAGACATCTTATAAGGATTCTAATGACCCACCATGGTTTGACCGCCATTTAAAGAATTTAAAAAACAAAAGGAACAAAGCTTGGTTAAAATTTAATGCTTCAAGGACAGTTGAAGATTATAATATTTTCCTAATATTGAAAAATCTTTTTCTCGACTACCACAACCTTTTATTTGAAGATTATACCGCAAAGACAGAAAGGGAGTTAAAAATAAATCCTAAATTATTTTGGCAATTAGTAAATGCAAAACGAAATAATGGTGGCTTTCCTAGCTCTATGACTTACATGAATTCCACGCGACAAAATTCTGAAGAAATTGCTAATATGTTTGCGGACTTTTTTAAGAATGCTTTTGATGAACCTGTTGACCCTATCTGTGACTCCAATATCTCTTCTTTTGTCCAGTTTACACATCTCAATTCAATAAATTTTAACATTACTGAGGATGCAATAATCCAAGGCATTTTAAGGCTTGACGATAATAACTGTCCGGGACCTGATGGTGTTCCAGCATCTATCTTAAAAAAATGTGTCTCTCATTTGAGTTATCCACTTTATGTTCTGTTTAACAAGTCATTGAGTAGCTCTATTTTTCCCAATCTTTGGAAAAGTGCTTTCATAACTCCTATACACAAGAAGGGTTTGAAATCGGAGATACAAAACTACCGTCCCATTGCAAAACTTTCTGTTATTCCTAAACTGTTTGAGTCCATTGTGTGTGATGTCGTCTCTTTTCACTGTAAATCTATTTTATGTAGTAGTCAACATGGTTTCGTCAAAAATAAGTCCACAGTAACTAATTTACTTGACTTCACATCGTTTTGCTTAGATACTTTTGAAGAGCGTGATCAAGTTGATTGTATCTTCACTGATTTTAGTAAGGCGTTTGACAAACTGTGCCACAACACCCTTATTAATAAATTATACAAACTAGGTTTCAATACCCAATTTCTTAAATGGATTTCTTCGTACCTTAAAAATAGAAATTATCGTGTAGTTTTTCGTAATGTTTGTTCAAATAACTTTATTGTTAATTCAGGTGTACCCCAAGGTAGCCATTTAGGGCCTGTCTTGTTTATCCTTTTTATTAATGATGTCGTCTCAACTGTTCATAATTCCAATATTCTTATTTATGCCGATGACATTAAACTTTACAAAAGAATAAGATTCGAAACTGACTGTACTCTTTTGCAAGACGATTTAATTAGATTTAGGGATTGGTGCAATAACAACAGACTTTTTCTTAATATTGACAAGTGTAAAGTAATGAGCTTTACACGCAAAAAAACGACTATCACACATAACTACACATTTAGCTCGGAACCTTTGAATAGAGTTTCTCTCTTCTCTGACCTAGGAATTATTTTAGACTCTAAACTTACTTTTAATGACCACTTAGACTTTATTATTAAGAAAGCTAACAAAACACTCGGTTTTATTAAGCGATTTTCGCGTGACTTCAAGGACCCATATGTTCTTAAAACTCTCTATATTTCGTTTGTGAGACCAATCCTTGAGTACGGCTGCGTAGTTTGGGCACCTTACTACTCTGTTCATATATATAGGATTGAAGCAATCCAGCGAAGGTTTACACGATTCTGTCTCCGTTTTCTCTCCTGGTCACAGGGATCTGCACTTGTAATGTATTCTCAAAGACTTCTTTTGATAAATCTACCATCACTCGAAAATCATCGAAAATTTATCCAATTCTGTTTCATCGCTGGTATTATAAATGGTAAAATATCGACTTCACTTCTTTGTCGACTGAATTTTAACTGCAGCCAATCTAGCATTAGACTTAGGCAACCCTTATGCCCCATGTTTAGCAGGTCAAACTATGGTGCACATAGTCCTTTAAATCAAATGATCTCAATATATAATAAATTTTACTTTCTTATTACTGCTGTTAATGACAATTTGAAAACTGTAAAATTCAAAACTGTGTTTTATAGAACATTAGATTTATAATTAGATTTAAGCTTTTTTTATGTAACGTTAGTATTTAACGATTTCCAAATAAACAAATAAACAAATAAACAAATAGAACTTTGCTTCTGGATTTGAAGTCAGAATCCACTCAAGAAGCACAAATACATGCATAAATCAAATGTCAAGACAAAATGTCAATTTAACCCATTTTAGTTTGTTTTTTTTTTTCTTAGAATTGTTGAAATGATTTTGTAGTTCAAAGGAATTATTTAATTAAAACGAAAGTGAAAAAGAAATTAAAATAGTGAAAAATAAAATTCATACATTAATAAGTGACAAAATAAAATATGGATATAGTTACGGCTGTAGATGGTTTCTTTTCATCATCTCCATCATCGTCTTCAATTCGTCAATTCGCACTTACACAAACACAAAACGTCATTATTGAGTAGAAGCAGTTTTGCTTGTTCCATTGGTTTTCAGAATGAGTGGTTCCCCGAGTGAAACCAATCGAAAGTGCCATTAGTAGGTATGCTTTCTGTTCTTTTTTTTTGCCTCTTCACTCATTTCATTTCACTCATAACTCTCCGATCATTTCATTTTCACTCATAACTCTCCACTCATTCTCTGTCACTCTAACACACACACTACTTTAAATTTCCCCTACTTCCAGTTCCAGTTGCAGGTATTTTCCAATGTCAAACTTCCCATTTGAGTGTTTTATTTGAGTAGTAAGCCAAAAAAAAATGAGATAAGAGATGCTTTCTATTTTCCCTGTTCGCCTGGTAAATCTACAAACATTTTGCGACGTGACATATATTTTGCAACTCGTTTTTGAGTTCTTCTTCAACTATCGTTTTTGTCTCAATATTGTAATGAGGCTCAATCGGGATCACTGACAAATGAAAGACACATTTTTGGTTTATTTATTCAGGATTTTTTTTTATTTTCTTATATAACTTGTACACAAATAAATTTAACAAATAATAAAATCAACATAAAATTATATTCTGTTTTTCTGTTTCTGTTTTTTTTTTTTTTTTTTCTTAAAACTGTCTGCTTTTCTGGCATCAAGCAAATTCGTTTTGCTTAAAAATATCCACCATGTTGATTGTTGTTGATATTTTGACTTCTCCAATCTCCAGATTGTTAAAAATTAACTCTTACCTGGATTTATATATTTTTTAATATTTGTATTTTAATATTTTGTTTTTTTAATTTAACTTCTGCAAGCTTAAGCCAGAGAGAGATCACGTACAGTTCTCGCTTCTTGTCCTTGTCTTTTATCAGCAAGTTTTGAATTCACTCAAATGGCGGAGACAAAAAAAAAAAGAAACAAGTTTTTGCTTGAATAATCCGTCAAAAGCAAGAATGGAAAAAACAACTACTGGAAGCTGGTTGCAATGGAATGAAAAGCAAAAAAAAAGGTTAAAAGTGAACAATTTAAAAAACTAGGAGAGTTTTTTTCCATAGAAAGAGAAGTGATGCATGTTCCAGTATTTCATTATTCTATTCTTTCCAATATCCAAGTTGGACAAATTTATTTGTCTGTAATATTCAGGTTCATACATGTTAACTGTAACAAATGCTTTCAACATTTCAATATATTTCATCGTAATAATAAATGAAGCATGTACATTTTTTTAATTACAAATTTTTTTCTGATATTTTGGAACATTTTCTTCATCAACTGACTCATTCTCTGCCCTCCTTACTTGTGCGTTTCATGAATATTCCTTCTTCTGTATTCTTTATCATGTAATCATATTGAAAAGAATAGAGTAATGAAATACTGGAACATGCACTTCTCTTTCTATTGAAGAAAGAATAATCTCCTCTCCTAGTTTTTAACTTGTTGACTTTTATCCTTTCCATTCCTTTTCATTTCCATTACATCCATTCAATCGAACCAGTTTCCAGTAGTTGTTTTTTCTCATTCTTGCTTGTTTTCTTGCTTTCTTTGTCTCCGCAGATCTACGGAGGAGAATTTGAACAAAGGCTGAGCTGAACTGATTTTTGAGTGAATTCAAAACATGAGGATAAAAGACAAGGACAAGAAGCGAGAGCTGTACGTGATCTCTCTCTGGCTTAAGCTTGCAGAAGTTAAATTAAAAAAAAAATATTAAAACACAAATATTAAAAAATGTATAAACCCGGGTAAGAATTAATTTTTAACGAATATTTCTTTTCATATTTTTCAGAATCTTCAATAATCTGATCGTATGCAGAATGAAAAGATGTGGAGACTAAAACAGGAGTCAAAATGGTGGATATATTCAAGCAAAAACAATGGACTTGAAGCCAGAATTTTTCAGAAAATCAGACAGTTTCAAGAGATAAAAATTAAAATATTAATTTGTGTACACGTTATATAAGAAAATAATAAAAAAAAAAATCCTAAATAAATAAATCAAAATAAAATATGTGTTTCATTTGTCTCGATTGAGCTCATTACAACAACAGAATTGAGACAAAAACGATCGTTGAAGAATTTTGATATGTAGGTAAATAACTCAAAAACGAGTTTCCAAATAAACGTCACATCGCATTTTTGCTACAAAATGTTTGTAGATTTACCAGGCGAACAGGAAAAATAGAAAGCATTTCTCATCTCTTTTTTTTTTTGGCTTACTGCTCAAATATATCTGTCAAATTGGACGCTCAAAACAAGCTTAACATTGGAAAAAACCTGCAACTGGAACGGGAAGTAGGGGAAATTTAAAGTAGTTATGTTAGAGTGGAAGAAAATGAGTGGAGAGGAATGAGTGAAATGAAATGATCGGAGAGTTATGAATGACTGAAATGAAATGAGTGAAGAGGCAAAAAAGGACAGAAAGGAAGCATAACTACTAAAAATGCTGGGTGCCTAGTATTTCGCCAGAAAACATAAACCAATAGGAGAAGGTTTTTGCCCACAGTAGGGTTTGGATACCTTCAAAATTAATCACAAAAGCCAAAACATAAGTTTCAAAATTTTATTCACTAAGCATTAATTTTAAAAGAATATTGTTAAATATAAAGAAACAATGATAGTTAGCTTTTAGGGATGAAGAATGAAATAGAGCAATTGTGCGAATTGGATGAATTATGGTTAAAAATTTATGAATTTTCAATTTGTTTGTAGGAAAAGCAAGTTCAAACCATTATGCTTGATCCTTCATGCTCTATACCATTTTGAAGGTGAAATTTGGGTTGTTCTCCGGTTTAAGATGTTTTCTAACGTAGGAGGGGGTGATCATTAGCCTTCAAGCAACTTGCGTCCTTAAAAATTCCGCCATTGCTTTATGACAAGAACAACACCACTCCCCAACCCCACAATCTGACGGTATGGTCAAACCGAACTCTGTATAACTTGATATAAGTTTAATAGTTAAAGCCAGATCTGAAGAGAATCTCAAGCACAATCTCAATGTTCTTTCAACATTGTTTCTATTCTATAGCAACATGTATTTTCAACATTATTTCATTATCATTTCTATTACCATCATTCTGACAACGACGCACGGAGCAGTTTAAAGCCCTCAAAAATATAAAAAGAAAAAAAAATATCAAAGCGCGGTAGGTGAAGCTAGAAATGTTCTTTAATGTGGTCTTGACGCCAGCCACGCTGACGTTAATGCCATAAAGTTTAGTTCGACCGATGCGATGGATGAAAACGCAGCGGAATTCTACTTGCCATATCCGCATTTTGAATTTGTTGTTTTTGTTTTTGTTTTTTCGCATTTTAATCAAAAATAAACCAGGTCATTTCAGTATGATGCTATATTAACGCTCTGCGCTGATATAATGCGCTCGATGTATGCAACTTGTGCCCAACGTCATCTCGTCACACTCGTTCACCGATAATTCCACATCCGAAGTCATCAACAGCTAACAGCTTAAGTCAAGACGCATGCGGGACGCTTCAATTTTTCTTTTTGTTTTTTTTGCTAAATTGTAAGCGCGTTCAACAAGTTCTGAAAACACACACAATTTTGTTGCTAGATGCATATCATTTGCAATTGGCACCTGTTCCATGTATTTCCGGTTGCCCGGTTCAATTTAATGTTCTTGATTTAAAATAATAAACTAGAAATGAAAAAACACACACACATCCTAACCGAAACAGGGTTGCCACTGTGCCATTTTCCTTCCAGATTTCATTGAAAAATTATTATTGACATTTGACAAGCTAAAGAATATTCCGCATGTTGCCGAAGAAGGTTTTTTTTGTTCATTTCAGTGGAATTGACAACATGAGGGGTTGCTCTGAATGGGTTAGGTTTAGGTTAGGTTAAGGGGCTGACAGTTCCGATGTTGTCAACGTCACACTTAGGTCAATACAGATCAGTTGTGAGACCGCTGTGAGTATTGCTACTCAAGCTAATAAGAAAAACCTATATGGGTACAGTTTGACATCTACTTTGGGGTCATTTTTATTGCTGACGAGGAGAACATTGCGAAAAGTGAGATCAGATCAGGCGAACAGAAGTTGAGACTGAAGGAGATAAAAGATGGTGAAAATAGAGAAGCGATATAAGCACTGCACTTTTCATTAGTAGGTAAAGGGTTTTCCAATAAGAGGTGTTATTTTGAATAGCCCGCTATTTCGGTAGATGTCACTTTTGAAGCTGTCATTTTTTGACATTTGACAAGTAGAAACTACGACATTAGTAAATGGAACCATACACTCTTCAACAACGCATTGAAATTATTAAACTTTCCTATAAAAATGGTGAAAAATTGGCAGAGACGGTTCGTAAAACTAAAACATTTTTGGGTCGTCGTGAAGCACCTTGTCTTGACCGCAATACTGAAATTGGTGGATAAATTCGAGCTGTTGGGACAAGTAAGTGATGTGAAGAATAAAACCCGTGCACGTTGCTCAAGAACAACTGAGAATATTGCTGTTGTAGCCCAAAGTGTTGAAGAAAACCCAGGTAGGCATTCCACAAACAACATTACACCGTCTTTTGCATAAAGACTTGGGTCTTAAGGCTTATAAAGTTCAGTTAATACATCAACTCAAACCGGCTGTTCATCAACAACGTCGTGTCTTTGCTGATTGGGTCCTTAAAATGCATGAAAATGATCCAGAATTTCATCGATAAATTATCTTGACTGATGAAGCCCATTTCCACCTCGGAGACTAACGTCAACAAGCAAAACTGTAGCATCTGGGGCTCCAAGAGTTATTGGTGAAGAGTCTCTCCATCCTCCATGTGTGACTGTTTGGTGCGGTTTATGGTCCGGCGGGGTCACTGGACCTTACTTTTTCGAAAATGAGGCTGGAGCAACAGTTACGGTCAACGGATTGCGATATCGAGAGATGATTAATGATTTTTTATGGCTGGAATTGGATGGATCTGGACAACGTCTACTTTCAACAAGACGGCGCTACGTGCCACACAAGCACTGAAACCATCGATCTTTTACGGCAAAAGTTTCCGGGCCGTGTTATCTCTCGAAGAGGTGATCACAATTGCCCACCTAGATCTTGTGATTTAACACCTTGCGACTTCTTCCATTGAGGCCACGTGAAAGATAAGGTCTACGTCAACAGCCCAGCGTCGATTCAAGACCTCAAAGATGGAATTCTTGAGGCTATCGAGGACATTGGGCAGCCACTTTGCGATTTGGTTATGGAAAATTTCATGAAACGGATATGGTCCTGTAAGCGTGGTCGTGGCGGCCATTTGGCTGATGTTGTATTCCATTATTAACGGCATACCTTCCTCTTTATAATGAAGTAGACATCCGATCATTTATCTCAAAAAAATCCATTTTTCTTTGAATATCAAAATAACAAGTCTTATCGGAAAACCCTTTATTATGCGAATCGTATATTTTATGGCCGGTCCACCCGACAGGACACAGTCTTTGACAAAGACTTAGTAAGTCGGTACGATTTTCTTTTTTATGATTAAATGAAAGTCCGTAGAGACAAAAATCTGAAAGTCAAAAAAACGAGGGGGCAGCACTTATTGCAACTTTACCTATTGGTCATACTACTCGCTATTCCCCAAGAGCTCTCAGCAAGGTGACACTTGGATGCAATGTTTAGCCCTCTTCTTCCAATCTCCACACATTACATTGCGAGTAAATTAATCTCGATATACCTGTTCGGCTTTGTGTTTGCAAAACTGCTTAACCAACATCTTAAAAAAAAGAGAGAAACACAACGTTGTTTTTGTTTCATTGGTGGTCTATAGGTTTCTCTTTATATGAGTTAAGGATGTGGTCGAAATTCGTATGGTCCAAAATCCTGTTTACAAAATATTGTAAGTCAAAAATCCAGATGTATTAAGAGCCTAGTAGGCGATCCTAATGTCTTGCAAAAACTACCGCAGCATATCCCTGCTTAATGTTGCATACAAAAACTCCAACGTATACTGTGTGAGCGTCTTAAACCGTTCTGCAACACAATAATCGGCAGCGGTAAGTACCAGTGTGGCTTAAGGCTATATCAGGCCAGAACACACTGAGCCAGATCCTGGAAAAGACCAACGAATTTCAAGTCAAAAAACCACCATCTTATCATCGATGTCAAAGCTGCTTATGATGGCATCTACCCCGATGCCTGTATTCGGGATTTTGAACAAACTGGATCCAGCTGTGCTGCATGACGCTAAACGCAATACGCAGTGCAGTGTGCCAAATGGGAAACAGCTTATCTTAGTTGTTTCAAACATGCACAGGGTTTAGACAAGGAGATGCGCTGTCATGTGACTTCTTCAACATCGTCCTGGAGCAGATAGTGCGCAAGGCAGGTGGTGAGCACGGAAAACACTATCTTCAACAAGTCCTCCGAGCTCCTAGGATATGCGGACGACAGTGACATCATCGGTCGATCCAAGAGAGCTGTGCTTAAGGCCTTCACAGCGATTGAAGAACAGGCGAAACCCATAGGTCTATGAAGTGAATGAGAACGAAACAAAGTACATGCTATGTCAACAAACAAAGCAACATCTGTCTACCGTCTAGGACAAAACGTCACTGTTGGTAGCGGAAATTTCGAGGTAGTTAAGGAGTTCATCTACCTTGGAACAAACATCAATCCGAAGAAGAATTACCTTAGCGAACCGCTACTGCTTCGGATTGGCCAAACAACTGGGGTTCAAAACTCCTCACTCGAAAGACAAAGGTGCAAAATTATAGTCCGCTAATGAACAATTTTAGTGGGACACTAGCTTAAAATGACGTTTCAGGCATGACTCAAACGTCATTTTAAGCTAGTATCACACTAAAAATGTTCATTAGCGGACTATAATTTTGCGCCAAAGTGTCTGCTATACAAAACTTTGATTTTACCAGTCCTACTCTACGGCAGCCGAGTGCTGGACGATAAGTAAAAAAAGGGGACTTGATACTCGGCACTTTCGAAAAGAAAAATACTTCAACGGATTTTTGGTCCGGTATGCGACGATGGCGACAACACACTCATCATCCCAGTCCTGCTGTACGGTGCAGAAGTATGGAATTTGACAAAATCGGATGAAAGTGCATTAAGCTGTTTCGAGAGGAAAGTTCTTCGGGTCTTCTTTGGCCCCGTGTGCATTGAAGGGGAATGGCGAAAAAGATATAACAGTGAACTTTACGGGTTGTACGACGACATGGACCTAGCCAGAAGGATCAAGGTCCAGGGGCTCATATGGCTCGGCCATTTAGAGCGAATGAACGCACCAATGCTCCATCGACACTATTCCCGAGGGACGTAGGAGGAGAAAAAGACCGGGATTCAGGTGGCGCACTCAAGTGGAAGAGGACCTCAATCAACTTGGAGTGCAAAACTGGAGACAACTAGCTAAGAACCGAGCTAGCTGCCGGAGACTGTTGATTGAGGCCCAAGTTCACAACGGATTGTAGCGCCACCTTAAGTAAGTAAGTATGCGACGATGCCGAAAGGAGGAGAAGATTCAATCGAGAACTGTATGAGCTGTACAAAGATGGGGATGCAGTCCAGAAGGCCAAGAAAAGTCGACTACATTGGCTCGGTCACATCGAGCGAATAGACGACAACACTCCAGCCAAGAAAGTCTTCTCATCCCAGCCCCCAGGTTCGAGACGCGGAAAGAAGACCGAAACTACGCCTACGGTACAAGGACCAAGTGACTGCTGATGCCTGCTGAGTGCTTGTAGAGAGTAAGTTGTCTCAAGATGGCAAACGTTGGTGGTGCCATCTTTTTTTTCACATAAGTTTGTATTGTGTTTTCTCTGCTGGGTTTGACAGATCATCTTGATAGTATTGGTTGTTCCATATACAAAAATCCTGATCACAGTATTTTGCCCAACTTATGCCCAAATTGAATTCATTCGTACACCAAACTACTGAGAAATATCTAGCACTTGGAGAGCCAAGGCCTAAGTGGCTTACTCTCATCAACAATTCTCTGGGGTGCGTGTGAAGAATTGAGGGGACCAACGCAATTTAACGCCGATTCCGTTCCGAGCAGCAAAGTTGAGAAGACCTTTTTCATGACAGATTGATACTCTCGGAAGTTTTGTCAGATCTTCGCAAGAGGCATTTGCATTGAAAGTAAAAAAAAAAAAAATAGTTATCTGTCCGGGGACTTACCCTACTTATCTACATAATTTCATTGAAGTTCTCTTAAGAACTTACTTGCACTAAAGCAAACCTTCTATATCCAATGGAAACCGTGAAATGTATTAGTTTTCTGATTCGTTAAAAACAGCTTGAAACTTTATGCAAACAAAAGAAAATCGAAAAGAAACCAGCAACAACAACAAAATGAAAACTCCCAGCCCATACCTACCTACCTACTGTCTGAATAAAAAAAGGTTGAACAAACTACCGTGACCGCCTCTATAATAATAATCCACAAATTAATTCACTGTCAGTTATATCAGAGAGATACAAAACAAAAATAACAAAAAACAAAAAAAAACGAAAGAGATTCATTCATCATCTAACAATGGAATTGTCGTTTTTCTACCGTTAATGGTTTCCAGAGCACAACATCTTAGCAAACGTCAATCCGCTCCGCACATACCTACACTAAATAAAATACACTTGCCAAAGCCCAGAGGATGATTTTTGATGAACACAAACACAAGAACCTAAGAACATGTAAATTAAATTGATCTCGCTCTCTCTCCGTCTCTCTATGTTTAAAAAAAAAAAAAAAAAACTCTCTCTTCTCTTACTCGTCAGCCGGCAGTCTCATACACACATCTTTTCCTTGCAAATCGTACAATAGCTGGAACATTTTATCTAATGCTTATCAACAATACAAACCTAAACACTATTCTCTCAAAATTGAGCTCAACCTCTCGAGCGATAGCGATAGCACTAACAAAAGCAAAAGCCCCAACCCGCCGCCGACGACGAACGACCGGAGTACGAGCTAGCTGAAGGCTGAACAAACAATCGAAACGTCCAAATTAGAAGGAACACAATCACAAAGTACAATTGCTACAAAGGCAACAACAACAACAACAGCATTCATTGTGTTCTTATAGGTATTGTGAAAATTTGTAGGTGATTGGAATTCTAATTTCGTTTCGCACACTAACACAACCGCCAATCGTTGTAAGTTCTCATTCTTTTCACAGAATAAGGGGGAGTTGATATTGGATTTTCGTTTATCTTGTTTTTTTTTTTGTTTTTTTGGCGCCAATATCTTATTCTTTTTATTTATTTTATTGAATGAACAAAGTAAAAATCAAAAGAGTCACAAGGTTGCCATTTTGTTGTTGCTATTTCATAAAATAATAATTAACAGTTGGTAAAACGACACGTCTCTCTCTCTCTCTCTCTGTCTTCATTACTAGGTTGATTGGAGCATCTAACAAAGATTATTATTTGAATTTACATATCTACCCACATATGAATTATTATTATTGTTATTCCAATAAAAAAAAAAAACAACAACAATGATTATTCAAAGTGGGAGTGGAAAGAAATCTTTGTAGGCGGTCCAAGAAAATATACAAATCACATACAACCTATTTATCCCTTCCCTTACATTTTCACACACACTTAAATATTCCAATGGAGAGCGAGAAATCAACCACACAATACAAAACACAAGACACAAATTTTAGATTATAAATTCTTGCGCAGAGAAAAGGCAAACAAGAGAGTCGAGGTCAGGCTTCAAATACATCACATTGCCTATCTATGACTACAGCCACAACTCTACTCTACTCCCTGTACCTGTTCCTGTATCCTGTCACTACTATAACCATTTGTTTTGAAAATATTTGATGAGAAATGAATGTTATTATTGTGAGAGAGTTTAATCATGTGCGTGTGCACCTGTATTCTTGCTCAATTATTAGATGAGTCAGGACCGTGTTGGTATAGAAGGTGTGGATAATGAAAATATTGGAAATAGGTTTAGGTAGATACATAACAGTAGTAACTCTTCCTGTTGCTGAGAAAACAGAGTTTCTAAAATATCTAATCCTATGTTGTATATGTATTTAGCGCTTCGCATGGCATTGTGAAGTGAATGTATTACTTACTTACTTAAGGTGGCGCTACAGTCCGTTGTGGACTTGGGCCTCAATCAACAGTCTCCGCCAGCTAGCTCGGTCCCTAGCTAGCTGTCTTCAGTTTTGCACTCCAAGTTGATTGAGGTCCTTGTTCACTTGAGTGCTCCCGCCAGCCGGAGCATTGGTGTCCATCCGCTCTAAATGACCGAGCCATCTGTGTCTCTGGACATTGACCCTTGGGCCTCAATCAACAGTCTCCGCCAACCAGCTCGGTCCCTAGCTAGCTGTCTCCAGTTCTGCACTCCAAGTTGCTTGAGGTCCCCTTCCATATGCGTGCGCCACTTGAGTCGCCCCCTTCCTCTCCTCCTATACGTCCCTCGAGAATAGTGTCGAAGGCTTTCCGGACCGGAGCATTGGTGTCCATCCGCTCTAATAATGACCGAGCCATCTGAGTCTCTGGACCTTGACCCTTCTGGCTAGGTCCATGTCGTTGTACAGCCCGTAAGGTTCGCTGTTATATCTTCTTCGCCATTTCCCTTATTTATAGGATTTGCCAAAGCCTTCGTTGATATTACTGGCCTTGAAGCTAAAACATTCAACACAAAACATATAAGCCAAAACGCCAGACAGAACGTCACAATAGACGCCTACAACTTCGAGGTAGTAGAGGAATTTGTCTACTTAGGCAATAACACCAGCGCCGAGACGAATCACTGTTTCTTTTGGCTAAGAAAGCAATTGAGTGGAAAAGCCCTCTCTCGAGCAACTAAGGTAAAATTATACAACACCCTCATCATCTTAGTCCTGTTGTATGGTGCAGAAGTATGGACCATGACAAAAGTTGACTATTGCAATGTTCGTGGGCTACGTACGAATTTTCTTGCTACGTACATCCACACTGTTTCTAACAGGCCAGCTGTTTTGGCGCTGAGTGAAACCCAAGTAGATGAGAATTCCGATCCTACTGAATTTCTCATTCATGGGTATTGCTTAGTGCCATTATTCTTCCTCCACCATGGTCTCGCCGTTTACATTAGGAATGATGTCGCTTATCAATTCCTTCCACAATATGGACGCTGCTCCAACCCTGTTTTCAATTTTATGTGGTTTAAGTTCACCATAAATAAGCACATCATTCACTATTGTTTTCTTTATCGAAGCCCAAATTTGGACAGGGCTTCAACTTCTCGTGAATTTGACGCTCTGTCTGACTCCATCCAAAGAATTGTATCCCTGTATCCTCACACTGAAATCGTTATTACGGGCGATTTCAATGTACACAATTCTTCGTGGCTTCTCCATTCGGGCCAGACAACACCCGAAGGAATGTGTGCTGAGATCTTTGCTGAGTTTAACCACCTAACTCAGCTTGTCACCGAGCCCACTCGAATATCGGACATTAATGGCCAAGCGGAAAATACTCTTGACTTGTTTCTTACGTCTGACCCTGATAAATACACTATCAGTGTATTAACGCCTCTAGGTAGATCAGACCATAGTATTATATCTGCAAATTTCTCGTGTCAAGCTAATCCAGTTAGAGAAAGAGCTCCGAAGAGAACCGTGTGGCAATACGAGAAAGCCAACTGGGACGGTCTCAACAACTTTTTCCGGATCTTTAACTGGTCACTATGCTTCCTCGATAGTGACGTAGACTCCAGCGCAGATATGATTACTAATATGATTATTTTGGGAATGAAAACTTTTATCCCGAATAGGGTTAAAAGCATCAAACCCAAGGAAAAGTCATGGTTTGATTCAAGCTGTAAAGAGGTTATCAGGGAAAAAGAAGTAAAGTTCCGGTGTTTTAGAGCCAACCCAACTGAGGAAAACCGGAACAAGTTTAAACAAGCCAGGAAGGCCTGCAATGCCCATATTCGGCGGACCAAATTTTTACATGACCAAAAATTAAGGCAAAAAATACTGCAATGTCCCAAAGGCAGTAAGAATTTTTGGTCATTTGTAAAAAATATGAAGAACTCTTCTTCTTCCTCAGTCCCTACGCTCGTTGACAATGACACTCCAGTTGTTAGCTCTCTCGCGAAAGCTAACCTTTTTGCTAGGCAGTTCGCCGCCAACTCCTCCCTGCCAGATAGTGTCATGACTCCGCCTGTTCTTGAGCGCGTCAATGATTCCATGGGACAAATCTTCTTCCGCACTCGTTCTGTGGCGAGAGTCCTTAAGGATCTCAACATACATAAGTCCGCTGGTCCGGATGGTATCCCCGCTATTGTTCTGAAGAGGTGTTCTTCCACGCTGGCAAAACCGTTGCGTAAGCTTTTCCATCTATCCTATTCTTCTGGGCTCGTTCCGAGCAGTTGGAAAACAGCATTTGTCCAGCCTATTCCAAAAAAAGGCGAATCCTCCTCTCCCTCCAATTATCGTCCGATTGCACTTACGTCCCTTCTTTCTAAGGTCATGGAAACGCTGATAAATTATCAGCTCAAGAAATATCTCGAAGACCGAAAGCTTCTTAATGACCGGCAGTACGGCTTTCGCAGCAACAGGTCCACTGGTGATTTGATGGTTTATCTCACCGAACAGTGGAACAAATCTTTACATCGTTTCGGAGAAAGTAAGATTGTTGCACTTGATATTTCAAAGGCATTTGATAAAGTCTGGCATCTTGCTCTTTTATCGAAAATGCGTGCCTTCGGAATCGATGAATCCCTACTTCGTTGGATTAGAAACTTTCTTTCGAATCGTTCAATACAAGTTGTATTGGACGGATTCAAGTCTGAAACCCACAATATAAATGCTGGTGTGCCCCAGGGCTCCGTTTTGTCTCCGACCCTCTTTATCATTTTTATTAATGATCTCTTGTCTGTTACTTCTAATCCAATAAATTGTTTCGCTGACGATAGTACCCTTAGCTTCTCATATTCGTTTCCAGATTCACATCCCTCCTCTTCGGATGTGGAACTGCAACGGCAAAATATGATAAGCTCATTAAACTCTGACTTAAACAGCATTGTACAATGGGGATTTAAAAACCGTGTAGAGTTTAATGCTTCGAAAACTCAATGCTGTCTTGTATCGTTGAAGCGAGATATACCCCCTTGCCACTATCCATGAGTGGCACTTGCATCAATGAGACCGAACATCTCGAGATTCTCGGTATGTACATCACTGACCACCTCCTGTGGTCCGAGCACATACGCGATGTCGCCAAAAATGCCGCAAGATGTTTGGGTTTCTTAAGACGGTGCAAGAAATTTTTCTCCCCGTCTGATCTGGCTATTATCTACAAGACTTATATCCGTCCAAAGCTTGAGTACAATTCCCATCTTTGGGCTGGTGCTCCAGCTACTTACTTAACCCTATTGGATGGAATACAAAAAAGAGCCGTAAGAATGATTGGTGATAGAGAGACTTTTAAATGTTTCTCTGTTTACTTAATGTTTGTAATTTTTAATTATGTATTAATCTTGTTTTGTTAACTGTCTTGTTTTTGTTTCATCCATGTGAGTGTTTGTTATGTAATGTTTGCTTACTAACAACTAACACTACACTAAGTGATGAGCCGGTGGTATAACATAGTCTACTATGTTGGCAAACCATTGGTCGTAAGACTGTGCTTGCTATAAGCTCTCTTCGACCAATTCTGATAGTGTAAAAAAAAAAAAAAAAAAGATCACTAACTCATTCACTTCATTGGAACACCGTCGTAACGTTTCGTGTCTCTCCTTGTTTTATCGTTACTTCTACGGTAATTGCTCTAGTGAAATAGCCAGTTGCATTCCACCCCTTAAACAATTCAACCGTAATACCCGCGCTTCCAGGAATGCCCATCAGTTTACCCTCGAGCCCAACTTCGGTCGTACGCTCAAGTATAGAGAATCGTTCTTTAGCCGTACTACGCGAATGTGGAACTCTCTTCCACACTCTGTATTTCCCGATCATTGCTGTGTTCAGGAATTTAAGACCAATGTACACCGGCACCTCCTCTCCAACCCCTTCCCTCTTTCCTAAAGCACTCACTGTGTCTATGGCATAATAAGGGTACAAAAACCCCTTGAGTGTGTGCAGATTATAAAAAAAAAAAAAAAAATAGGCTGTTTCGAGAGGAAAGTTCTTGAGGTCATCTTTGGCCCCGTGGTGCGGCTGGCGGAGACTGTTGATTATGAGGCCAAAGTCCGCAATAGACTGTAGCTCCACCTTAAGTATAAGTAAGTAAGTAAGATTCTTGTACCAGTAGCAACAGCTTTTCGTATTGTCAATTCGCGTTCATTATTTATTCTTTTTGACGGTTTCAACGGTTAAATTTCAGAACGATCGGGGGCGGTATATTAACACATAAGCGAGTTGTATTCATCGATCGCTGAAGCTTGAGCTTTTATGCTCTCGACGTCAACATAATATATGAGATGCACCCTCAAGTCAAACAATTGGTAAAAGTGCGAATACACCCCCATCATTTCAGTTCGACCACGGTCCATTATTGGTATTTATTTTCTCTTTCTCTCTCTATTTTTCTCCTGCGAGAACGAGAAATAAAAAAATAAATTCCGGTATTCATCGCTATCGCGAAGCAAACAAAGTAAAACAAATGGAAAAGAATGCTTTTCTCTTTAACACTGTATCAAGTTCAAGTGGCAAATAACAACAGAAACGGCAAGTGCCAATACTGAACCAACCAACAGGCCAACGACGACAACAATCAACCACAACCCACCAACCAACCAAACAACCAACAAAAATTGACGCATGTCAATTGCTCAACTGAAACCGACCTTCGAACTAATGTACAAATACAAAACAAAAATTCCTTTCTCTCATTCACCAAACAATTTTCATTGTATTGCATGGCGAGAGAGAAAATCAATTCACAATTGATTATTGTTCTTACTTATACTAATCTCTCTCACGGTTCACAACGTACGAAGTCTTCGTTGCCGCACACCTCCACCGGACCGCAGCAAAAGCCAAAGGATCCATTGACGACATTGCAAACTCAATTGTAACAGGTAACAAAAGTACCTGCTTCGGCTACTTCCACCTTCCACTGACAGTCTGCGATATACAAATACCAAAACCACCAGTGCAGTTCACCACCGTCGTCGGTCGTCATACATTGCCATTCTTTCTAACACACTGTACCGCTCTTAGGACTTGTTATTGTAACTGTGAGCTGAGACTCTCTGTTGCTCTGTTGTATGTTGAGTATATTTTGAGTTTTTTTTTTTTTTTGAGAGATGAGAGTTTCGAACTTGGAGATGGAGATGGAGCATCTATCGTGTGGATTAAGTTAGGTATGGACTGAGGTCTGAAAAGTTAAGAAAGATTTGCGCGATTTTATTGAGATTCAGAATTGAGATGTGGCTGATAGCGCGATGGGAGTTCATCGGCCGGCATATTTTATTTATCTCCCATAGTTGGATGGAATTGGAACTTTTCTTGCAGCCGCAACACATTACACATACACTATGTTGTATTGAACCGAATAACATACATACTATGCCATGCATCGCCTCTTCGATATGTGATCATCATCATCATCACCATCGTCGTCGTCGTCGGTCGTCGTCATGTCGTCATTGTCGAATAAATAGTAGCAGTTGAACCGCGTTGCGCAGAGGTTGTTGGGGTGACACTGCAAAGTCACTCTTTTCTTTTAGTTTTGTTGTCGATCGAAGACAGCTATCATACGCGTTCAAAATTGTGTATTTTGTTTGTTTGTTTGTTTGTTATTTTGGAATTTTTTCATATCGAAGAACAAAAACTCTCGTGCCATTGACAAAAAAATCATGAACTTGTGACACTTAACGGCTAATACGTTTAATCAAATATTAATTTTGCGCCTCACACAAATCAAAAAGTAGTAATTTTTTTTGTCAGTGTTTTGTTTGTTTGTTTGTTTTTCCTTTTGGTAATTAAAAATTCGCTGTTATTGTTGCTGCTGTTGTTTTTCGTTCCTGGTCCTTACCAACCAACCATCCTACTTTTTGTTTGTTTGTTTTGTTTAAATAATGCTGTTGCCGTTGTTGTTGTTGTTGGTGTTGTAACAACAACAACATGTCTGATGAGCGATGCTGTCAAAGAGTGTTAACGCATTGATGAGATTTCATTCGCGGATGAGGTGGACCGCCGAGAACGTCGTTCTTGTCGTCGTGAACGGATAGCAAAAAAAAAAAAAAACAAACATGGAAAAAAGTGTGCTTTTGGGCAATTTTCAAAAAAATTGTAACAAAATGGATTCGTAAAAAATAGATAGTGCCGCACTAGTTGATAAAAAATTGATTATAACCGAACGAACTACTGTGCTCTTATCGCTCCAAACAAAAAAGTTAATAATTTTAAACAAATAACGGTTAATATGAAAGTGCTCAATCCGCCCAGGTAATTCATCTTACCAACTTGTTGAAATGTGTCGCACGAAGTTGACACTCAAAAATCTATGTTATCACACAAAATTTATGTTCGTTATGTTTCCGTGCTGTGAAAATCGCAAAGTGGACAATTCTGTGGGTTCATATACCCTCATTTTGTCAAGCAAACAAACGGTGTAAGAGTGGAATAAATCAATTACCTGCGCCTATATACATTTGGAAAGGTTCAAAACATAATAATTTGACGAAAAAGGTACGTAAAACAATTAAATCATTCAAAACAATGTTCTTATATTCAATATGTAACGCAAAATGCTTGCACAGTAGGACGTAGGTACATCTACCAATTAAGTAACGGAAAACATTTTGTTTAGGGAAATTTTTTGCAACATTAATAATTTCTTAAGCCATCAATGATTTCTCTTATCAATTGGTTCTGGTTTTTTCTAACGCACAGAAACAACCACCGCCGCCATGCCGCCGGTGTTTTTTCAAATGTCAACTAGCTATTGAATTAGATGTTGATGTTGCTGTTGATGTTGATGTATATGTTGATCGACATAATATGTTATGAAAACGTGAACGAACGGACCTTTTCTAGGTTGTGCAAGTGTCGCAGTAAGTAAGGAAAACTTGTAAAATTATTGTCAGTTGTTTTTAAGAAAATCAAACATTTTTGTATTAAGCAACATGTTTGATAGGATGAGCCGACTTTATCATAGTCATGCACAAGAAATTTAATGAAAAAAAAACGTTGTTAAATGTCTAATTTTGTTTGATCATTGTATGACCGACGGAAATCCAGCAAATGAACCACATGAAGAGCATACAGCTTCCGTTTATTTGCAGAATGGATATTGAACTGTAAAGAGTGGTAAAAGTGGCAAAGGCATTTTAATCGTGTAAAAGGAAATTCCCAAAAAATAGTGACGCGACAGCTTTTGAAGAGCCAAGGCCAAGGTGCGTGTGAATGAATTGAAGGGACCTACAATCTAACGCCGATTCCGAACGGCAAAGTTGAGAGGTTATTTTGAATAGACCGCTATTTCGGTAGCTGTCACTTTTGAAGCTGTCATTTTTTGACATTTGACAAGTAGAAACTACGCCATTAATAAAAATGGAACGATACACGCTTCAACAACGCATTGAAATTATTAAAATTCACTATAAAAATGGTGAAAATTTGGCAGAGACGGTTCGTAAAACTAAAACATTTTTGGGTCGTCGTGAAGCACCTTGTCGGACCGCAATACAGAAATTGGTGGACAAATTCGAGCTGTTGGGACAAGTTAGTGATGTGAAGAATAAAACCCGTGCACGTCGCTCAAGAACAACTGAGAATATTGCTGTTGTAGCCCAAAGTGTTGAAGAAAACCAGGTTTGTCCATTCCTCGTCGTTCTTTGGAATTAGGCATTCCACAAACGTCATTACACCGTTTTTTGCATAAAGACTTGGGTCTTAAGGCTTATAAAGTTCAGTTAACACAAGAACTCAAGCCGGCTGATCATCAACAACGTCGTGTCTTTGCTGATTGGGTCCTTGAAATGCATGAAAATGATCCAGAATTTCATCGAAAAATCATCTTGACTGATGAGGCCCATTTCCACCTCGGAGGCTACGTCAACAAGCAAAACTGTCGCATCTGGGGCTCGGAAAACCCAAGAGTTATTGTTGAAAAGCCTCTCCATCCTCAACGCGTGACTGTTTGTGCGGTTTATGGTCCGGTGGGGTCATTGGACCTTACTTTTTCGAAAATGAGGCTGGAGCAACAGTTACGGTCAATGGATTGCGCTATCGAGAGATGATTAATGATTTTTTTTATGGCCGGAATTGGATGGTATTGATCTGGACAACGTTTACTTTCAACAAGACGGCGCTACGTGCCACACAAGCAATGAAACCATCGACATCGAAGAGGTGATCACAATTGGCCACCGAGATCTTGTGATTTAACACCTTGCGACTTCTTCCTTTGGGGCCACATGAAAGATAAGGTCTACGCCAACAGCCCAGCATCGATTCAACACCTCAAAGATGGAATTCGTGAGGCTATCGAGGACATAGGGCAGCCACTTTGCGATTTGGTTATGGAAAATTTCATGAAACGGATATGGTTCTGTAAGCGTGGCACGACCATTTGGCTGATGTTGTCTTCCATTATTAACGGCATACCTTCCTCTTTATAATGAAATAAACTCCTGATCATTTATCTCAAAAATGCCATTTTTCTTTGAATATCAAAATAAAACCTCTTATTGGAAACCCTTTTATTACGCTGCCACCAAAAGGATCGAAGTGTCAGTGAAAAATGTGGAAATGTTGAAAAAAAATGTGGTTGTCAGCTTGAACGTACTGATCTCAGGAACAACTAAATCAAATCGAACAATTCTTTTTGTGTTGTATAGTTCATTAATTATGGAATGACTTAGGCTATGAAAAATATTTAAAAAAAACGGCAACTTATTATTCATTTTACTGATTGTTTGAACGCGATTATCCTACCTATCCGACTAACAATCCATGAAGAATCTCAGCCTGAGATACTGCAGCCTTCCATCGTGAACGGTCCCTCGCATGCATTCTTCAGTCGTGCGCCAAAACCAAGCGCTCTGGCATCCGCCAGTCACTTGGTTCTTGTACCGTAGGTTCGATCTTCCTTGTCGTCTTGAACCTGGCCGCTGGGATGAGAAGACTTTCTTGGCTGGAGCGTTGTCGTCCATTTGCTCGATGTGGCCGAGACAATGTAGTCGTCTTTTCTTGGCCTTCTGGACTATATTCACATTTTGGTACAGCTCGTACAGTTCTCGGTTGAACCTACTTTTTCATTCGCCAACGTCGCATAAGAACAATTTCGTTTTAAAGAGAGTCCACTGTTTTAAAATAACTTTGCAACAAAATTCCCATGCGGGCATGATGCACAAGTCGAAGATGTACCTCTGGTGGATGAGATAGAGGCGGACGACCAACGCTACGCGACGTTCGCAGGCAACTGCTATTGGCTATTTGTCGCTTTGGTAATGTGTCATTTGACCATATTTTCTTGTGTCATTTAGCCATAATGGTCACATGACGATTTCTTAAAGCGACAAATGGCCATACTGGGTCTAATGACCATATATTCCAATGAATTCATTCCACAAGCTTTTTCCAATTTCGCGCTGTTGTAATCGCCTCCGATTACAACTCCGTCTCGAAGCTCTTGAACGTTATTGAATTGCATAACGACGCCTGACTAGTATTCTCCAGTGATTCTCTATTGGATTTAAATCCTCAATCCCAGTCTCTAATTCTTCGAGAGACATCGATAGGGGCATTATTATTCTGCTTAATACTTCAGCCCCCTGAAAAAAAGGGGGATCCTCTAAACTGCCCCAACTACAGAAAAATCAGTCTACTTAACATCGCCTACAAGATCCTCTCTGCCGTAATATGTGAACGTCTGAAGCCTTTCGTCAACAATCGAATTGGTCCTTATTTCAATGTGGCTTTAGGTCAGGAAAGTCAACCGAATCGACCAAATTTTCACGTTGCGCCAGATCCTGGAAAAGACCTATGAACTCCTTATCGATACTCATATCCTTTTCATCGATTTTAAGGCCGCGTATGACAGCATCTACAGAGACGAGCTGTATAAAGCTATGTCTAGTTTTGGCATCCCTGCCAAGCTCGTTCGCTTGCGCAAAATGACAATGGAGCACTCACGCTTCTCCATCAATGTTTGCAACGAGCTTACGGAATCTTTCGACGTCATAAAAAGGATTCAGACAACGCGATGCACTGTCGTGCAATTTCTTTAACATCGTTCTTGAGAAGATAGTGCAGAACTCCACCGCACATCGCGTACGCCGATGATAATGATATAATGGGAAGAACAGCGTGATGTCAATGGTGCCTTTTTGAGAATTGAGACAGAAGCGACAAAAATGGGTTTAGCGGTAAATGAGGGAATAACGAAGTATATGATGTCTTTGAGGAAGGACACCAAACACCGACGGCTCGGACAGAACGTCACAATAGACGAATACAACTTCGAGGTATAGTAGAGGAGTTTGTTGACCTAGGCAGCGCCGAAATCAGACAACTCTTGCTAATCGCTGTTTCTTTGGGCTAAGAAAGCAATTGAGCGAAAAAGCCCTCTCTCGAGCAACTAAGGTTAAATTGTACAACACCCTCATCATGCCAGTCCTGCTGTCCTGGGTCGCACTCATATTTTTCAATAGGCATTTGTTTTAACAGAATAAGACCCTCCCGACTGAACAACGGAGGGAATAGAAAATGTTTAATTCCCTTTAAACCTACACATTTTCCTATAATCATGTTTTCTTTCACTGTACAATTCATTCACAGACAATTATAGAACATGAAATCTTTCTTTTCATACAAGTGTAAATCTCACGTAAATTTTACGTGATGCAACCAGACAATACAACCAATAATTATTTATAATAATATAATGAAAAAGCTCTTTTCTTTTTTCTCTCTTGCTTCTCTATTTCCATCATCTTCAATGTAAACCTCCATCTCTTCATTTCGCAAAAGCCCGATTGTTCGTAATCATTTCATAGAAAACCTCATTTACACAATTGTTCACGTATTAGGAGGCATTGTATAAGGATTCATTTGCCACATCATCATCATTGTCGTTCTTGTTATGCCATTTGTCCTTGAGATTTTTACAATAAATATATCACAACATAGAACTGACGCTTACACTACAAGTCAAACGAATACAGTCACTAGGACTTAAAAAAGTCCATAATGTCACATGAATAGAGCAAACCAAGGCAGACATTCAACAGTTTTGAATCTGTATGTCCTGGCAATTGAAGTGTTAAAGATAAAAAAGAGAGAGGAAGAGAGAGAGCGAGTGAGAGAGGGTTATGCTATCAGTCCAGCGTTGCCGCGAAGAAAACAAAAATTAAGGGCCATTTCCAAAATATGCGGTGCCACAAGCCCATTACTTACTTACCTACTTACTTAAGGTCGCGCTACAGTCCGTTGTGGTTTTGGGCCTCAATCAACAGTCTCCGCCAGCCAACTCGGTCCCTAGCTAGCTGTCTCCAGTTTTGCACTCCAAGTTGATTGAGGTCCTCTTCCACTTGAGTGCGCCACCTGAGTTGCGGTCTTCCTCTCCTCCTACGTCCCTCGGGAATAGTGTCGAAGGCTTTCCGGGCCGGAGCATTGGTGTCCATCTGCTCTTAATGACCGAGCCATCTGAGTAGCTGGACCTTGACCCTTTAGTCTAGGTCCATGTCGTTGTACAACCCGTAAAGTTCGCTGTTATATTTTCTTTGCCATTCCCCTTCAATGCAGGCGGCGGGGCCAAAGATGATCCGAAGAACTTTTTTCTCGAAACAACCTATAAGGCACTTTCATCCGATTTTGTCAAGGTCCATATGCTTCTGCACCATACAGCAGGACTTGGATGATGAAGGTGTTGTACAGTTTTGCCTTAGTTGCTTCTCGAGAGGGCTTTTCCACTCAATTGCTTCTTAGCCCAAAGAAACAGCGTGTGATCTCGGCGCTGGTGTTATTGCCCGTGTTTAAAGAGGAGCCTAGGTAGACGAACTCCACTCAACTACCTCGAAGTTATATGCGTCTATTGTGACGTTCTGTCCGAGCCGTCGGTCGGTATTGGGTGTCCTTCCTCGAAGACATGATCAATGGGCAGACATCAAGGTTCATCTCGGTTTCAGATTTTTATCTGTCATCAAGGAGAATCCGGGGCCTCTCCCAGACACAGCCATTGCAGAATGGTATACCAAAATCGTATCAAACTCATCGCCTGTGGAGATCAGAGATCTTTCGATGTCTGCTGGCGACAGAAGTCTGGCCGGCTGTCAAGCTCGACGTTTTGACAAGGGAGAATATTCCTTGCCGACCAATACAGCACGCATAATGCCCCAATAAAGCGTTTTCCAATAAGAGGTGTTATTTTGATATTCAAAGAAAATTGGCATTTTTTGAGATAAATGATCGGATGTTTATTTCATTATAAAGAGAGAGGTATGCCGTTAATAATGGAACACAACATCAGCCAAATGACAGCTACGACCACGCTTACAGGACCATATCCGTTTCATGAAATTTGCCATAACCAAATCGCAAAGTGGCTGCCCTATGTCCTCGATAGCCTCACGAATTCCATCTTTGAGGTCTTGAATCGACGCTGGGCTGTTGGCGTAGACCTTATCTTTCACGTGGCTCCAAAGGAAGAAGTCGCAGGGTGTTTAATCACAAGCCGTGATCACCTCTTTGAGAGATATGTAACACGGTCCGGTGGTCGATGGTTTTATGGTCTCTGCCAAATTTTCACCATTTTTATTGTGAATTTTAATAATTTCAATGCAATGTTGATGCGTGTATCGTTCCATTTTTATTAATGGCGTAGTTTCTACTTGTCAAATGTCAAAAAATGACAGCTTCAAAAGTGACAGCTACCGAAATAGCGGGCTATTCAAAATAACACCTCTTATTGGAAACCCTTTATGATCATGAAACTGATAAAGGAGATAGTGGGTTTTGCTTTAGATCAATACCGAATCTTGGTAATCAATATAGGGAATCACTGGCTCCACTGGCAGCAACCGAAGGCGTAATTAAGTAAGGTTTCTATATGAAATCGTGGTTTGTATATTTACAAGAGAGACGAAGACTCTCCAGAGGGCCCCATTTAGCGGAAGGAAACGCTTCAAAGAATGCCATTATGAAGGTCGATATAACAATACACGTGGAATGGAACCATCGACCTCCTCAGCCTCTAACAAGCCATCCGACGAGGATATTGATCTCGCTGTCCACAGTAATTTCGACATGGAAACTAAAGACTCACTCTGAACGAGGAAGTCCTACTTTATTCCTATACTCAAACGATGACAACGCCGATAACACAGTGTTGGAGGTTGATATGGCTAAAAGTAGCAATGATGCTACCTCCTCATGGCCTCTAAAAAACCTTTTACTCCGGCTGGCCCGATTGGGCACATTTTGGCAACGCTGGCTATCACACAGTCTAACCTCATATCAGCTGGCTGTCTAGAAATTTTATTGAAGAACAGGAACATAATTTAGGAGTCAAACCCGCGCGGCGGCGGGGCGGCGCTAAACAAAGTGTAAAATCCAGTTTCCAATCTGACCCACCCATATCAAGGGTGCAGTTGAGCTGAAGTCTCTATTCAAACGATGCAGGGTGTTGGTTTATGTTGACAAAAGTAACGTAATATTTCTGTGTCTTATGATTTAAGAATATAAAAGGTTACTTGGAAATTTTGAACAATGGCAGTATATTTTCATCTCCCACCCCCTCAGCTCGATTTTCTCTTTCTCTTCTTTGTGATATTATAATTGAATGTTTGTTTTCTCTGTTCACTGCGTTAATTCGGCACACACAAAAGAATAAACGAATATAAAATCTTAAAATACAAACCAAAATGTATAAAAGGTGTCGCAAGGGCGCTTATAGGCTGACAATGTCGAATAAAGGCTACTTGTCTGGTATAGGCTCCCGGGATGCATCGCTTTTCAACTCTAATTCTCTAATTCATCATAAAAAACCCCGACATAATCGGTGTTTGAAAATCAATGTAGAAGATTTTTGAAAACATATAATTTTGCATTCATCTGATCTGTCAAATTTGCATTTGAATCCGGATATCCGGAATACGTCCAACCGACCGAATGAGTCGCAAGAAGTTTATTTTAAGCATCACCAACACTAAAAAAAAGAAAGAAGAAACAGCAAGCAGTGTAATAAGAGAGTAGCAATAGGACAACGTACAAAACGTGCTTGTGCCATTGCCTTGCCATGTCGCTCGTTGGGCGTGCGACCGTGCGTCCTATAGCTTCAACATACCAAACCACCACCACCGTATGTCTTTGCATTGCCGGTCCGGTCTAAGGCAGGCAGATGCAACATTTAGCTGTTCCAGAACTACAAACAAAAAGTCAAGTGTCTTTCCTTGCCTTTATGGCGGTAAAGAAACTTAGCTCTTCGCAGCATAAAACCGAACTGATTTATTGATGCAAGCCCATCTACATCGTAGGTTCGAAAACAAAAAAAAAACAGACACAATTTTAACATAAAATTCCTAGAGATAACGACAGAAAAACAAAAAACAAACACATGCGCGAAACATGGTGTTTTATACTCTGTAGATAGAATAGACTATATACAAAGGATTCATAAGTGTATTAACTTTAAGTGTATCGCTTGACAGACATATGCATGTACTCAAGTGTGGGCAAAAGACAAAACAAAATCAAGGGTATTGTTTTACCATTTAAATGTATAGAAGGCGCGACAATGAAGAAGGTGTGCCCAATTTATGCGACAAAAAGGACGAAACAGTTTTGTTATGTTTGTTTGTGTTTGCTTAAAATTAAGCTTGTTAGACATGTTCTATCTTTCCTGTTACCAGCAGATCAAAGAAATGTCGCGTAGCGTTTTTTTTTCTGGTCGTCGTCCGGAACTGTTCCGAACGATTCTGAATTCGTTCACTTGGCTCAAGACGACAGTTGCGCTTTTATATTTTTCAGAGAGCATCTTGGTCAGAAGAATGTTAAGCTTAAGCTGCTGGTGAAGTAAGAGAAAGCCATAACTACAGCATGGACAGCGGCAACTATATGCTAAATGTTTTCTGACAATTCACCCGTTCAAGAGTGGCTAATTACACACACATTTGTCCAATACTTACTTATGGTGGCGCTACAGTCCAGGTCGGACCGGAGCCTCATCCAACAAACGTCTCCAGCCAGCTCGGTCCTTAGCTAGCTGTCTCCAGTTTCGCACGCCTGTGTGGATCCACCTGAGTCGCGGTCTTCCTCTTCTGCGACGTCCTTCCGGATTGGATTCGAAGACTCTACGAGCCAGAGCATTATTTTCCATTCGCTCAACATGTCCCAACCATCTAAGTCGTTGAACCTTAACTTTTCTGGCTATGTCAGTGGCACTGTACAGTTCTTGGTTGAATCCTCGTCTGTATTCTCCATTTATGCAGACAGGACTCGAAGAATTTTTCTCTCAAAGCCAGCCCAAAGCGTTTTCATCAGATGTTGTCATGGTCAATGTCTCTGCACCATACATGAGGACCACCTTCTACCTTCTACGTCCAAGGAAGCAGCGATTGGCTGTTTCTTCGTTTGATTTCAGAGCTGGGTGTTGTTTTCTGAGTTGATAGCGAATCCCAGATAGACAAAGTCCTTAAACTACCTCGATGTTAAATCTGTCTATGTTGACGTTTGCTCCAAGACAGGACGATGTTGGTTGTCCTTTCTTGTTGACAGCATTAACTTGGTCTTGCCCTCATTAACCGCTAGACCCATCTTCCTGGCTTCCGTTTCAAGACTCACAAACGCTCCACTGACTGATACCAATGTGTCAATGTCGTCTGCGTATCCTAGTAGCTTGACGGAATTTTGACAGATTGAGCCTTTGGTGTTGACGTTGGAGTTTTGTATACACCACATCGCCTTGTCAAAAATATTTTTTTTTACATCAAGAGCGTCCGTTAGGTTTTTTTTTTGCCGACATCTATTGAAAATCTTATACATAGACGAACGAGCGTTTAGCGTTTCTTCGCAAGAGTTCCATGTACCATCAGAGTTTTTAAGATTGGATTTGTCGAGAGAATCTTTCTTAACCTCGATGACTCCAAAGATTCTTCTATTTCACCTACAGAAGGATCTCTATGGGGATCTTTTGGCTATTCTCAATTCTTGTGAACTCGTTTCGGCTTTTCAATGTATGAGTGCCGGTTTTCTGTACCCCGAAATGCGACAATTTTACTTCTTTACATACCCGCCAAGATCAAAATCAGCTTCATCTGAAAAGATGATTTTTTTTTTTGACAAAATCGGCATCTTCTCTAGGTCGATCGTAGGCCCACTTAGCGAAGCGAAAACGCATTGAATGGTCAGTTGCAGTTGGCTTCAACTTCTGAACCAATTGGACTTTGCATGGCGTCATACCAAACCAAGGTCTTTATGCAGAATTCGTCTCAATGATGTCTCCGAAATGTTCAATTGTTGTGAACGACCGACGGTGAATTGATGTTGATGGGCACTTCACGCACACTTTCTGCTACCAGCAGCAATATTCTCGGGTGTACGCACTGTTTTTGGCTTTTAACGCTGTGGTTTATCGATGATTCAATTTTTCACAAAATAACGAACATACGGAGCTGACGGTGCGGTGTTTCTCTTCTTTCAAAACCCATAACGCAATTTTCGCACGAATACTGCAACATTACCATTTCCCAGCGTTGTTCAAGTGTATTCACAACCATATTCGTTCAGCGGAAGGATAATACTAATTATCTGTCAAATCAGACATGAGCTAAGTGTTGCCATTCTATTGTTGCACCTCTTTCCAAAATTTCCCCCTGTTCGATTTATCTTTTGAATCTCGATAAATACTTAAAAAAAGAAAAACAAACATATCCACACTCACTGGCTTCATTCATAAATATAATTTTAAATGAAATTGCTTGGCCTCACAAAAAAAAAAAAAAAACAATAAAAAACCTTTACATCATGCCGCTACCGCCAAGCCACCACCGCCGCCGCCGTCGCCGCCAACACCGACCGCCCCGGGCGACGCTTCTGCCGCCTCGCCCGCCGTTCGCCGCCCGCCGGCTTCTTGACACTACTTATACACTTTGCTCTACTAACACCACTCTATCAATTTTACCACCACTATTTTGCTGCCACTGCCAGCGTCACTGTAACCATACCATAACCATTCATCAGAGCACCGAAAGAGCAATTTTAGAGCCCTCTGGTAATAAACGCGTGTCGGTATCGAGTGGTCTTCGTGTTAAGTGAAGTAGTTGCAGTACTACGGCGGCTGGCCAAAAAAATGAAAAAAAAAAAAACATTCAGTACGTTGTTATGAGTAGTTATGTAAGTATATTTTTTTGGGTTTAAAGTTTTGTGTTTTATTTTTATTCGTACATTTTTTGTTGTTGTTGTTGTTGCTGTTATTCAATGTTCTACCTCAAGGCACGTGCTTGTGAAGAGCTGCGCCTAACGCCATCGATTCTTAATGTGATGCCTTGGCCTCTGATGGATTTATGAAGGGAACATTTATTCAACCATTGTGTGCGGATATATTTAGTAGATATCCTTCCAACCTGAAATTCTCAATATGCTACACGTTACAAGTTTTTTTTTGTTTTTTTGAGGAGAGAAAATCTTTATTTTTCTAAAGATAGTTATTTTAAACTTGCTTATCGGGATAACAATACCGTTTGTAGGCATACACTTTTATAGGAATTATAGGGTAATGGCATCAGTCTCCGCTCAGAACACTCTTTATTTCTATTTATGTTTCATTCAAATCTTAATATTTTGCTAAGACTATAGATATTTCTCCAGTAGTTTGGTGTATGTACAAATGAAATGAAAGTAACTTTAAACATTCGATTTAATAGGATGAATTTTGACAGAGGGCGATTTTTTGGAGTTTGCTTACGATTGTTCTAGTCTCCGGACGATTGTTCTTGTCTCCCGGACGATCTTAAATGGAGTCTCCGGACAGTTCCACATGAAAATTCAATATCTTTTTTCTCTTAAGTGTTGAGTATAGAGCAATTAATTTTCCGGCGTCTTCAGACGATTGTTCTAGTCTCCCGGACGATCTAAAATGGATTCTTCGGACAGTTTCACTTGAAAATTCAATATCTTTTTTCTCTTAAGTGTTGAGTATAGAGCAATTAATTTTCCGGAGTCTCCACACGATTGTTCTAGTCTCCCGGACGATCTAAAATAGATTCTCCGGACAGTTTCACTTGAAAACTCAATATCTTTTTTCTCTTAAATGTTGAGTATAGAGCAATTAATTTTCCGGAGTCTCCAGACGATTGTTCTAGTCTCCGGGCGATCTTAAATGGAGTTTCCGGACAGTTTCACTTGGAAACTCAATATCTTTTTCTCTCTTTAGTGTTGAGTATAGAGCAATTCAATTTCCGGAGTCTCTTGACGATTGTTCTAGTCTCCGGACGATTTTAAATGGAGTCTCCGTGCAGTTTCACTTGAAAACTCAATATCTTTTTTCTCTTTAGTGTTGAGTATAGAGCATTTAATTTTCCGGAGTCTCTAGAATATTGTTCTAGTCTCCGGACGATTTTAAATGGAGTCTCCGGACAATTTCACTTGAAAATTCAATATCTTTTTTCTCTTTAGTGTTGAGTATAGAGCAATTAATTTTCCAGAGTCTCCAGACGATTGTTCTTCTCTGCGGACGATCTTAAATATAGTCCCCGGACAGTTCTACCTAAAAACTTTCAGTCAATTGATTAAGTCAATTGACTAAAAATTAATTAACTGCAGTACTTTTTAACTAGCTTTAGTCAGTAAAACGTCTTTTAACTTAAGCGAGTTTGGTTTTAGTCAATAAGTCTTTTGACTGCAGTCAATTAACTTTAAGTCAATTGACTTTTTCTTAGTCTTTTTTTGACTAAAAAATTATAAATTGAGTTTCGAGTCAATAATATTGAGTCAATACTATTGAACTATTGAAGTACAACAGCGATTTTTTGGTTTGAATTCACTCTGCACAGAATCCTGTTTATGGATTTGTCCAATAATTCATCGCAGTGTGGAACACAGAGAAGGTATAAGTAGAGTCGCAACTCAAGGCATTTTCCTTCTTTCGACTAAAAAAATTAAATTTGATAAAATATACTACCCAATGTATATGTATAGGCTTTTCAATGCATTTCAAATCGCAGGCCGAACCAATACATTTGCAATGGGTAGGCCTGTGTGCTGGGCTCAATAAGGTGAAAAGTCTAGGCTCAATTTTAAAAACCTGCGCTCAAAATTCAAAAATAAGAGTCAGTTAAATTCAAAAATTTAAAAAATAAAAAATAATTGTATGAAATTCATGTTTTAAGTATTTAAATAACAGTACAAAGTGCAGTGCATAGTGTTTTTTGCTTTTTAAATGGTATTCAACTATGATTTACGAATAAAAAACTAAAAAAACACATTTAAACACGTTGGCAGAGTTTATTTCACCCTTAAAACAGTGCGGTCATGTCCTTATTGAATTTTTTTTTTCACCTCTTTCACAGATTCACGGACACGAAAAATAAGAGTAAATTGAGAGACTCACCACAACATTAAATGTTGTGTCCAAAAAATTTTTTTGGACAGTGATTTTTTAAAAAAGAGAGCGAGTTGCGACTCTAGGTAAATAGATTCTCTATGGTGTGGAACATGAACGTACTCATATGTTGTTTTAATTTCAGAGGCCAGGGCCGTATAATTCAGGAGTTACAGAGTGTCAAAAGGTTACCTTGATGGTAGAGTTGGGTGCTAGTTCCTAAACCAGTTTAGTGAAAAATGTCATTTGGCAAAACAAATGTTGTTTGGTGCTACTAGCGCCATCTATGCGGAAAATGTTGGAACTACAAATTTCATATTTTTCGCGACATTAACGCCATCAAGCGGGAAATAGATTCAACTTGTGCCACAGATCGGCATTTTTTTGATTTAGTTCCACTACTGCCCTTCTTGAGACGTATATGTCTTATGATAAAAAAAAGATATATGTCTTATGTTTGCGATATAAATGACCTGTCAAAGGAACTACACGTTTGACTATTTTGGTGCATATTACAATAATTAATCAACGAATACAAGAGTAAATTATTAACAAACGAACATTTCTTTTCATTTCAGATTTGATGAAAATGCTTTAACAAGAGAAAACCAAAAAATTAACTAACTCCATAAAAAAAAAACAAAAGCACAATTGAAGTTTACTTTCATACACAGTTTATTCAAAGGACGTGTGAATTTATTATGTGCCATTTTCGTAAAGTCGGAAGAAATAACTCAACTAGTCAGACCTGTGCATTTAAACGCAAAAAAATAAATAATTTTTATTATATCTTTAAACTATTCAATAAATAAATAAATTTAATTCTAAAATAATATCGTAAAAATTGAGCTTGAAGTGAAAATTTAAAAATAAAATAAAAAAATAAAAAATAAAAATATAAATTATAGAAAATATTAAAAAAACAAAACAAAGCAAATAGAAGTTTGAGGAAAAAATTAAATTTTATGTTGTATCTTGTGGAAACTGGCTTGGATTTGAGGTAAGAATGAACAAAATTTCTATTTGTATATTCCTTTGACAATATTTGCTGTAAAATGGATAAGTTTTACTAGAACAGCAAATATTTTTCTTTAATCATTTAATCCTTAACTTTGTATGGGCTCCTTTTAAATGTTCCTTCATTTTTTATGTTACTGTTTTGGCGTAGCATTTAACTAGCAGAAATATGGTCACTATGACGTATACGTAATTTTCTCCACAATTAACATTTTAACAAATATCTCGGCTACCAGGCTTCCAAAAATCTTGAAACCTATTTGATAGAATTTAGCCAGAACTTTCTTTAGATGTATCATTCGAAGAAGTTTTGGAAGAAGTTTTTTTTCGACCCAAAATTTTGCCAAGTAAGCCCATGATATTTTTAGAAAAATCTTGAAAAATCGATTTCGCTAAATTCGACATATTTTATAGTTCTCGTTATCTTGAGCATATTCCTGAAACCCAAACTCAATTCCGAGCCCTAGTTGCCGAGATATTTGCATCTGAAGATGGTGTATCTATCGGATTACATTTGAATGTCGAATGGGGTCGAAAACCTGCATAATGCAGACAAATCTGCACTTCTGGCAACACTGCCCTGAACGCTGTGCTGATGCTGAACACGCAATCCAATACTCATGGAAAAGGAAATATATATAAAAATTAAGAGAGAAAAAAAAAAACAAAAAAACATACAAACAAAATCACTGTAGCAGTGATTTCATCCTCGTTGTCACACAGGGCGCTTCGATTGTGCGCTAGAGAACGGGTGAAATAAATTTCTTAAATTATGAGAAATCTTAAGGAAGAGGAATAAGAGTAGGGAAGGAAAACAAAACAAGGATATGGTAATGGCTGATGGAACAAACAATAAAACAAAATAACAATATAGAAAAAAAAAATGGACAAACAGAAATGCAAATCTACAAAATGATGTTCCTGTACCTGAAGTCCAGGTTGGCTTGAAGCGATCAGCGATCCCATCTGTATAATATTCTGGAATTCTGGATGGGCTGGAAATGCTTTTGTCAATGACGCCCGAGCAAAAAAGAAACCCGTTCGCCGTTGCTTTGAAGACCCCTTGATGGTTAGTTATATTATAGGTAGATGACAAGGGGCTCGACCGGACCGATCGGTTGGCAACCAGGCAGGCGTGTGTACAACGAAATGATTACGAAAGATACGTGGTGTTGTATGTCGGGCTTTTTGCTCATTGCACTTGTTCTTTTGTTTCGCTAAGATGTTGTGTGTTGAACGTTACAGCATCAAAACATAAGCTAAAGAAGACACAACACCATCAACTGTGAAGAATGTACCGGGGGAGGGGAGGGGGGGGGGTGAGGGGCAGGGGTTAAAGAATTAACAAAGCTAAGAACAGGTACAACTTAAAACAAAGAAATTAAAATCCACGAACGACGAGGACGGCTTCGCATTGCGTTCACCACACCACCACACCGCACCGGTGCGACAAGGTGAAATTCAAAAGTGAAGAGGTTTAAGTTAGTGCTGTTCGTAAACGAGCACACTGGAGATTTGCAAGTTGGCTCCGTCTTTTAGCTTATGTTGATTAAAACCTCTTTTCTTTTACACCAGAAATTGTATTAGTTGATGCTAATGAAGCAGTTCTGAAACGGACAACAATATACTTAGACAATTCATTGACAATCCTGCAAACGTCATTTCTTCGCCCGTTGAAACAGCATGAGAAGCAAAAAATACAGAATACAAACAAAGAATAAATGCAAAACCTGAAAATGTAATAAATTAAAAAAAAAAAAAAAAACAACCAAAGATAAATAGCATATTATCCTGCAAGACGACTTTCGAGCTGCAGGTTACACTCTCCGTTTCGCCTCATCTGCCCGCTTTACATTACAGTCCTTAAACTTTATAGTCTTCCTTCATGATCAGTTTCAGCATCATCAACAAATTCTTTGTTTGTTTTTTTATTTTCTATCCAGGCTTTCTCTGGTTGTTCTGGTTGGTATTTTTGTGTTAATCTCAGTCCAATAGGGCAGTGTATGGTGCCGCGTGAATTATATCGTTGGTCAACGCTTCTCTATGCTTCCCTCGCAAAAAAAAAAAAAAAAAAAAAATTTGACCGCATGCGTGCAATAAATTAAAATCTATAAGTGTAATAAATTCCAATTTAACATGAGATGTCCATCGAATCCCATTCATCATTTTGTTTGTTCTGAGAAATTTTTGTATACGAAGTTTTGAGGTGTAGCTTTAAATGCCTGACTGACGAACATGCTAGCGCAACACGGCGAACACAGAATTGGCGAACATCATTTTCCTTGATGATTTATCTTCAAAGAGTGAGGATTAAGGTTGAGGAATTGAGAGGATGTGTCAAAAAGAAATGCAAGTCATTGCGCGCGAACATCACCCTATATGGCGAACAACGTAACCAACGAACACGAGAAAATCGAAATGTTTAACCAACAGAACAACGAACAACGAGCGCGAGTATTTTGTTTGTTCGTCAGATTGAAGATGTTGAGAGAGCCAACAGCAGGAATGAAGTTCGGAGGTTTTATATCGGAAAGTTGAATAGCTGGCTCAAGGTCATCGAGCAAGAACCGATGCCTGCAGAGCTAAAGAACATCATAGTAGAATCGCAGTCAATGCTGGGGATTTGGAAAGTTCACTTCTGTAGACTGTTGCCGTTAGACTACGAACAAATCACCGCCGGACACGGTGATAGCCACAAATTCCGTGAACCCAACCTAGAAGAAGTGAAAACCGCAATATCACTGCTGAAATCCAACAAAGCCGCTGGAGCAGATGATTTAGCTACTGAGCTGTTCATAGCAGCAGGCGACGAGCTAGATAGGAGCATGCACCAAATCGTCTGTATAAGATATGGTCAGAGGAATGCATGCCAGATGATTGAAACCTCAGCATTATTTGCCCGATCCTCAAAAAGGGAAATCCTCTAAACTGCGCCAACTATAGAGGAATCAGTCTACTTTAATATCGCCTACAAGATCCTCTCTGCCGTAATATGTGAACGTCTGAAACCTTTCGTCAAGAATCTGATTAGTCCTTATCAAAGAGGCTTCAGCCCAAGGAAGTCAACCGCATCGACGAAATTTTCACGTTGCTGCAAATCCTGGAAACGACCTATGAACTCCGAATCGATACCCACCATCTTTTCATCGATTTTAAGGCCACGTATGACAGCATCTACAGAGACGAACTGTATAAAACTATGTCTAGTTTTGGCATCCCTGCCAAGCTAGTTCGCTTGTGCAAAATGACGATGGAGAACTCACGCTGCTCCATCAAGGTTGGCAACGAGCTTACGGAATCTTCCGACGTCAAAAAAGGATTCAGACAAGGCAATTTTCTTAACATCGTTCTTGATTCTTGATTCTGGTATCCCTAAATTGCATTGGCTTTTCAACTGGCTGGTCTAAGGTTCAAAATCCAAAGATGAGAACTTAAAAATTATTTCAATTAACAATGAAAAATAGACAGCACCACTAATGAAAGGAGTCTGAAGATCGGCTTGGCAACCGTGAAATAGCTATAACTCCAGCCAAAAATGGAATTGACGGGAAAAAAGCCATTGGTGGAAGCACCTCTAAAAAAAAAAGGTGTTATTATTCGCATACAAATGAAAAATTTTGCAGATGCACAATAATGTATCAGGAAAAGTGTTGATAAAGCACGAAAAATAATATGTGAATTACAAACATACGTTCGCCGAACATAATCGTGCTCGCTATAAATTCGTCGTGTAGGAGATGGCTTGCGAACTGTTCGCCGTGTTGGCAAACATTTTCGATTTTCTCGTGTTCGTCCGTTTCGTTGTTTGCTTGCGAACTGTTCGCCGTGTTGGCAAACATTTCCGATTTTCTCGTGCTCGTAGGGAGATGATCGCGAACAAATCTCATTTTTTCTATGATGAGTTATAAGCGCCAATGACACATCCTCGCACTTTCAAGAATCAACACGTAATGATGTTCGCCAATTATGTGTTTGCCGTGTAGGGAATAACTCAAACGAGCATCACTCGAACATTTGTTTGCTTTCAAAACTCGAAACTTTGGTCCAAAACGGTACCCTTTCATAGAACCGTTTTTTTTTTTTATAAGATTTTCTCGAAAAATAAATGTCAGATCAGCACGGGGCACCTCTTCTTAAAGATACAGGCTGACAGTCAAGTCTTTGATTTCTGTGTTTGTCCATATGTCAACATGATCAATGAGAATATATTGATGTTCCATTGTTTGAGGTAGACCCGTCGTCCGGTCATTGTACATTTAAACATGTGTCCATCTGTCAGCAATTGAAACATAAGCCATAACTTCTCCCCGGGCTTTTTGAGAGTAAAGTAAAAAAACAAAATTGTATGTACATTATGTACCTTGGTACTTGATGATCGCTCCCTTTGAATTAATCCTGAAATGCGCGCCAAGATATTAAGTTCTTCCACTGCACTGTGTGTTGCAGTTGCAGCCGCGCGCTGCTGTATAAGCTTGGCAACGTGGTGCGGCGTATTTGGTTCAATCCTATTGGAGAAATGAAAGCGGCAGCCACAGTGTTTTGTATTGTGTTTGTGCATCACTGTTTTGGTCAAATTCACTTTGTCGTTACGTTGTAAAATTGTTGAGGTAAGCGCGACGCGTTTGCAAACGATCGATAGGCATTGATGTCGCGCTTTATACCCATGCGGTAGTTTAGTCAGTGCAATTCCAGGGCATCTATTTTGGACAGAAAGACAGACAAAGAGGCAACGAATATACAACAGTAACATCAAACTAGAAACATAACAAATAGTCACACACACATACACAAGGCTTGAAGGTTCACAAGCCCAAAAGAACGATCGTCGGCTTCGGCTGATGCAACGAAACACACATCAAGTGATCAAATAGACAATCACCAAAACGAGATGGGAAGTTCATATAGTTATAGCTAGCTTTAGAAGTGCTGGTGATTTGATGACTACAATGACGACAACGATGATGATGATGATGATGATGATGATGATGATGATGATACGATCTGAAACGTGGGACTGAACTGAGGGATTAAACGTACCTACCTCTGTTCTATTTCGTTGTTGTTCGGTACTCTTACATTCATACTTCAGACATTTAAAATCCAGTATTTAATTAACTGCATGGTTCCGCTAACCCTTTGCAGGTACATACAGCACTCAATCAATGCAAATCTATCCTTGAATTTTAACTAAAGGCTCCGCCAAATAACTCCTTTTTTTGAAAATGCTATAAAAAAAAAAAAACTACGGAATATTTTCTAAAATTTCTTTTTTTATTTGAAAGCACAATCCTTCCGGTTAAAAATGGAAAAAAATTTCATTCAAATGGCTGACACGGCTGGCCTGCAGAAGCCTACACCATCGGTCCAATTTTTAAGCACATTATCGATTGTCCTTCCTTTCCTTATCCGGCTCACAATCCATGAAGGATCTCAGCTTGAGATACTGCAGCCTTCCATCGTAAACGGTCCCTCGCTTGCACTCTCCAGTCACTGCCGAAACCAAGCGCTCTGGCATCCGCCAGTAACTTGGTCCTTGTACTGTAGGTTCGGTCTCCCTTGTCGTCTCGAACCTGGGGGCTAAGATGCGAAGACTTTCAGGGCTGGAGCGTTATCGTCCATTCGCTCGATGTGGCCGAGCCAATGTAGTCGTCTTTTCTTGACCTTCTGGTCTACATCCAAATCTTGGTTCAGCTCTCGTACAGTTCTCGGTTGAGCCTTCTTCTCCATTCGCCATCGGCGCATATGGGACCGAATATCCGTCGAAGGATTTTTCTCTCGAAAGGGCCCAGTATCAATTCCCCCGTTTTTACTTATCGTCCAGCACTCGGCGCCGCCCTAGAGTAGGGATGGGAAAAGCAAAGTTTTGTAGAGCAGACACTTTGTCTTTGGAGTGAGGACTTTTGAACCCAGTTGTTTGGCTAATCCGAAGCAGCAGCGGTTCGCTAGGGTAATTCTTCTTCGGATCTCCACTAAGGTGTCATTTGTGGGATTCATGTTTGTTCCTCAAAATTGCTGCTACCAACAATGACGTTTTGTTCTAGGCGGTGGACAGATGTTGCTTTGTTTGTTGACATAGCATTTACTTTGTTTTGTCCTCATTCACTTCATCCGCATACCCTAGGAGCTGGGTGGACTTGTTGAAGATAGTGTTTTCCGTGCTCACACCTGCCTTTCGCTCTGCTCCAGGGATTATGATGAAGATGTCACATAAAAGCGCATCTCCTTGCCTAAACCCTGCGCATGTTTGGAATATCGATTGTGTGCAGCTGTATTTCGCGAATTTTGTGCTTTCAATCGTCAATTGTCTAGCTTGTCGGAGTAGCACTTATCCTTTACAGTATCCCACAAATAATAGTCCAAAATGGTGTCAAATCACAGCTCCGAGTTGGGAAAACGACATCAGCTCTGCGGCTTACACTGCGATCTTCATAAACAGGTCGCAAAACAGGATGCGTGCGGGTTTTCTGGGCCCCAAATGCTACAATTTTGCTTCTTTACATACCCGCCAAGATCAAAACCAGCTTCATCTGAAAAGATGATTTTGTTTTTTTTTTTTGGCAAAATCGGCATCTTCTCTAGGTCGATCGTAGGCCCACTTAGCGAAGCAAAAACGCATTGGATGGTCAGTTGCAGTTGGCTTCAACTTCTGAACCAATTGGACATTGTATGGCGTCATACCAAGGTCTTTATGCAAAATTCGTCTCAATGATGTCTCAATTGTTGTGAACGACCGACGGTGAATTGATGTTGATGGGCACTTCACGCACACTTTCTGCCACCAGCAGCAATATTCTGGGGTGTACGCACTGTTTTTGGATTTTAACGCTGTGGCTTATCGATGAGCATTCACTTTTTTCACATGATTACGATCGTCAGAACTCTGTTTTCTGTATTGTTTGCTGCAAATTTTGTATTGTTAATTTTGCTGACTTCCATGTATCCGATAACAATTGTTGCAACACGCTCTTAGAAAGTTGTTTCCCCAGCAAAAGCAAATACAATGTTTGAATGCATCTAATCAATAAAATAATCATCGCTTCTCTACGTCTCATGTAAAAACTAACCAAAAAGCACAAATACACTTTCCGCATTTGTAATCGCACTGACGACATGACATGCGCAGGTTATACTGATGCCTGATGAAGCTTATACTTAAGTCTAAGCGATTGCCACACGCTAACTGTTTTTGTATGTAAATATTAGCTTCTCACCCTTTCACCCTTTTCAGTTTTGTTGTAAGAAATGAAATGCGATCAAATCAAATATGGAATTCGATCAACTCTTAGATTGTGACTTGCGACGCACGTCTCATTTTTTTTTTTTTTTTGTGAGCGTCTGCTAAAGGGTTTTCCAATAAGAGGTGTTATTTTGATATTCAAAGAAAATGGCATTTTTTGAGATAAATGATCGGATGTTTATTTCATTATAAAGAGGAAGGTATGCCGTTAATAATGGAACACAACATCAGCCAAATGGCAGCCACGAATACGCTTACAGGATCATATCCGTTTCATGAAATTTTCAATAACCCAAATCGCAAAGTGGCTGTCCTATGTCCTCGATAGCCTCACGAATTCCATCTGTGAGGTCTTGAATCGACGCTGGGCTGTTGACGTAGACCTTATCTTTCACGTGGCCCCAAAGGAAGAAGTCGCAGGGTGTTAAATCACAAGCCGTGATCACCTCTTCGAGAGATAACACGGTCCGGAAACTTTTTGCGTAAAACATCGATGGTTTCAGTGCTTGTGTGGCACAAAGCGCCGTCTTGTTGAAAGTAAACGTTGTCCAGATCAATACCATTCAATTCCGGCCATAAAATCTCATTAATCGTCACTCGATAGCGCAATCCATTGACCGTAATTGTTGCTCCAGGCTCATTTTCGAAAAAGTAAGGTCCAATGACCCAGCCGGACCATAAACCGCACCAAACAGTCACGCGTTGAGGATGGAGAGGCTTTTCAACAATAACTCTTGGGTTTTCCGAGCCCTAGATGCGACAGTTTTGCTTGTTGACGTTAGCCTCCGAGGTGAAAATGGGTCCCTCATCAGTCAAGATGATTTTTCGATGAAATTCCGGATCATTTTCATGCATTTCAGGGACCCAATCAGCAAAGACACGACGTTGTTGATGATCAGCTGGCTTGAGTTCTTGTGTTAACTGAACTTTATAAGCCTTAAGACCCAAGTCTTCATGCAAAAGATGGTTTAATGACGTTTGTGGAATGCCTTATTCCAAAGAACGACGAGGATTGGACAAACCTGGGTTTTCTTCAACACTTTGGGCTACAACAGCAATATTCTCAGTTGTTCTTGAGCAACGTACACGGGTTTTATTCTTCACATCACTAACTTGTCCCAACAGCTCGAATTTGTCCACCAATTTCGGTATTGCGGTCCGACAAGGTGCTTCACGATGACCCAAAAATGTTTTAGTTTTACGAACCGTCTCTGCCAAATTTTCACCATTCTAATAGTGAATTTTAATAATGTAAATACGTTGTTGAAGAGTGTATCGTTCCTTTTTACTAATGACGTAGTTTACTTGTGAAATGTCGAAAAATGACAGCTTCAAAAGTGACAGCTACTTGAATAGCGGGCTATTCAAAATAACACCTCTTATTGGAAAACCCTTTAGAAGTTAGTTAGTTAGTTTTAAACTCCTGCAATCATATCAACAAAATTGATATGAAAACAATTTTCTATTTTTAACAAGAAGATGTGCGTCGCCGAATCCTCGAGGACTTATGTTACTACACAGAGGAATCTCTTCCAGCTTGAAGAAAATTAGAGAAAAGCGGCTTCTGCAAAAATATTGATGACTTACAACCACTGATCTCTATAATACACTGGATAGCGTATCCATACAGAAAAAGTGACTCCATTTGAAGATTGTTATAAAGTCGAAAAGGGAAAAATTCGTATGGCAGTATAACAAAAATAAACGACAAAGAATCCCTTGTCTCTATATTACTGATCTCTGTATCAGTGCAAAAAACAGAGTAGTTTGTTTTCAATTATAGGCGTTTTTCTTTTTTTTAGTTCGGAGCATTGTATATAGAGAATTAATGTTATGGTTTTTTTTTTTCATTTTTATAATTGTACTAGCTGACCCTGCAGACTTCGTACTGCCTCAATCGATAATCGATAAGGATAACCCTCTACCACTCTACCCAACCCACTACCTCCTTGTGCTACCCAGTACGTCTACCCATATCCGCTAATCCGTTACGAAACTACTCTGTTACGCTTCCAATTATTTCTACACGCTTACCGTTACACCATTAGCCAGAAACCCACTTCTCATTACCCGCAACGCGCAACCAATTTTTTTTTTGCATTTCAATTTTCCCATTTTTTTTTTACTTTTTCTTGCTTGCCAGTTCCCCATCACAAATTTTCCAGTTTCCCTTTGGAAACCAGTGAGTTTTCCGAGTTCCTTTCTAAAACCCATTTTTAAATTTTCCAGTTTTCCATTTGAAAACCTCTACACCTAATATTACATGGAACTTTCCCTTTGAAAACCAATGAGTTTTCCGAGTTTCATTCGAAAACCAATTTTGAAATTTTCCAGTTTTCCATTCGAAATTTTCCAGTTTTCCACTTGAAAACCAATGCATCCACAATTTCATGCAATTTTCCATTTGAAAACCAATGGGTTTTCCGAGTTTTTCATCAAGAACTTTCTATTTTTCCATTCTAAAACCCATTTTGAACCAAAAAATTCCAACCAAAAATATCTAATTTCCGACTTTTGTTTGGTTCTTCCAGTTTTTCCACTCTCCCATGAGGTTTTTCCATTTTTTTTTTCACAGAAATCATCACTGAATACAACATTATCAACCATGAAAATTTCACAAACATCTGTTGGGCCATTTCGGAGTCTATAACAGACATACAAACAAACACACATCCATTTTTATATATATAGAGATTAATAAATGATATAATCGACTTTTATTAATTACAAAACTGATATTCTCTTCCATAACAACTTGTTTCCTTCACCATTTAAATTATTCGAAACATTTCTATTCATTGTTCAGACTCTGTTCAGATGTAAAAAAGAAAGACGACTTAATTTTTGTTTTTTTTTTTTTTTGGTTAGACGTCAAAAAGTCGAAAATCGACACTGACTGTCATCTTCAAATGGAGTCAAAAAAACTGTTATACTTTGTAGGTAATACACTATCCAGTGTAATATAGAGATCAGTGCTTACAACTTATAACCCTCTTTATTAAGTTTCCTTATGTCGCGTCGGTCGAAGGGTCTTTTCTCATTTCTCCTTTTTGTTCGGTACTCTTCTCTTGCTGCTCTTTTTTTTCCGTTGCAGCATTTTTAAGCGCGTGCAATAACAATAACACGCATTCACCATCATACCACGGGTTCTTTTTCGGGGGTGGCTGATGGTAACCTAAACCTAAGAAGTGCGTTTTTGCGCTGACGATAGTTGACTATAGTTTTTATGTCAAAAAGAAAATGGTTGATGTGTCATAGTTGAAATAGTTAGAAATAGTTGAAATCATCCAAAAACGCTTTTTAGTTAGGTTTGGTTGATCTGTCAAACAAGAAAAAAAAACAAATCTTTTGAGGTTACATTTTTCTTTTCTTTTGATCATAACAATTTTTGTTGCTCTAAATTTATTTCAAAAATTCAAGAATGATCTTGATATGGTAAGATTTTAAAGCCAATTGAGATGAGAAAATATTTATTTATTTTTGAACAACCCACAGCAAGAAAAGAAAAGATAAAGAGACTGAAGACCACCCTCCATAAAGAAATCTTCAAGCTGTTTCAAGTAAGCCAGCTCCTGATATTCTCCTAATTGCGGCTCCCAGATTCAGTGAAAAACTCTCAATACCAATATCTAGTTCGTGATTTTATATAAATAAACGAAAAAAGTCTTTATTCTCCGAAACTAAATTAACATTTTTTATTGCTGACAGACAAACATAAAAACAGTGAATTCAAATATGTATGCCGATTTCGTCCTTCAATCATTGATTTGGGTTTCCTTATGCTTGACTTCTGCGGGAGCGTCATTGAGCTTCCTCTCCAAATTGTCCTTTGCTCCTGTGATCTTCGTAATTTTCTCCTCAGTCAGCTCCATTCACCGCTGCGTCAATTTCTTCTCATGCAGAGTAACTTCCATTTGCCGTTCCTGCGGACTGACGTTCGACAATCATTATGCTCATGGGCAGTGGCCAACTTATCCTCCAAAACCATGTCCATGTCCTCGAGTTTTTCGATGACTTTTTGTAAACTAACCGAACGTAGACGCTGACTGTTTTGGCCATCTTTGGCAGCCTGCAAGTCGCCACGCAGTTGCAGTTGAAATAGGAGTGTTTGCGGGTTGCAGTATAGCCAATTCGATTGGAAGGGTTTGTGACCGGTAAGAGAATGATTCTTGAAATTGGTGCTGAATTAAAAGCCACTTGGAAATGCGATCATTTCCTTGGTGTGTATCTCCTCGTAGTGACTGAGGATTTTCAGTTTGACTCGTGAAGTTTTAAAATTTGTAAGGGGAATCTTATTTTCCTTATATTTTTGAAATTAAATATTTTTAATTGAAGATGAACAGAAATCTTTTGATTGAATTAAATTTGCGGCGGCACGGATACGGACAACTACGACGGTAAAAAATGCACGAACAGAATGTTTTTTTTGAGTCATTAAAAACACCATTAAACAGAAAAAAAAGACTTTGACACATCAACCATTTTCAACTCACCTCCTGAGTAGAGTTGGGAATAGTTAGAAATAGTTACAATTTGACACTTTAACACTGACCGCAAAAACGACAATTGTGGTTACGAAACGTAACTATTGGCGTGCAAAAACGAGAAATAGTCAACTATAGTCAACTATAGTCAGCGCCAAAACGCACTTAAGGTGGTCTCGTCGGCTGCATTTTTTATTATTTCGCGATTTTGTTTCCACAAGGTGTTGACATTATGTGATATTTGGAAGGACGATGGAGAGTTGCTCACTCATCAGGCGCTCACTGTAGTCTTTGGCATTATGCGGAGTATTAGTAGTAATCAAGCTCTAAACTTAGCCACTACCAGAAAGTGGTCAGAAATCGATATTCGCTACTGGGAAAGTGCGCACATTGAAGATGTGCGTGGATATGTGCCTTGCACCGATTACCACATGGTTGATTTGATTGGTGCGGTCATCGCTCGCCAGGCTGCTGGTGTTTAGATCTTTCATTTCGATACCGAGCTGCAACAAATTTGATTAGTCGCAAGTTGTTATCTGTTCTTCTTCTTCGTTGAGGCTGTGCTCTCCAACTATAATCCGACAAAGATTTCTTTCTTTCCAATTTTTGCATTGAAGTCTCTGAGTACGATTTTGACGTAGTACTCTCTGGGTAGGCTCTATCCACAGGAGGCCGTAAAAATCAACCTTGCTAGACTCCTCAGCTTTATCGGTATAGGAGCGATTGACAGTTTCATGTTTTTGAGTTACACTTGGGGTGTAGAGTGTTCTTATACATTCCAGGTTCAAACTCTCAATGCGTATAGTCCGTCGTCGTTCCGGGTCTGGGTACCATAAGAGGGGGGTCATTTCTGAACAATGCCAAATCTGCTGAAAGTCGGCCTTATTTCGCTTGGCCTTATTACACGGCAGCGTATATATAGCATCCAGCTCATACATAGTTCACTTAAGTGTAGTGCAGCAGTAGCAACAAAAATATCGACTAGTTTGTCTAATACTAAAAAATACATATAAACCAGAGAGTTATTATTAATCACAAGAAAAGTAACAAAAATATGACGAAGAAAACCTGTTGCACTCGTCCGTCGTTGTTATTGTTCATGTTACCGATGACGACGACGCGACGCGACGCGACGACCGGTAGCTGCAGCTCGGTGGCGCAGTGGTAAACATTATTCGAAGTGTTCTTTTTGCATATTTACCCACAAAAAAAAATCCAATGATTAGTATCAGCTCCGCCGAGAAGAGAAAGAGAGATATGAATGATGTAATTCAATAGCGTACTGCAAGTGTAAACTTGTTGTGTACTCACTTGATTATATCGGATAAGCGATGATGAGACGAAGAAAGGAACAGGGGGAAGCGGAGTGCAGAAAAAGAGTCATTCAATACTTAAAATTTAACTGGTTTGCGTTTGTCCGCAATTCTGTTTACGTCGCGTCGCGTCCGTCGCTTGCTGTCAATCGCAGTATCGCAGTATTTTAAAATTTCTTACTTACTTACTGAACAAACACCAAGTATTTGGATTTGTAATTGTTACTTACTTCGAGTTCAATGATAATATCCTAGCTCCACTACAGAGAGATACAAAAAAAAAGTTACATTGCGTGGTATAATTGATGATAAGTTCTGTCGAGTAGTCGAGAACCATATAGTATTATTGGTTAGTGTAAGTAGTAAAGGGGATGTTCTACATTTGTATACAGTTTGAGAAAGACTTCTGATTGGCTTTGATTGTTTGCCCAGAAATTTAAATAAAATATAGTGTCGCGACAGCCCTTGAAGAGACAAGGCCTAAATGGTTGTGAAGAATTGAGGGGACCAACGCCATTTAACACCGATTCCGAACGGCAAAGTTGAGAAGCACTTTTTGCATGACAGATTGATACTCTTGGAAGTTTTGTCAGTTCTTCGCAAGAGGCAGTGCCCGTGAAAGATGAAATAAGAACTATGGGTACGAGTAAAGCTCGAACCCACTACGAATCATCGATTTTAAGGCCGCGTATGACAGCATCTACAGACACAGAGACGAACTGTATAAAGCTATGTCTAGCTGCCAAGCTCGTTCGCTTGTGCAGAATGGCGATGGAGAACTCACGCTACTCCATCAAGGATGGCAACGAGCTTACGGAATCTTTCGACGTCAAAAAAAGGATTCAGACAAGGCGATGCACTGTCGTGCGATTTCTTTAACATCGTTCTTGAGAAGATAGTGCAGAACTCCAACGTCAAAACCAAAGGCACTATCTTCCCCAAAAATCTGTTCAACTTCTCGCGTACGCCGATGATATTGCTATAATGGGAAGAACACAGCGTGAGTAACAGAAGTGGCAAAAATGAATTTAGCGGTAAATGAGGGAAAAACGAAGTATATGCTGTCTTCGAGGAAGGATACCCAACACCGACGCGACGGCTCGGACAGAACGTCACAATAAACGCATACAACTTCGAGGTAGTAGAAGAGTTTGTCTACCAAGGCTCCGCTACAAACACAGGCAATAACACAAGCGCCGAGATCAGACGAAGAATAACTCTTGCTAATCGCTGTTCCTTTGTTGCACGAGAAGAACTGCTGGGAAATTCAAAAGCCATCCGCTCAAAAGGTGTATCTGAAAGTGAAGGCATATACGCTCGCTAGATATTCATGTGCAGTCAAAGTCAACCCAATATTGAAAGATTGAAAGAGAAACAATATGAAATGACAACTCGCACATTTAAGTCAAGATTCACCATCGGTAACGTCTAACGTATCATCTGAGCGTAGTAAAGTCATCGCTGCATTTCGGTGACTTCGCGTTGCGACTATACAACACAATTCTATTATTTTTGCAAAGAGTGTACTGTTTCCTAACGGAAGCTGGTTTTTTTTTCAAATTTCATTTCAAACAAGACATAAGTGATTATTGGGATGAAATCTTCATGCGAATGGTACACATTTGAAACGATTTGACCGTCTCATCATACTGCCTAACGTACTGTGTTTTTTTTTTTAACATTTCAACGTCGACAATAGAGTTTTTTTTTTCTTTCAGTGCTTGGAATGGTCTTTATTGCGCAAAGACATGGGTCTCGCTATTAATGCATGGGATGATGGGACGAAGACAACAAACGATCGAACGAGCATAACAAATGAATGCAAAGTTTCTTGCGCTGCCGCTCACTGGCTGTCAAAGTTCGACAATGAGGAATATTCATCACATATTGTAGACGCCAAGTTGCGCGAGAACAAAAGGACCTTTATTGTTAAACTTAAACAATGAAGAACAGACGTTTCCTTTTTTATATCTTATGAATTGTTTTGTCTTAAGCAATTTGAGAGTTTTATTACAGTAAATGACTTCAAAATTCTAGATGTACGTTGTACACACGATGTATATAAACTTAATAAATATAAAAAAAACAGGATGTTCTTCGATTGCCTACGAACAGACCTTTGTTCTCGTGCATCACTTGATATAGACTAACCTGGGACAATTGCGAACAATTAACATTTAAACAAATATCTCTGCTACCAGGATTCAAAAAATCTTGAAGCTCATCTCAATGAATAAAGCTCGTCCAGACCTTTCTTTTGATGTATCACTCGATGGGTTTTGGAAGAATATTTTTTTCGACCCAAAATTTTGCCAAGTAAGCCCATGATATTTTTAGAAAAATCTTGAAAAATCGATTTCGCTAAATTCGACATATTTTATAGTTTTCGTTATCCTGAGCATATTCCTGAAACCCAAATTCAATTCCGAGCCCTAGTTGCATCTGAAGATGGTGTATTTATCGGATTACACTAGCCTAAGGACAAAAACCAAAGAAAAAAGTTGCTGATAGAGGGTGAACAGACCTTTATTTTCGTGCATCATTTGATATTGGCTTCCGGGGAAGCATGTAATTATTTTTGTCCAAATTTTGACTGAAATACCAGGCGACCATAGAATCCTTCTTCAGATGATGCCATCATCATGTGCTCAGGGTTGAACTGAAAAGCCAAAAACTATTCAAAAAGTAAATACCTGTGAAGGAAAATTTAAAAAGTTTCGTTAAGAAAAATCGTTTAATAACCACAGTAACCATCAAGTGTTATCTTTAAAAAACTGGATGAAAACCTGTCATTCTACTCTAAACGATGTAATAACTTGTAGACTTGCAGAAGTTGCAATGTGTTTTCCTTTCTTTTCTGTTAAAAGTATCCGTCCGACGCGACCGACGTGCGTCGACCAACCAAAATTAAAGAAGTGTCTGGCTGTGCAGAAAAGATATAGCACGGTACGTGTTATAGACAGCGCCATTTCAGAAAATTTCCCCACCCGGCTTAAACGGGTCCATCCCCCCCTCACATACGATTTTATTCTTGATGTCTCAACACAACCTGCATGCTCAAGCTTTTTGCCACAACGATCGTAAATCAATTGTTAATCACCCTGTTTTAAGTCTAATAAGTATAAGTTCTCGTTATAGTCACGAGTTGAATATATGGGTACCTAACGCTATCGCAAACCCCAACTGGAAAATTGTGGCCCAGTGGACAATCGAAAGGGTATGGGCTGACCGAATTTGATCTCTAAACATCGACGAAAGTATATAAATTATTTTGATCTTGGTTGATCGCATTGCATCAAGTCGCTTTGCCGACTATACCCATCCGCCGCGGAAAGAAGTTGAAGATGTATCTAAAAAGTCCCAAGTGGGACAATGTTTCAAGTTGTAATTGTTATAGGCAAAATACTGAAAACCGACAAACCAGAGCAATGGACAAATAAAACAAAAAGTGTTATTTCTCTACCATCAGCTAATACGAAATACCTGTCTCCCAGATCCTGATATTACCAACTAGTATATCTAGACTCGTTTATGGATATGCGTCATTTTGTTGTAGATACACTTGTGATTCGCATTCGGGCGATGCTATGCGATGTAATATGAATGTGATTCAGATCTATGTGGTGTATAGGTAATCAGACGCGCCAGTAGTGGCCAGAAGAATGAAGGCTGAGGGATCGATTGAGGGTGATGGTAGGGTTGAGGTAGGTAGATTCGTGATAGAAAATCTTCATGCGTCTTCTTTCTTTATTCCAATACAACAGAAACTTCAGCAGTTTTAATTTATACCAGCGAAGGTGCCAGGTACACCCAGAGTAGGTATAATAAACTCAGCGACAACTACAAGTTGCTAGAGTTTGAGTTCGATAGCATTTGATTTGGTAATTCAAGTCTGTTTTGTTTTGTTTTTTTTTTTGTTTGCGCAATGAGGAGAGAAATTCAATTGCGAACAGGTTGACTTCCGGTTAGTTAAAGAAAAAATGGATGAGTTGTCACACAAGCCACCTCGCTTGGTGCCTCAAAAACTTGTACAAAAAAAGCTAAACAAATTTAAGCACTTTCTTATAGATCAAAAATTTAAATGATATTTCATGCAAGTATGTCAACACTAAACGGCCCATATACACAGGTGTATGTGTGAGGAGATGTGCGCCGTGTCTGGTGGTCTGGTGTGTGCGAAACATTTTTCGTGGTGAGAACTGAGAAACCGTTTGAGTAAAAATCCAAAACTTTTTCGTGTGTGTGTGTATGCCACGATCGGCGTGGTGTCTGTGGGGATGTCTGTTAAAAAACATTGCATAACATTAATACAAACTTTTCCTTCAATATTTTATCAAGCGGTAATTGTCATCCATTTTTTATTTCTCAACAAGCTTTGAGTAATTTCCGAAATATAATAAGAGCGAAGGTTTAAACTATACATTCGCCGAATTCCCATCATTGAATCAATTGTTGATTGGGTAAGGAAAGTTGCCTTAATTCAAGCAACCGGAAATAAAACATCAAATAGGAAACGTTGCAAAACCAGGTGTGGAATTGAGTGAGGTGCTAGTTGAATATCATATACTAAGCACTACCCGATGAATGCTTCCAGGATATTCAACTCAAATGCATTGTTTTTTAACATGCTTTCATATTAGCATAGACACAAACCAAAAAGGCAAATGTCCTTTTTAGATATGTCTTATCAGCTGACTTCTTGTCAAGAATATCGTTTTGTTCAAACGAAATAAATTAATTTCTTTATTTGGGAGACAAGGCGATGAATTGTCGTGCGATTTCTTTAACATCGTTCTTGAGAAGTTAGCGCAGAACTCCACCGTCATCACCAGAGGTACTATCTTCCAAAAATCTGTTCAACTTCTCACGAACGCCGATGATATTGATATCATGGGAAGAACACAGCGTTATGTCAATGGCGCCCTTGTGAGAAGTAAGACAGAAGCGGCAAAAATATGGGTTTAGCAGCGGTAAATGAGGGAAAAACAAAGTATATGCTGCCTTCGAGGAAGGACATCCAACACCGACGCTACGGCTCGAGCAGTAGAAGACTTTGCCTACCTAGGCTCCGCCTCGCTAATCATTGTAGCGTCTTCCAAGAGGAAATTTTAGCGATCAAGGAGGTTCTCTCCTGGCTAAGAGAAAACGTGATATCAACTTCGGATATCCGCATCTTCTCTGACAGTCAGGCTGCTATTAAATCTCTCGACGGTGTCTCAACTAAATCTCAAACGGCCCTAATCTCAAACGGCCCTCGAATGTCGATCGTCTCTTATGGAGATGGCGCAGCAATTTAACATTCACCTCTGTTGGGTGCCGGGCCACAGAGACATCACAGGAAATTGTAGAGCCGACAGTCTCGCTAAAAATGGAACCGTCATACCTATTTCACCTGAAAGGAAGAAGATAGGTATACCGATAGCTACATGTAAACTTCTGCTAAATGAAACAGCCTTAAAGATAACAAACTCTAGGTGTTACAATTTACCAACGTGCGCAGCCACAAAACTCATTTGGGCCTTCGCTGGACCTAAAGCGCTCGAAAGAATTTTTATCTCAAAGCAGACTTCCTATTAACTCCCTGAGAGGTGTCCTTACGGGACACTGTCTTATAGGCACACTGAACCAAATCGGTGGGTAATATAGATGAAAAACGTCGTCAATATGATGAAAAATTCCTCAATTTTAGTCCATTGAACCTTTTCATGTAAAAGATGAACAACAGTTCGTCAATATGATGACAGTTTTAACTGATGAATCTCGTACATCATTCATCAATGTGTTTCGTCAATAAGATGAAAAAAAATTCCCCTCAAATTTTTCATCAAATTATGAATTGGTTCTTCATGTTGACGAAAACGTTCATAAAAATGATGAATTTTCCTGAAATTCTTCCTTACAAAAGTGATGAACTCACTCATCAATATGATGAAGAATCTTCAATTTTATGAAAACTTCATCAACATGATGAAAAAAGTTCTTCAATACTATGATTAATCTAGTAATATTGATATTTGAATTCTTCAATATGATGACCACATTCCTTCAAGTAGATGAACAATATTCATAAATTTCATCAATGTGATAAATACTATTCATCAATCTACCGCAATAAATCTTCCCAAACAAATAATAAAGAAACAAATTGAATTTTATAGCGATTTTTACTATTTTTCTAATAGTAATAAATTTAATTAAAAAGTCAATTTAAAAACATTCACATAGGCATACTTCGATATCCATTGGGGTCCGTATCCATATATTGTTCGTCGTATTTTGTTTGTTGGAACATGCTAGAAGATGCTAAAAGATTCTTCAGCCAGATTCAGCCTTTGGAACTGAAATTAAAAAAAGAAAAAAAAAAATAGATAAGAGTAAAGCTAGACAAACCTAATTAAATTTTTGAATGCTTTTCTTAGTAAGAATATTAAAGCAAAGCTAAGATAGATCAAGTGGTAATAAGCCTAAATTTCCAATGAAAATTTGAATATGAAAACAATATGAGTACAACTTACCTCGTATTTTAACTTTTCCTTTGTTATCCAAGTCACTGATTACTGTATTCATGCAATTCAGTAATATTCTGTTTCCATTCCTTAAGCGAATATGAAAATGTTAAGTTATGAAATGAATTAAAAAAGTTATATAATCATCAATTTGACAAGATAATGAACGCATTAACTTACCTCGATTTATAAGGTTTATTTTCTTGGAACTTTCTTCATGGTTTTGTTTTTCTTAATCCATGCGCTTTTTTCTATTGATAATGATGTATGTATATCCATTCCCAAAATTAATATGAAAATTGAAAGCAAAGAAAGAAAATTATATTACATTATATTGTATGCAGATTGCTTGATTAAAATGAATTCAAGAAAGTATCTACTCTTTCAATGTACAATTTTACGATTTTACTTACCCTCTCTTCTTATTTTTCCTTCCTGTACATCTTTTTTTATTTCAAGTTTCTTGTACTTATACGGATTCGTTTATATTTTATTTTCAATTTTTACTATTCACTTTATATTTTTTTAATCTCGATTTTTGCCACAAGAACTTTAGGTTTCAGACTCCATACAACAAGCACCACAAAGACAAACTGAATGGATGAATCGTTATCAAGAATATACCACGTGTTAGCATCAGTGTTTGACCATTTAAGACGTTTTCATCAAATCGTCAATATGATGATTTTCATAAATGTGATGCAATCAAATCATCAATATGATGAATTTTAGAAATGTGAAAGAATTTTTCATCAATATGATGTTTGCATTCATCATTATGAAGAAAAATCATTAGAATCTGGGTTCATCATATTCATGAAAAGTTTTGATGAACTGATGAAATTTCCCCTTCAAAGATTTGTATGGAATATGTGGATAAAAAGTTGATGAAATGAGATTCTTCATATTGAAGAACGGTTCATTAGGCAAGTTTATTTCTTATCTTATTTCTTCATCAATAAGATGAAAAGATCATCCATATGATGATTTTCAGTTGATGAACGCCGTTCATAAATATGATGACGGTTATTTTTTTCAGTGCAGACACACAACAAAACTTGGTGTAGCCTCAAATGACTTCTGCATGAGCTGTATGGACGAGGAAGAAGAGGAAACAATCTCTCACTCTCTGCACTCGCCCTGCTCTTTCACTAAGACGCAAACTTCATCTGGGAGAGTACTTTTATGATAATCCCAGTGAACTAGCTAATAAGGATATCAAATATCTTCTTCGTTTTATAAAAAGCTCAAAATGGTTCGACTAGTAAGAAGTAATTCAATTCACAATGGGCGTTTTCTTTTGGCCTAAGTGTGTGGATTCTGTATTCACAGCCACTTTAACCTAACCTAACCTAGGCTCCGCTATAAGCAGAATAACTCTTGCTAATCGCTGTTTCCTTGGGCTAAGAAAGCAATTGAGTATAAAAGCCCTTTCTCGAGTAACTAAGGTAAAATTATACAACACCCTCAGCTTGCCAGTCCTGCTGTATGGTGCAGAAGCATGGACCTTGACAAAATCGGATGAAAGTGCCTTATAGGCTGTTTCGAGAAGAAAGTTCTTCGGATCATCTTTGGCCCCGCCGTCCGCATTGAAGGTGAATGGCGAAGAAGATATAACAGTGAACTTTAAGGGTTGTACGACGACATGGACCTAGGTAGAAGGGTCCAGAGACTCAGATTGGTCGGTCATTTAGAGTGGATGGACACCGCAATGCTCCATCGACACTATTCCCGAGGGACGTAGGAGGAGAGGAAGACTGCGACTCAGGTGGTGCACTCAAGTGGAAGATGACATCAATCAACTTGGAGTGTAAAACTGGAGACAGCTAGCTAGTGATCGAGTTGGCTGGAGAAGACTGTTGACTGACGCCCAAATCCACAACGAAATACCTATAGCGCGACCTTAAGTAAGTACCTGAGTAAGTTGCGAGTTATGAAAATTCTGTAATGATTAGTTGATCACACAAAAACTTTGTGACTTTCATTTAAGGAAGTATTGGAGAGTCCATTGAATGAGTGGAATGTGGAGAGAACGTTACAATGCACTTGCAAGAACCTGTAAGGTGATAGGATAACCGAGTAACTGAGTATAGATGGGAATGTAAATAGTTGGTTGGTGTGGCACAATGGGTGGAAGTTGTAAGAGATATTTTGGGTTAATATTGCCCACTGTTTGAACAAAAAGGAAACGATATTCAAATGCCAATTTTAAAGTCAGAGGAGCCTTTGTGTTGTGTACTTTTTTCCTTTGGCTGAGTAATGTTGATTGTTCCTACATTCAAATTCACAATTCACCTGATGTTGGTTAAACGTAATCATGATCAGAAAGTGCACAAGATCGAGCAGCAGAACTTTTTCGCCTCAACTTACCGACAAACAACCGCACAAAACTACATATAATCCCATTTTGATTCCTTAGACCTAAGACAGTGGATTTAGTTGTTTTTTGTTTGTTTTGTTTTTTTTTTTTGTTACATAGCTGGTTGAGGTTGCTTTTAAAGTTGTTGATGTGTGATGCGCGTTGCTGATGCGCGAGGCAAAGCGTTTGCATCATATACAGCGCCAGCGAGACAACCAACAACGAGTATTTGGATTTTCTACTGAATTTCCAGTTTCTGCATTAGGCAACTTCCAATGCTACGCAAACGCAAAACGCACATATCGAAGCACCGTCGAACGTCGTCGTCATCGGCACTTACACTTAGTGTCTCGTATACGATCGTTCGTGCGTCGCGTCGTGCGTCGGTCGGTCGGTCAGTCAGTCGTCAAAGAGTGAGATCGTTTACCAGTCCAAGTCCGACCAGTGAGTGTGTGTAAGCTGCGTGAGGCTGACGGACAGATCCAGGAAGGACTGCTATATCAAATAAGAAAATGTACAAAGAAAACAAAAATGAGATTAAAAGTACAAGAAATTCAAGAAATAAACACGAATAAGAGAAAACAAACATCAGAGAGGAAACACCTTGCGAAAAGAAAGAAACTACCAACGAATACCTGCCGCTGCCAAACGCCAAAGAAGTGCCAACCTGAACGTTGCGTTGTTGGACAAACCAAAAGACGCACACAAATGCAAACGGCCAACTGATGCGACGACGACGACGACGACGGGCGATCATGACGTCCGTCTTCGTCCTCGGACGGGCAACGTTAAGCCTTAAGGCACAAACTAGCAAACGAACGAATTACGATACGTGTATGAACAATACATGTGTAGTATGTATGTATATTCCATATTAATCTAAGTTGGCGTTGAGACTTGAGACATGCGAACGAAGCTAGTGTTTTCCTTTGGCTAAGGTTGTCTAATCAGTGGACCACCGAATTGAAGATAGGCGCGGCAGGCGGGCCTGAAGATTCGACAACTCCACTATACCAGAAGAGGAATGCGATTGTTAAAAAATGTTGTTTGCAAATAAGCTAACCTCCCATTTGATATTTTTTACGTAATGAGTTCTTTCTTCTAGTGATTGAAAGAAATTTTCGATAATTTTGACTTTTGGAGTCAACCAAAAACAACTATTTTCATTTTCAAGTCTACTGAAATGTTAATGTCTGAGTTTTTGCACTATACTTTGCTTGTTCTATTGCAAATGAAAATGCAAATTTGTAATTTTTGTACGCAATCGTTGAAATGAGTAGAAAATCCTGATTTTAATATTCTATTTTTTTTTTTTTTGGTTTAAATTTGTTGCATATGTGTGCACTGTGCATATAACGTTGGTCAAGTTAAAACGATCGTATACGGCTATGGGTAGCTTAAAAAAGGTTGTCTATCTGGTTTTTATATGAAACGATATTATTGAACATTTGATGCTGAAGTTAATTGATGATAATTTTTCTATAGACGAACATATGTAATTGACAAAGAATCTTTGTCTTGGCAAAATCATATTTGCATGGTTCTGTTTGTTTAAGTTATTTATAGTCAGAAATAAATGCCATTCTTATCGCTATCCGAGTTCGGGTTCATATTAGCCAAACAAAGACACAACAATAATTATTATTGGTTTCATCCATATTCATTCCGCACTTAGCCTCAAACACTGTGACGGTGACATTTCACTGCCCAGTTACGTGTTGACATAAGTCGATCCATCCAAAAATCTGACACTCTCTCTCTCACACATGACTCCTATTGTTACTTTTGAATTTGTAAAATATTTGTTGCCACTATGAAGCTTCTTCCATCCATTAGAGCTTGTAAGCTGCGTTGAGAAAAGAAAAACATCCTGTGGGATAGGGAGGTTTTTTTGCCCCCGTTATTCAACCGGAAGGGTCATTATTACTTACTTATTTTTTTACTAAAAATATTTAAAATCAATATGAGAGACATCTTGTGTCGATCGTTGCCAGTTCACTGGTATTATCGTACAAGGGAGAGTGCCGGACATGTACATAGAAGGTGTTGGACTGTTTACTCTTCCTCCTCGTCCATACAGCTTCCACAGAAGTCGTTTGCGTAGACCCCTAGCACCAAAGCATGCGTCTACCTATGAGGCAGTGTCATGTTATGACTCCAACTGTCGAGCTTATACTTTGTCTGCTCAGGGAAATCAAGCCTTTTGGTCGTTTCAGAGGTCTATGATTGACCATATTTGTTTGGTTGCTAGGCAGGTGGTACCCTGTGACCATCTAGCATTTGCTTGATTCTAGAGCATATTGTCTTTGTCTAAAAAAGGCGAGCTCATCGGCTTTGCAATTTCCCGGGATGTCTCTATGGCCCGGAAACCAAGTTAAACTGTTCCGTTATCTCATTCAGTGATGATCGACAGTCGTGGACTATTTGAGAGTTTGTGGAGACATAAGCTAGAGTTTTTAGAGCGGCTTGGCTGTTCGAGAAGATACGTATATCCTTGCAAGATATAACGTTTTCTTTGAGTCAGAATATAAAAAATAAATAGAGTGGCGCGGCAGCTCTTGAAGAGCTAAGGCCTAAGTGACTTACTCTCATCAACAATTCTCTGGGTACGTGTGAAGAAATGAGGGGTCCTACAATTTAACGCCGATTCCGAACGGCAAACTAGAAAAGCACTTTTTCATGACAGATTGATACTCTTGGAAGAGGCAGTGCCTGTGAAAGATGAAATAAAAACTATGGACAAGAACAGGACTCGAACCCAAGCCGTTCTGCTTAGCAGCCAACGCACCTAACAACTAAACTACGGACACTACTTTGAGCCAGGATATAGTGCCTGTTTAAGCGCCATTACTTCTGTCTGGAACACACTACATTGATTGGCAAGTCCATACGATAGACTGAGCTTTAGTCGTTTCGAGTAGATACCACTTCCAACTTCAGTTTGCTCACTAAAAAGTCTTTTAACTTAAGTGAGTTTGATTTTAGTCAATAAGTCTTTTGACTGCAGTCAATTAACTTTAAGTAAAAAAAAATGCTGTTTGGTGCTACTAGCGCCACCTATGCGGGTAAAGTTGTAACTAGAGATTTCGTAAAATTTCGTGACACTAGCGCCACTTAGCGGGCAGTAGTGGAACTAAACCAAAATATTTCCGATCTGTTGCACAAGTTGCATCTATTTTTTTAAATCTGTAGTTCCAACTTTTTCCGCATAGGTGGCGCTAGTAGCGCCAAACAGAATTTTTTCACCAAACAACATTTTTCACCAAATAGCTTTTTTACCAAATGGGAATTTTTATCCAAATGTCTGTTTTACCAGAACCTTTTTTTTAAAGAAATGGAATTCGAAAATCTTATTGTTATGAAATTTTGTTGAATATCTCTTCCTGAACCGAGGATCAAAAAACAAATATACAACATTTCGTCCGAAACACACACACAAATTAAGAGCTTATATTAGGTACTCCTACTCACTCTAATTTCCCTTTTTGAGTTTCCATCCAAAAGAACAAAAAAAAAAAAAAAATTGATTCAGAACATGTGTGGATGAAATGAAAACGCATTTATTTTTATTTTGTTATGTGATTTTATTGTTTTCTTTTTTCACTATAAAAAGAAAGAACTGAATGCCGGAAAATCATTTCAAAATCTGCTCTCGATCTTTCCAATAAAGATCGAACTGAACGTTCGCCGTTCGCCGCGTCAGCACATCACTTCACAGATGCGATCGAGATAACGCTTTGATTCCTTAAGTTTACACTAACGCGCCCTTGATTAAGATTGTGTTCTTTAAGAGACTGCGAGATACCTATATCAAGTCACACTTTACGCATTTAAGGCTTTTTTTATGTTTTCGAGTGTGTGGGGTTTTTCTCATACCCCCCCCCCCCTCCTTTACTCAAGGACAAACAATTTGCATTCGACATCTCTCTAGCTTAGTATAGGGTGACGTGGTCATCAATGCACCATTCCATTTTTAGAAGACTATACCGAACTGTGTAGCTGTGGTGCATTGATGACCACGTCACCCTATCCAGATGATTTTTGTTGTATTCTTATTTTCTTCCTCTTTTTTCTCAAAAAATCAAAGCAAATTGTTGAGAAAACAAATACGCTTTCGATGACGGCAAATTTATTGCTAGCGTTTTGGTTTTTAGATCACTTTGGCTCCCTCTAAGCCCCTCATAGACAATAAGAACTCGTGAAAATGGAAAATAAGAACTATATTTAGGCGTTGGCCAGCACTTACGGTTTTATGAACCGCCTGAAAGTCTTTCTGTACTTGTATTTGTTTGTTTATCGATTTAGGTATTTTTATGATGATAGACATTTTTTCTTCACAGTTTTAGATTTATTGTTTGTTGGATAATATCAGGAAGAAGGTGCGACATACTATTGTTGATTTGGGGACTTTTATTTTTGTCATCGCGACTTACGTCTCACAATCCATGAAGGATCTCACCCTGTGATAATGCAGCCATAGTGTACGGTCTCTCGCATGCACTCTCCAGTCGCTCTGGCATCCGCAGTCACTTGGTCCATTGTACTGTAGGTTCGGTCTTCCTTGTCGTCTCGAACCAGGGGGCTGGGATGAGAAGACTTTCTTGGCTGGAGCGTTGGTGGTCCATTCGCTCGATGTGGCTGAGCCAATGTAGTCGTCTTCTCTTGGCCTTCTGGACTACATCCACATCTACGTGGAGCATCTGTACGGAGCTCATACAGTTCTCGGTTGAACCTTCTTCTCTATTCGCCATCGTCGCATACGGGACCGAAAATTTGTCTTTCGAAAGTGCCCAGTATCAATTCCCCTTTTTTACTTATCGTCCAGCGCTCGTCGCCGTAGCGTCACTTTGTCTTTCGAGTGAGGATTTTTGAACCCAGTTGTTTTGCCAAACCGAAGCAGCAGTGGTTCGCTAGGGTAATTCTTCTTCGGATCTCCACTAAGGTGTCATTTGTGGGATTGATGTTTGTTCATCGAAATTGCTGCTACCAACAATGACGTTTTGTCCTAGGCGGTGGACAGATGTTGCTTTGTTTGTAGCATGTACTTTGTTTCGTCCTCATTCACTTCAAGGCCAATGGGTTTCGCCTGTTCTTCAAACGCTGTGTGAAGGCCTCAAGCACAGCTCTCTTGGATCGACCGATGATATCAATGTCGTCCGCTTATAGCCTACGAGGTGGGTGGACTTGTTGAAAATAGTGTTTTCCGTGCTCACCACCTGACTTGCGCACTATCTGCTCCAGGACGATGTTGAAGAAGTCACATGACAGCGCATCTCCTTGTTTAAACCCTGCGCATGTTTGAAACATCTCGGATGAGCTGTAACCCATTTGCGCACTGCACTGCGTATTGTTTAGCGTCATAGGACGGTCTACTTCACTTAATTCGAGAACAAATTCTTCACCAATCCTTGCCTTGCATCTCGTTTTTTCCTGGTATTTTCTTTCAGAAACAAATAATTGTGAAAATAAACAGAAAATTGAATGAACTCCCGAAAATAAAACAAACAATAGGTCTACTTAGGTACTGATGGCCGTATAACACTCTATAATGGAGGTGCAAGTGCAAGCAGTAGTATACATTATCATGCATTATCTCTCCTGTATGGTTGTTGAACCAGAACAGAGTTACCAAGGACAACAGAATTATGTCATCATGTCGGGTCGGACTGTTGGCTGGGTTGAAGGGGGTTGAACTATTATAATGTCGGTGGAGCGTTTGTGAGCCTTGAGACGGAGGCCAGGAAGATGGGTCTAGCGTTTACCGAGGACAACCAACATCGACGTCTTGGAGCAAATGTCAACATAGGCAGATTTAACTTCGAGGTAGTTAAGGACTTTGTCTACCTGGGATCCGCTATCAACTCAGACAACAACACCAGCGCTGAAATCAAACGAAGAATCACTCTTGCCAATCGCTACTTATTGGGACTTAAAAGGCAATTGAGTATAGTTAAGTCCTCTCCCGAGCAACTAAAGTGATACTCTACAAGACCCTCATCATCCCGGTCCTCATGTTTGGTGCAGAGACATGGACCATGACAACATCTGATGAAAACGCTTTGGGCTGGCTTTGAGAGAAAAATTCTTCGAGTGATTTTTGGTTCTGTCTCCATAAATGGAGAATACAGACGAAGATTCAACCAAGAACTGTACAGCGCAACTGACCTAGCCAGAAAAGTTAAGGTCCAACGGCTTAGATGGTTGGGACATGTTGAGCGAATGGAAAATAATGCTCCGGCTCGTAGAGTCTTCGAATCCAACCCGGAAGGACGTCGCAGATGAGGAAGACCGCGACTCAGGTGGAGCACACAGGTGGCAGAAGACCTTAACCAACTTAACGTGCGAATCTGGACACAGCTAGCAAGGGACCGAGCTGGCTATAGAAGTTTGTTCGGTGAGGCCCTGCTTCTGTAGCGCCACCATAAGTAAGTAAAGTTAAGTAATGTTGCCGGGAGCATTTATGTTGTATTGCTGTTGCTCCAGCCGAGAATCAAACAACAAACAATCTGAATAAGTGATTTCTAAAAAACGAATCCATACAAGAAACCAAAGGAAAAGCAAAACAATAATAAACAAACAGAAAATTATGTTTGATTTGGTTTACTTGAAGTGCGGTAAGGCTTTTACTTCGGGGTAACACTCCAATCACGAAAAAAACATCGCTCGTGGATCACCTTTGCTTTTTGGAGGCCTATTGCCCAACAGTGGCAGTTATCGACTTCTTAGCTTATTATAAAGCAAACTTAGATGATGGAAAGAGAGTTTATTGAAAGATCGAATTGTAGTATGCACTTTAGTGGTCGAATATATGTTCACCCATTTTATCATGAACAGTTCACAATGAAGAACAAACAAACAAATTATGAGAAGGGGAATAAGAAAACAAACACACGAAGACGTGAAGAGCGATACTACAATGAATGGATTACTTTGAAGAAACGAATCGACTACAAGTACGAACCAGTACATACTATTGCGTTCCTGATTCTTCGTCTCTGATGGCTGCTTCCTCCGCGCGTTCGATTCACAGCACAGGGCTTTTGACTTGAAATGATCGAGTTATAGTTTTTTTTTTACTTTCATTTCCTCTAGTGTCTGGAAAAAGAGAATTATTGTTGTGTTTGTTTTAATAATTATTTCAGTTGTTTTATCTCTTCAATGGGTTTTTTTTTTGTTTCTTCTTTTTATTGCTGCTTTAATGTGTACAGTAGCGGAGTGAGGGTGTTCTCGACCTCTTCAAAGGGTCATCATTTAATATTCCAAACAAACAAAGTCCTTGTGAAATTATTGTTATTTTGTCAATCAATACATTTACTCAATAATATTAGTTATTTTCAATCGATTCTTAAAATAAGACAAACAAAAAGAAACATCCGCACTCGATGCCCTCCTGGAACAACCCCATTTGAACGTTTTAATCGGAGCAAATTTCATAGATTGTTGGAACAATCGATTGGATTGTTATCAAGGAAAGATGTGTTTTATTTTTCCAACAATGAGATGGTTTTCCTTTTACATCCAGCTATTGTTTACTGTTGCCGACTTTTATTACATTCCGTTCAATCAGAATTAGAACAATGGTCGTATTTTCATTTAAAAAAACAGTATTGCACTTGCATGTTGCTTTGGGAGAAAAAAGGTATTTCGAGGTGACAATTCAACGGAACTATATGTTGATCGAGCATGCCAAAAAGTGATTTCGTGGCATGCCAAAAAGTGGATTACGTCAAACGCATCAATAGTGTGGCGCGACAGCTCTTGAAGAGCCAAGGCCTAAGTGGCTTACTCTCATCCACAATTCTCTCTGGGGTGCGTGTGAAGAATTGAGGGGACCAACGCAATTTACCGCCGATTCCGAACGGCAAAGTTGAGAAGCACTTTTTTCATGACAGATTGATACTTTTGGAAGTTTTGTCAGTTCTTCGCAAGAGGCAGTGCCCGTGAAAGATGAAATACAAACTATGGGTACGAGTAGGGCTCAAACCCACGACGACGCGACGTTTTGCTTAGCAGCCAACGCACCTAACCACTAAGCAATAAGGACACTACATGGCGGTATGTGATTCTGTTAATACTCCACTCCTGCTTTTAACCGAGTGGCCGATTTATTTGAAATTATGTAATTCTTGCACGGTTCTAGGATATTGTTCCCATTTTATCGAAAAACAACTTTTCAAAAATGTCTTTGTTTTACGATTTTTTTTTTGTAATGAAAATAATTCCTTCGACAAGTGGTTTCCCTATTTTTTTTTTTTTTTTATCTTCTGAGTAAGCTCTTCACACACACACACATCACAAAAAATTCAGATGTATCTGAAGCCATCCACAGTGACTATCAATGCCAGTTTCCTACTTCTAGTCTAAGTCGATAAAACATGAATCAATAACGATTTCTTATAGGTATGTGTACTGAGCCTCTTGCTTATACGTATGTCGAAGAGGTAAATCCGCCTTACTGCCGCTTGCATCTACACCGCACTCCGCCGCCGTGCGTGTCGGTCCGAGTGTATAAAGTGTGTTTGTTTGGTAGTTTTGTGTGTTTGTTTTTTTTTTCAAGCAAGTTCCATCAGAGATTCTAATAAATAAAAAAATGTAAATGAAAAATACGAGTACATCGAACTAAAAGCACATCGACAACAAGTGAATCAAGAAAGAAAAAAAAAAAAAAAAAATAGGAACAGGCAATACGGTAACAGGTAACTCAACCAAGCTAACTGACACTATCGAAACAGGTAGTAAGCTTAAGCAAGTTGCACCAGATGCAGTTTCATTGCGTTATACTCAAGACATGTGAAAATGTTTGAAAGATTTAAAGACAAAATAATTTCAATAAAAATACGAAAAACAAAAAAACAAGTTAATATACATTGAAAAGAGGCAGAGGCGGCATTTTCTAATTGGCTAAAATTAAATCTACCTACGATGGCTATAACTGACCAATCGGAAGTGTGTTTTTTAAAGAGCCAAACTGTTCACTAGATACCATGAACCACTCGTACAACTTTTAAAAATATTAAATGTCCTTAAGACACCTCCTAAAATGGAATTAATTTAAACAATTTCAGCAACCTTACGAGAGTTACGACAGCATCAGGAAGTTTGAAGAATTGTTTGTATATAATTCATTGTTCTCTTATGTATGTCGTCTAGCTTGATGATCTTCGTTTGCTAGGTGGAGTGAAGATATTTGATCAAAAATATTTTGTTGTTTTGTAAGACACATGGTATCCAGATGTGGAACATCCTTTTGTGTCGTCTGGAATGTTATTCTTTTGTTCGGGCTTTTCTTTTGTTTTCGAATGTTTGTCTTTGGCTTTGTTTTTTTTTTTTTTTTTTTGGTTTTTATTTTTATTATTTCGTCGTCTTCAATTTACATCACTACTGCTTTGAACAATTTTGGAATAACTGTTGTCGAGGAAAATTGTGAAGTAATATGGAATATGGATGACAATAATGTAAGGACAAAAACCAAAGAAAAAAGTTTTTTGATCATAACTCGGTAACAGAGCTCGTAGATACTTTTGGTTTTCAGTGGCTAATAGAGGTTGAACAGACCTTTATTTTCGTGCGCCATTTGATATAGACTAACTGGGGAAATTGCGAGATATGGCGATTTGAAATCGACTTACTTGTTACACGTTTTTGGCAGGTTCCTTAAAATTTTTTTTCACTAGTCGTCGCAAAATGCGACAGTGCCTTAGCCCAACGTGGTACCATCATTCTTATTATTGTACATATTTTGTATGAATAATAAAACACAGGGAAGGCCATGAACCTTTACCCCATTCAGGATATACAGCACATTATCGACATCCGGCAACCGGCAACCGACAAACAATAAACGATCGACAATGCATATACCAAGGGAATCAAAAGTATTGTCCTATTTTATTCCGTTGTCCTGGGAATTTATTTAAAGATATAAAAAATAAATAAATACAACAGAACAAAAAGGCTAAGAATCAAACCCATTTGTCTACATCAACTTATGTCCTTCCTTACACTCCTCCCCACTATTCTTCAAAGAAAAAAGGTCCTTAGTTTATCGATTGTCCTTAATTTCTTCCGAATGATTTAGAAACCATAAGGGCGAAGTTCTTCAAAGAATAAGTGGTGTCCACTTTCAGTTTTGTAGCGGTACATATCAGTATCAGTATCGATTCGAATTCCAATTCTGATTTTGTACTCTGTTAAGAATTTGGTGGTGTGTTAAGTATCTGCCACAATGTGACAGGCGGCGGCGGCACACATGAGCCTCCATAAGGTCAACTCCATGAGGAGATACCCATAATACCAGTCTATAGAGAGCCATATAAAGGCATTCAAATACAAAGTGATGTTTAAATTATTAATCTTGGTACACATTTTTATATTATCATGGTCAACCTCAAGCCATATGATAAAAGGACGAAAGAGCTTTTTCAAGTAAGGGCCATGATGAAGAATCAAATTATTATAATATGTATTAGAAGAGAACACAAAAAAGTCCTATATCGACTTTCATTGAGCTATTCAATGACAAGGTTTCGCTATTCAATTCTTGTTCTGGTTCCTGATTTTGTTTCTATCCTTATCGAGACAGTAAAAAATATTGGAAAAAAAAACTCATACAAGGGCTGACTGGTTGTTACTTTTAACTTTTTATCGAATTATCATGGAACATGGATCAAATTATTTTCGCAATTTTATTCATTACATATTTTATTCATACATTTGGAACAGTTAGTTGTATGCTCGTGGAATTTGCTGTTGGGTTTATATATGGATGTCACCAGTAGACGAAAATGAAAGAATATCGTTCACCGTAAAATAGCAAATGGGATTAATTTAGAATGGGATGAAGGTCATTTTTGTCGGCCGCTGTGTTGTTTTTTTTTTCTTTTTTTCTTTGTTGTGTTGTCGTCCTCTTTGAATAAACATGACTCGATTTAAAAAGGACATTACACGTTTGTCTTTGATTCTTTGTTATGATAACAATGAGCATTCATGGTTCATTTTAATTCACGGACGAACGACCAATGCACGAAAAAGCCGAAAAAGCATAATGGTCACTATACCATTTGCAAACAGGGCCGATCTAGACAAACGGGTTCCCTGTTTTTTCGTAACGCCCCTCTTTTGTATTTCCTAAATTATTTTTACTTACTGAGTATACAAAATTCCCAATAAAACTATATTCCATTTAAGAAAAAGGTTTTTTTTTTTTTAAATGCACTCTAGTTAAAAATCCCATACGGTGAAAATTCTGTTTATATTGAAAAAAGTAATTTGGTAAAAAATTCCATTTGGTAAAAAAAACAAATTGGTGAAAAATGCTGTTTGGTGCTGTTTTAAGCGATATGGACTGTAGTTAGTTAAATGTTTTTTGTGTAAATTGTGTAAATTGTGTATTTTGTTTATATTATTAAAAAGAGGTGTTTTTCATTATAAATGTTAAGTGTTTAATTCAATATGTAATTTTTGTATAGGTAATGTATATATGTTTAATAATGTTATACTTATTTTATGCTGCTGCTGATTGCTTCTGCTTCTAGTGGTGGATGTCGTCAAAGTGAACGAGTTAAAAGTAAAAGTCTTGTTTGCCAAGCAGAAGCAACGGCAGAATTAGAAAAATGAATAACTGTTACAACAGTTGTAATTAAGAGAGAGCTCATTATAGGGTATTACATGTGATGTTTGTAAGTTGCAATTAAATTAAAACTGTTATACATGATATAAGAGTAAAATTTGTATGTAACTAGACAAAAGAATAATTTGATTAGATATTTATGATGCTGTTTCAGAACAGGTGCTACTAGCGCCACCTAGGTGGAAAAAGTTGGAACTACAGATGTCAAAATTTTTCGCGACACTAGCGCCATCTAGCGGACAGTAACTAAACCGAAAAAATTGCCGATCTGTGGCCCAAGTTGCATCTATTTCCCGCTAGATGGCGCTAGTGTCACAAAAAATTTTGACATATGTAGTTCCAACTTTTTCCGCATAGGTGGCGCTAGTAGCACCAAACAGCATTTTTCACCAAACGTCATTTTTCACCAAACTGGTTTTTTGCCAAATGGGAATTTTCACCAAGCAGCATTTTTACCAAACGGGATTTTTTACCAAACTACTTTTTTACCAAAACGTTTTTGATTAAATCGAATATTTTCGAAAATCTTATTGTTATGAAATTTTGTTGTATATCTTTCCTGATTTTTTGCTTGTCTTTAAAAGGACATTTGGTTTTTTGTTTCTTTAAAGCAGGATATCCTTGAGCTTCAACCTCTTTGTCACAATTATGGAAATGTGAAGGTTGACTGATGAGAAATTAAAAATTACTCGCAGTCGCTCCTCTATATCTTCTGGTATCGTATGGCTCCGCATATTTGGAAAACATTGTCAGAAATTATCTATTTGCGTTGGCTGCTAAGCAAAACGCCGTGGGTTCGACTCCTACTCGTGTCCACAAAGTTTTTATTTCATCTTTCACAGGCACTGCCTCTTGCGATGAACTGACAAAACTTCCAAGAGTATCAATCTGTCATGAAAAATGTGCTTCTCAACTTTGCACGTTCGGAATCGGCGTAGCTCCCAGTCGTGCACTACAAGAACTCTATTAAAAAAAAAAGAAATATCCCACAATTTTTAACCGTGTAACAGGAAAGAAAACGCCATAGATTTTGTAAATTCCCTTGGCATATTGTGATGCCTATGCTTTACGGGCTATATGCTTTTGTTGTTCTCGCTTGGTTATGGTCCTCTCTCTATTGGTGGTATCGGTTTTCCTTCTTGCGTTAGATGACCCCTTTGACCGAAACAAGAATTATGAGGTTGTTTGTTAGTGTGCATAATATTTTTTTTCTTTTCAACTCTATAAAGCGGCAGCGGGTGAAACATATGTACAATGGAGACCCCAAAAGACAAACGAATTGCAGTTGGGGTGTTCCTTACTTTTAAATAAATGATTTGGAAGACCGTTAAAAGGACCTTGCATTTGGTATATATTCGCAGCAAGTGAATGAACAAGCAACAACCGCCTCGTCATGTTCATCATTGCCCTTGCGCTTGTAATGAATGCCCAAGTGTGGGATGAGGAGCAGGAGCAGTAGCAGTAGCAGGAGAAGAATTTATTTCAACTTGACTTTTCTTGCAATTATCCCGATGTTTTTGCCTGGCGCTTGTTGTGTTTTGATGCTCTTATAATCCTAATTCTGGTCCTCGGTCCTCCTATATAGCTTATGCTCCTGTTTCCAAAGCCTTAGCTAGTCCTGTCTGATGTGTACACTTTATACGACAGTGTGTCTGTGTCTGTGAGGGTATATAGTGCTTTTATTTGCTATTCACAAGTTTGGGGATCAAAGAGAAATTCTTTAACAGAGAACAAGTGAAAAAATAAAGCAATAGAGAAAAATATAAAGGGACGCTATTAGCGGGGTTTATTCATCTTCTTAAAACGAATTTCAAAACAATGAAGCACAAACGACCTTATGTAATTATTTAAGAGTATAATGTATTCTGGTTGTTATTATATGCTTTCTGGTCAAAGGAAGAAAAAGAAAATGGAGAAAAAAAATGATTAAGTATGACGACAGTCCGTCTCATATCTTCACCACCCCACCCCACACTCCAGTGACCATTTGACCACCACAAATGCATGTGGTTACCATCAATAAGCCAGGTCGAACCTTAGATGAAAACACGCAAAACCTGTTGCTTAAAATTCATTTCTGAATGTTAGGGACTAATGCGTGAAATAGGGTAACGTAACTCTATTTCATGGACTTACTTACTACAACACAATCCATCACCATTGTGTTCTCATTTGTTTGAAGAATAGGTTCGTAAGTTGAATCTATATGGGGATATAGGGGTAGGGTACCTGATCGTTAGATATTCCACAATTCTTTTGTTGATTTAAAATAATTTCTAAGAATTATGCAATATGTCCATCGGAATAAGGTTAACCTTTGGGTTATACTATTCGCACGGTTCAGCTTTTACGATCTAACGTTTTACGACAACCGCTCTTATTATCTGGTTTGGGTTTGACTCTCATATTATTTCGTGTCTTTCATCTGGTTACCAACACACACATATGAGTAATATATGTAGATATTTTTTATTGTTATTATCTCCTTCAATTTACGCTTAAATTTCTGAACAGGTTACAGGAAAACAGCGTGTGCGCAAGGCTCAAGTGAAGAGACGAAGAAGCCCATAAAAACGCGACGAATAATGTCTAGTCGCGCGGCTTAGCGTAGCCAGATATGAAACTGACTGACGATGTGACGCATCTTGTTCCTTCATCAGTATAAGGTATTCCGACCCGCTGCATCCTCAATTACCATCACTGACCAAATCTCTTGGACATATATTATAGTTCATCTTCATGTTTGGAGTGTGTTCGCAAAAGATGGCATTTCATTGCATGTTGGCATGCTAAGTCGCATAACACGCGAAAGAAAAACCTGCTGCGCTTACCAGAAAAATAATAATTGTAATAAAAAAAATAAAAAAAAAAAACAACAACAAAATTAAAAAGAAGGGCTCTGTGATCCAGGCATCCTGATTCCTGAATCCAGCCAGGTCCAGATTTGTCGTTGTGATGATTGAGTAGTTTTAGAACCCAGAGTCACTATTGAACTGAGCGACCGACCGACGTACGCAGACGAGAAACGACTCCGTCGACGACGACGAACACCGTCGCCGACGGACGGACTTCAACTTGCACAACAATTTGCGACGCACGGGTTAAAAACAGTGAATAATAATAACTCGGGCTAATATAATCTAATTTGAGAATTATATTGTTTCCCTGCTGAAGCTGAATGCTGAATGCTGAAACTTACTATAACCATCCAACCAAACCACACGTATGGATGGACGGCGCGGCGGTCGGTGGAGTGGAGCAGTGTTCCACACTTCGAACGACACGAAAGATTGTTTTGTTTTAATTGTTTTATTTCATTTTTTTTTATGTGATTTTAAAAAGTTTCGTCTGGTTTCGCATGAATAACAGGTTCCTCTACTTTATTTGCTGCTTCTTTACACTAAGATTTTGTCTTTTCTGAATTTTGTTTTGCTTCTCACGCTTAAAGAATTCGTTTCGATTAGGGCAAGAGTCTTAGGATTTTTGCTGGATGTGGTTTTGCTTTATTTTGGTAGAATACTTAGATCTTGGATTGATATCATTTTGGACAAACAAAATAAGTAGAGGGAAGCGGGAGACTTGAATCACTTTTTGTTAAATTGCGTTAAAACAAAGAACTTCACTATTAATTTGAGACACATGTTGGAGAGTTGGATACTTACTTACTTATGGTGGCGCTTAAGTCCAGGTCGGACCAGAGTTTCAGCCAACAACGTCTCTAGCCAGCTCGGTCCCTAGCCAGCTGTCTCCAGTTTCGCACGCCAAGTTGGTTCAGGTCGTCTATACCATTGGATTCGAAGACTCTACGAGCCGGAGCATTATTTTTCATTCGCTCAACATGATCCAACCATCTAAGTGGTTAGACCTTAACTTTTCTGGCTAGGTCAGTGTCGCTGAACAGCTCGTACAGTTCTTGGTTGAATCTTCGTCTCCATTCTCCATATATGCAGACAGGACCAAAAACCACTCGAAAAATGTTTCTCTCAAAGCCAGCCCAAAGCGTTTTCATCAGATTTTGTCATGGTCCATGTCTCTGCACCATACATGAGGACCGGGATGATGAGGGTTTTGTAGAGTGTCAATTTAGTTGCTCGGGAGAAGACTTTACTACTCAATTGCCTTCTATAAGTCCAAAGAAGCAGCTATTGGCAAGAGTTATTCATCGTTTGATTTTAGCGCTGATGTTGTTGTCTGAGTTGATAGCGGATCCCAGGTAGACAAAGTCCTTAACTACTTCGAAGTTAAATCTGTCTATGTTGACGTTTGCTCCAAGATATCGATGTTGGTAGTCCTTTCTTGTTGACAGCATTTACTTGCTCTTGCCCTCATTAACCGCTGGACCCATCTTCCTGGCTTCTGTCTCAAGACTCACGAACGCTCCACTGACTGATATCAATGTCAATGTCGTCTGCGTATCCTAGTGTAGCTGGATGGACTTTTGACTGAAGCCACACCACCGATTAGGACCTATCAGATTGTTGACGAAGGGCTTCAAACTTTCACACAGCACGGCAGACAAGATCTTGTAGGGGCGATGTTAAGGAGACTTATACAAACAATTTGTCCTTCTTAAAGCGTTTTTTTTGGTCGCCCGGAACTGTTCCGAACGATTCTGAAATCGTTCACTTGGCACAAGATGACAGTTCTTGTTCTGGATAGAACAGAAAAACGATTCCGAATTTGAAGTCGGAATCAAAAACAGAATCACGCATACATGCACACATTTGCACATACGTACTCGCCGCCATGTTTACAAATAAAGAAAATAAAAACAATGTCATGTCATCTGCAATTCTGCATATGATGTTTTACAAATACATAGACATTCAACCATTAGAAGCAAAAAAATGTGTTTGCATGTTCGTTTGGTATCCGGAATCGGACAGTTGTTCTGTGTACCAATTCCGGATTACCAAAAAAAAACGCTATTAACCACTATTGACCTCCGGGCGACCTTTTGACCACCATCATTTTTTTTAGCCTGCACGATATCAATGTTGATATTTGTGCCTTCAAGACTGCAGATTTTTGTGCATTTATTTATTTTGATTTTTGAGCACAAAACAAACAATTCATATATATCGTTATTTTAATCAATTTAGCGTTTTTGTTGTATTTCTTTTGGTTTTTTTTGTTTTTTTTTTTTTTTTTTTGAAGAATTGGCTGTACGCGCGCGATTTGCAATCGTAGAACTCGAAAGATGTTAAATGCGGTGAACAACCTGTCGTTGATTCACATCTCTCGTTCAGGTTTGTTCTTCTTCCCCACACATCCCTTTTTACACCTACACATCTTCATCTGATATTAAAAGCCCCATCGTCTTTATCATCCTTTTTAACATCGCCATTCGATGGCTATGGACAGGGTTCTTAACTTCATTATTGCCACTTTAGTAGAATTAATTCTTTCATAACGAATTTTCTCAAATGATCCTGAATATAACATTAGGCTTAGCTAAGCCAAATTTTGATGAAATATTTATGACCCATGAAGCTCCGGTTCCAGTGAGTACCAACATGAATTCACGTATTCGAATCAAAATTTGTATTGTCTTGATTGTGACGAAAAAATGCAGTTGAAACCCAAATCACAACTGCACCGCAGCACACAAATCCGTAGCTTGTGTAGTGTCACCAGAAAATGCGAGGTCAATTTTTGTAATTTACACCTGCGGCAACCGTAAATTCGAAATCGAAATTTCCATAGTTGCTCGTGTTCTTCTCTGTTTTTTTGTTTTTTTTTTTCCTTGTTTCATTTTAGAAAATGTGTTTTTTTTTTTCTTATGTTCATGCATTTAACGATGGATTGGTAGGTTCTTAATGCCATGTCGTTGTTGTCGTTGTTTGGCGTATCGTATTCTTTGAATCGTATACTCACCACAGATCGGGGATTGGAAACATGAAAATATGTAGAGATGTAGATATAGAACTTGCAGAGATGGCAAATGATACGAAGATGATAAAAAAAATAATTAATTAAGTTCGCGACTCCATTCAAGAAAGAAAAGAAATAATGTTAATTTATATTTTCTTTATTATTTTCGTTTCTTTTTCTTCATATGGTGTATTTAGCCAGGGTAGAATCGGAGACAAGGATCGCGAAGGGCGGGGGTAGAATGGGAAGAATATTTTCATTGATCTTTTTTTTCGTGAGTTCTGCAGTTTTTCCCTTTTCAACTTGTTAATTTTTAGGTATTTGTTGCTTTGTGAAACACAAGTTAAGAATTTTGTGTTAGTTGCTTGTTTGTGATGCCTTTTTTGTTTCTGTGCTTTGATGCTTTTTGCCAGGCCCAGGACAAGCAAAAACGAGAAGAGTATTTAATTGTTTATTTTTTTTTTTGTGGGCTGCACGCTTGGCGGTAGGATATTTGCCTAATGAACCAAACAATGATGAGTGTAAGCGGAAATAAAACTTCTATACTTCGAAATTACAGGCAGAGAAACAAGAGGATACCAGGTAGGTTCGTATTCTATTTTTTTTCGATCTTATCAGAAGCAGGGTTTCCTAAGGAAGCTTTGATACCAGCAACAGCTTTGGTACTTTAGTTAAGTCACGAATAAGACTGTTTTTTTTAGTCTTTAAACTGACAAAAGTATTTTAACTGGAAAGAATCAGTCACCAGTCAGTACCTATATTTTAACTTGCAGTCAATTGATTAAGTCAATTGACTGCATTAATTTTTAACTATCTTTAATCAGTTTAGTCACTTAAAAGTCATTTAACTTAAGCGAGTTTGCAGTGTTTTGACTGCAGTCAATTAACTTTAAGTCAATTGACCTTTTCTTTGTCTTTTTTACCAAAAAGTAATGAATTGAGTTTCGAGTCAATAAGATTGAGTCAAAACTATTGAAGTACACCGGCGATTTTGTCGTTTGAATTCACCCTGTAGAGAATCCTGTGTATGGATTTGTCCAATAATTCACCACAGTGTGGGATATGAACGTACGCATATGTTGTTCTAATTTCAGAGGCCAGGGCCGTATACAGGTTTTTTTTTACCAAAACAATTTTCAACAAATTGAATATTTTCGAAAATCTTATTCTTATGAAATTTTGTTAAATATCTCTTTTTTGTGTGTCCTTAAAAGGACATTTGGTTTTTTTTTTCGTTAAAGCAGGATACCCTTAAGCTATTGTTTTTTGCAGATTTTTTTCTGCGTTTAGTTTAGCATTTATTCTCCATAAGCATAAAAATTGTCTGAAAATTGGGTACCTATCCGAAGAAATAGAATTAAAGTAATTTGTAGTTTAGTTTAATCACTTTCTCAACCAATTCTCTCTTTCATCCGGTCGCAATCCAACAAATGCATTCAACAAGGACCTACCTACATCATAGATAAGATCGTTTCAGCCCAATTCACTAGCAGGTATTTTGAATTCAAATTATCTTCAGTAAAAATTTGAACGTACAGATCATGATTTATAAATCTATGTGTTAATTAATTCAAAGAGGCTTAGGGATTAAAGAAATCCTTGAAAATATTTTTAAAATTTCCCAAGAAAAATTGCAAAGCTAAACTTTAATGTAAAAACTAAATATGGTGATTTTCAAAGCCAATTGAATCACAACAACACAAAAATGTTGATTCAACAAAAATATACACACACAAAAACTTATGCCCAACCCACGCCCAAAAATTCGAAAAATTTATATTTTAATTACCCGTGCTTCTTAAAAATATCAAAAGTATTTTTATGTTTCATGTTTTTTTTTTTTAAACTAAGGAGCACTATGTAGCTAGGGAAGCACACAGACACACACTAACATCAATTTCTTATACTTGTTGCTTGTATTTGCACGAAGAGTCGATTTGGATCTTTCCATGAAAATGAAAATGAAAATGCTTATCGTGTCGTTTGTCTGTCAACAATATCGATAGTAAATAAAAAACAACAAAATAAAAGATATTTTATTACATTTGCTTTGATTTAGATATATTTTTGTTACTTAATTTTCTTTGTTTGCGTTTCAGAGAGAAAGAAAGAAAAATCGATTGTGTGGGGTTGACCATCATCAAAGCTGTTAAAGCTTCCCAATAATGCGTTTTAGTTTTTGACAGTTGTCTTATTCTGTACCTACTTGACAGAATAAGACAAGAAGAAAGAAATCTCATTATTGCTTTTTTGACTTTGACTTCGAGGAGATAGTTTATGAATTTCTATTCTATTGTTTGCATTTGTCCCCTATTCAAAGAAACATGAAGGATGCTTTAAATTTGTTAAGGGGAGAACGTATTCATAAATCACATAATGGATTGATATAATACACAATATGATTGTCGGGTGTATGTGGGCGTTATAGAGGCAAAGACAATAATATTCGGTTTGAAATTGAAATGTCAAAAATTTGATGTTGCGAGAATTGTAAAAGTTGTCATAAAACAATCAAAGTGACCCTGTTTGTATACTTTATGTGAAAGATTGTTTTTATTTTATTAGTACGATTTTTTTTTTTTGTTAAAAACAGTTTTTTTGTGTAGGAATTTAGTTGTTTTTGGTGTTTCAAGAGAATCTATAAATAAGATTGTTTAATTTTTGTTTGTTTACCTTCTATTGTGTATGTGTTTTGGGGGAAGTGAAGGTTCCTTCTTACAATTGGAATGTAAATTCTACACAATGTTGGTGGAATATTGATGGATGCATTGACTAAGTGTACAGTGCATATGCGCACTTGTAAACCTTCAAAAACCTTATTGAGACCGCCCTTTTTATCTAAAAGAATCTTACCTAAACCCTGCCTATAGTTAATTCCAATGCCAGGGTGACTAGTTATCAAAGCTCTAAATAATCCTTTATGTAAGGCGCTTATGACTTCTAATTATGGACTCGACCCAACGATTATTTCGGTTGATGATCCCTTTTCTTCTTATTGGAAATATACCGCACATACCTATGACCTACCACAAACTGAGAACCGCGATTTATCAAACTTCAAGTTTAGATCCACAACACAGATCGATCTAATTACTTACTCATGGTGGCGCTACAGTCCAGGTCGGACCAGGGCCTCGCTCAACAAACTTCTCCAGCCAGCTCGGTCCTTAGCTAGCTGTCTCCAGTTCCGCACGCCAAGTTGGTTCAGGTCCTCTACCAACTGTGTGCTCGACCTGAGTCGCGGTCTTCCTCTTCTGCGACGTCCTTCCGGGTTAGATACAAAGATTCTACTAGCCGGAGCATTGTTTTCCATTCGCTCAACATGACCCAACCATCTAAGTCGTTGGACCTTAACTTTTTTGGCTAGGCCAGAGGCGCTGTACAGTTCTTACAGTTCTTGGTTGAATTCTCGTCTCCATTCTCCATTAATGCAGACAGGACCAAAAATCACTCGAAGAAGCAGCCCAAAGCGTTTTCATCGGATGTTGTCATGGTTCTTGGTTGAATTCTCGTCTCCATTCTATTCTCCATTAATGCAGACAGGACCAAAAATCACTCGAAGAAGCAGCCCAAAGCGTTTTCATCGGATGTAGTCATGGTCCATGTCTCTGCACCATACATTAGGACCGGGATGCTAAAGGTTTTGTAGAGCGTCACCTTCTAAGTCCAAAGAAGCATCGATTGGCAAGAGTGATTCTTCGTTTGAATTCAGAGCTGGTGTTGTTTTCTGAGTTCATAGCGGATCCCAGGTACACAAAGTCCTTAACTACCTCGAACTTAAATCTGTCTATGCTGACGTTTGCTCCAAGACCTGTAGATGTTGGTAGTACTTTCTTGTCGACAGCATTAACTTGGTCTTGTCCTCGTTAACCGCTAGACCCATCTTTCTGGCTTCTGTCTCAAGACTCACGAACGCTCCACTGACTGATATCAATGTCAATGTCGTCTGCGTATCCATAGTAGGTGGACGGACTTTTGAAAGATTGTGCCTCTGGTAATGACGTTAGAGCTTTGGACAATCTTTTCAAAAATGATGTTGAAGAAATCGCATGACAACGCATCGCCTTGTCTAAAACCTTTTTTGACATCAAAAGCGTCCGTTAGGTTTTTTCCGACCATGATGGAACAGCGTGATATTAGGTTTGTTCGATGTAACCAGCCCCTAGGCGCTCCGGTGTTTGTCACACTATCAAAGGAGCTGTCAAAAAACTCTGTTTTTTATGTTCTGTTTTTCTTTTCTCTTTGTTGTATAGCAACAGCTGATTCGAACAGCTCCGAAATTCTCGATTCAGAGCGCTCCCGGTGCGAGCACTGAATACAGATCGAATACGGTCTAAATGCACCCTTGTTGTGTTGCGGAAGTTCGGCATGCGAAGAAAAGTATTTGATTAATCCTTGTCGCAAAAACCAAGGAATTGAATTTATCAATCTCCACGAATTTTGCAATCCAACAAGACTCCTCCCAAATAGGAAACAACAAACGCACGCTCTTCCTGTAAGGCAAATGAGAGTAAACTCTTTCAAAAAATTAACAAATAACGGAAATAGGAATTGATGAGTGGTTTTCAATTCTTACCGTTCATCGCGCTGCCATTTGCACAGAAAAAAAAAAACACACAACAAATGCGCACAATTGTGCCTGTGCCTACAACTAGAGCAACGAGACTCCCTTCGACATCCTAGTTTTTTACTCAGTCTATACTTTATCGTTTCCGTTTAACCCCTCCCGCCGCCATACCATGACGCAGTTGCCTTGCTATTTATGGTTTTTATAATAAATTTTATCTTCATTTTCTTCCGATTTGCTGTTTGTATTTGTTCCTGTTTGTTTTGTTCTTCACTGAAAAGTTTTCTCAAATGATAAATTTGTTAGAAACGATATTTTTCTTCGGTTTTTGGAAACGGAAGTCATTATGAATATGAAATGTTGTGTTTACATACTTAATGCAGCCTTCTCTTATGCTTTATTTTATTGAGTTTCATTAAGAAAGTCGAAATTTAAATTGCATACAAGCAAAAAAACACCAGAAGTTATTTTTCTTTTTGTTCCAATCCGATTGAAGAAAAATAAACGATCAGAGAAGTTCCGACAAGTCACGGGTGTGATGTGTTTTCTTAACTTCAATTTTCACATAAAGCAAAGGAAGTTTTTACAATGAGGTACACTGACACTGACAATATTTTCATTCACCTTTGGGTCCTGCAAAATAATTAAATGAGTTTGCAGGACATATCCCATGTTCCTAGCTGGATGTTGAAAGGATTAAGAGTAGTTAAGGAAAGGTAAAACGTTTCAGGAAAGTTCCCCTGATTGTTTAATAGAACTAAGTTATGTTTCTACGTCTTGTTAATTTCCGGTAGGTAATAACCAAAAACTAGTAATTAAAAAACTGTTTTTTCTAATTACTTACTTACAGGTGGCGCTACAGTCCATTGTGGCCTTGGACCTCAATCAACAGTCTCTGCCAGCCAACTCGGTCCCTAGCTAGCTGTCTCCAGTTTTGCACTCCAAGTTGATTGAGGTCCTCTTCCACTTGAGTGCGCCACCTGAGTCGCGGTCTTCCTCTCCTCCTACATCTCTCGGGAATAGTATCGAAGGCTTTCCGGGCCGGAGCATTGGTGTCCATCCGCTCTAAATGAACGAGCCATCTGAATTTCTGGACTTTGACCCCTCTGGTTAGGTCCATGTCGTTGTACAACCCGTAAAGTTCGCTCTTATATCTTCTTCGCCATTCCCCTTCCATGATGCACACACGGGACCAAAGATGACCCGAAGAACTTTCCTCTCATAACAATTTAGGGCACATTCATCCGATTTTGTCAAGGTCCATGCTTCTGCACCATATAGCAGGACTGGCATGATGAGGGTGTTGTACAATTTTACCTTATTTGCTCGAGAGAGGGCTTTTCCACTCAATTGCTTTCTTAGCCCAAAGAAACAGCGATTAGCAAGAGTTATTCTTCGTCTGATCTTGGCGCTGGTGTTATTGCCCGTGTTTATAGCGGAGCCTAGGTAGACAAACTCCTCTACTACCTCGAAGTTGTATGCGTCTATTGTGGCGTTCTGTCCGAGCCGTGCGTCGGTGTTGGGTGTACTTCCTCGAATACAGAATATACTTCGTTTTTCCCTCATTTACCGCTAAACCCATTTTTGCCGCTTCTGTCTTGATTCTCACAAATTCGCCATTGACATCGCTATGTATTCTTCCCATTATATTAATATCATCGGCGTACGCGAGAAGTTGAACAGATTTGTGGAAGATAGTGCCTCTGGTGTTGACGTTGGAGTTCTGCACTATCTTCTCAAGAACGATGTTAAAGAAATCGCATGACAGGCATCGCCTTGTCTGAATCCTTTTTGACGTCGAAAGATTCCGTAGGCTCGTTGCCAACCTTGATGGACGGCGTGAGTTCTCCATCGTCAATTTGCACAAGCGAACGAGCTTGGCAGGGGTGTCAAAACTAGACATACCTTTATACAATTTGTTTCTGTAGATGCTGGCTGTCATACGCGGCCTTTAAGTCGATGAAAAGGTGGTGGGTATCGATTTGGAGTTCATAAGTCGATGCGGTTGACTTTCCTGGCCACATTGATAAGGACCAATCAGATTGTTGATGAAAGGCTTCAGACGTTCATATATATTACGGCAGAGGGGATCTTGTAGGCGATGTTAAGTAGACTGATTCCTTTGTAGTTGGCGCAGTTTGGAGGATCTCCCTTTTTTTCTAATTAATTTATTCAAATAAATAATAATAGTTAATAAGGAGGTTAAAAAACAATTTGTGCAAGTCTGAATGTATTTTCTCTTTATATTTACATTCCAGCAATATGTCATCCAAAAGAAAATCACCTCCAAATAAATTTGAGAGTGTGGGTGGAGAAGGGGGCGTTGGAGTTGATGTTGGAGTGGGAGTTGTTGTTGGACGAGAAGGTCACGTAAGATTGCCATTTTCAAGTGAATTTGTTGCCCAACATCAGAAACAAGATCATTTAAAGCATATATTTGAAACAATCAGCAATACAAGTGCAGCAACTGATACACAATCGAATTCCATTATGCCATACATTCATCACTTGAATGAGCAGCAGAATTCACTCCAGGCTGCTGTTGCTATTGCAGTTGCTGCTCAAAAACAACAACAACAGCAACATGAAACCGATTATGTTGATCCACCTACCCACCAGCATTCCCAACACCAACAAAATCACTTGCACCAACCCCATCAACAACATCATCAAAACTGGGAGCTATTCAACAGTGCAACAGACACCTATCTACCAAAGATCAGCAGCAGCATTGTTATAGGCGACAGTTATCACAGTGATAATCATGAGCAATTTATATCACCAGCAACAATTGATTCTGGCAATATTGTTGTTGAAGAATTTGGGGGACAATTTGCTTCCGATTATAAAATGCCAAAATCTGGCGGATCAGAGGAAAGGTATGACACCAGTTCAAATGGAACTATTGATGATACAATGGAAAGAAGGAATTCAGAAAACGATTGTGATGACATTTCGAAGGATACTGCTAGTTGTATAAATAATGTTGCTGAATGCAAAGATACAGATAATCATTATCAGCAACATCAGACTGATGATGAAGATGGTATGATGCTAGATCATGAAGGTGACAATAATGTTCTGAATGGAGGTGATGATGATGAAGACGATAAGGAACACGTTGGTGAAGGAGAAGGTGAAGGCGGTGGCGATAGTGATGGCGAAGAAGGTGAAGGTTCAGTTGATGGTAAATGTGAAGATGATGGGGCAGTCGACGGTGATGGTGACATAGAAGTTGAAGATGATGGCCATCAAGGTGAAGGTGATAGTGAAGGTGTTGGTATGGATGATTGTGAAAATGATGGTGAACTGACATTGCACATGGACTTGGAGGATATCCAAAATGTCACTGAAATAAATGTCCAAAATGATGAACAACCTATTGAAAATATGTCCTTAAAAAAGGATTTTTCAACTCTTAAAACTGGGGTGAGTTGCTTATGTTAAAACATAATAACCTTTGACAATAAAATATAAGAGTTTGTGTAATAAAATATTATTGATTTTTTGAACCATGTTTAATTTTATTTTCAGTTCAATTCTGAATCTGATGATTGTGCATCATCGCCGCCACAGAAGCGCTCCAAAAGCAATACAAAAATCAAAAGTAATTTTTCAGCAAGTATAAATAAGAGTAACAGTAAAGGCAAAAACAACAATAACAATAGCAATAGCAACAATAATAATAACTATAATCCTTGTAGCATCAATAATAATATAAATAAACTTTATTTAAAAAATTATTCAAGTGAAGTAATTCAATGCCAACAACAACAACAACAAAATCCTGACAATGAAACAACAGCGCTTGATGAGACCCCATGTAATAAGCCAAATATGTCAGCGATAGCAACATCAACATCAACAACAGCAACATCATTAACAGCAACATCAACATCATCATCTTCAACATCATCAACAATGCATGCAGATATGGACACGAAGGAAACAGAAAGTACAACAATATTGCAGGAAATAAAAACCGAAACTGATGAATTTGTTGCATCAGGAGAATGTCAAAGCCAGCAGCAACAACAACAACAACGGCAGGTGCAAAATTTTGCTAATGATAATTTTCAAAAAGAAAAAAGTGACAGTGATTATTGCTATGAAAGCAATCCAAATGCAAGTGAAAGTGTCATTGAGAATCGAAATAGTGCTAACAACAATAATAAAATTAATCAACAAGAACTTTCTCTACTTCAAGATTTTTGCAATAGTAGTTTTATAAACATAAACAAGCAACAAAACCGACAACAACAACAACATAAATCACAACAGCAGCTACAGACAAACGACCAACAACAGCCGCAACAACGGCAAAGAAACAATGAAACATGTTTAAATAGTTTAGAACATAGTAGATACAGCAAAGGCAACTATTACAACAACAACTACCATAATAATAATAACAACAACAACAACAATAGCAGCAGCGGATTTTATGGAAATGCCATAAGCGGATCTAGTAATACAAAACGTTCAATGGACGATGTTGTCAAACGTTTGACACATAAAATGCAAAGTAATTCATTGGATATGCGACAAAGTGGCAGTAGTTCTCCAACATCAGTCAATCTCAGGTAAGTTTGACACTTTTCCTTCCTTTGGGAGTGTTTTGGGTTTTAAGGTTTTTATTACTTATACTTACTTATCCGGCTGACAATCCATGTAGGATCTCAGCCTGCAGCTTTCCATCGTGAACGGTCACTCGCATGCACTCTCCAGTCGAGAGCCGAAATCAAGCGCTCTGGCATTCGCAGTCACTTGGTCCTTGTACCGTAGGTCGGTCAGCCTGCCTTGTCGTCTCGAACCTGGGGGCTGGGATGAGAAGACTTTCTTGACTGTAGCGTTGTCAACCATATTTGCTCGATGTGACCGAGCCAATGTAGTCGTCTTTTCTTGGTCTTCTGGTCTACATCCACATCTTGCTTCAGCTCTCGTACAGTTCTCGGTTGAACCTTCTTCTATATTCGATATCGTCGCATACGGGACCGTCATAGAAATCAATTCCCCTTTTTTACTTATCGTCCAGCACTCGGCGCCGCACACTGGGGAAATTAGTATGGGAGTTCGGAAAAAATTCTATAAAAACTGAACCACTTGATGGATTTCGATGAAATTTTCAGGAATGACAACTTGGCACGTAAGATATCAAAATAATTAATTACTGCCCACTGCCACGCCCCTTAATATAAAAAACAAATAAATTTGTTTTCGCAGAATTATTAAAAAATTTAAATAAATTCATTAAAAAATGACAAAAATGCTATTGTAGTAATATTAGTAATCGCAAAAAACAGATATCAAATGAAACACAAGAAAATATAGTGGAAAAATACAAAAAAAAACACTTTTATTGCGTTTTATTGAAATTTTAGTCTTGTAGAAGATCCATAACTTCTTCACTTAATTGATCATGATTTTTCATGGTAAAAGAAGGGGTGAGGTTTGAGATTAAGGGGTCAGATGTCACCATCAATCGGTTCATTACGTCCTGATTTGTTGCAATGCGGCTACATTTCCGAGAATATCTAAGTCGGTATTTTTTATAGTCCTTATTCCGACATTCTTGAGCCTCTTCAGACAATGTTCCAACAGGGAAAATACATTTTTCCATTATGGATCAATAATTATTTTTAATCAAGAAAATCTTAAAATCACTTTTCCACAAATTATTGACTTCAAAAGATTTCAATAATTGTGTTTGCAGAAGATAACGGACCATTTTTTCTTTGAGCCAAGGTCAAATTATCATGAGTAAATTTCTGTAGTAAATTTGATAAAAATTTCAAATTTTAATGTTTTATTACATGCAACAATTTTTTGTTTGGCAAATCTACTCTCTTTTACTTATTTTGTATTATATTCAAATGCATTAGCGATGATAAGAGAGCTTTTCGTCGAATTTAAGAAAAATATGCGATTGTTAGCCAAAGATGTACCATAGCTCTTAAACGATAAGTTTTAAGAAAAAAGTGTATTCACAAATTCAATAGGAAATTAAATTTTCTACAACTTTGTCGAAAGTGATTTTTATCCATCGTCAAAATTGAGCCAGCTATGAGCAGATTCTTAAATTCATTAAAAACAAAATGGCGGTTCATCCGGTCAAATTTTTAGTGGATTTTTTTTAAATATTGTTTTACTATTGATGTACTTCCATATTTTCGTCAAAAATGCAAAAATAATTTACTAAAATAGATTTTGTAACGCAAACAAAACTTTTTTTGAAATTATAACCATTTTAATAGTTTATTTGTAACTAATTGCAGTTTTCCATCTGCAATAAAATACAGAGTGGCACCTGGTGGCACCTAAATTTGGTACCTATCGAAAGATAAACTTGAAAGGATTAAGATGACACAAGTCTCCGACTGTAGGCAAATGTAGCTAAAATTGTATGTCCAAAAATATAAAAAAAAATTACAAATTTTTTAGTGCTTTCTTAAAATAATCATACAATGAAAACGAAATTTGAAAATTCATTTTTTTCTTCGGTTTAATATTGAGACGATTAAGTTCGTAAAGAAAAAAATAAAGAAAAATATTGGGGCGAAACCAAAAAACAAAAACAAAAACTTTCGCCTTAGTGCTTTTTTACCATATAATCAATACCACTAACAAGTTATGTCTTTAAAAGGCTATAAAAACGAAACCAATGGTCCGATTTCAATAATTTTTTCTGATTTAGGTGCAGATTTTATTCTGGAATCAGAAAATAACATCACAAATTTTGTTTTCAAAATTTTATGTTTAAGACTTTTTTCCTCAAAATCCCCAGTGTGCGCCGCCGTAGAGTAGCACTGGTAAAATCACACTTTCTCTTTCGAGTGAAGAGTTTTGAACCCAGTTGCTTGGCCAACCCGAAGGAGCGGCAGTTTCCTAGGTTAATTTTTCTTCGGATCTCCACTAAGGTGTCATTTGTGGGATTGATGTTTGTTCCAAGGTAGGTGAACTCCTTAACTACCTCGAAATTGCTGCTACCAACAGTGACGTTTTGTCCTAGGCGGTGGACAGATGTTGCTTTATTTGTTGACATAGCAGGTCCTTTTTTTTTGTCTTCATTCACTTCAAGACCAATCAGAGTTTCGCCTGTTCTTCAATCGCTGTCAAGGCCTCTCTTGGATCGACCGATGATGTCAATGTCGTCCGCATATAGCCTAGAAGCTGAGTGGACTTGTTGAAGATAGTGTTTTCCGTGCTCACACCTACCTTGCGCACTATCTGCACCACTAAAATTTAATGCTCATCGATATTTCACGAACACCAATGAACTGTGTTTCTCAACAAAATTTATTTGTTTCAACTTTGATTAGAATGAGTTAATAGCTAGAGGCATCATCAACATTAACATCAAACGGAAAATATAATAGCAGATAGGTTTCTATCGATTGAATGAACGGGTAACAAATTCATTACACTGTTCACTGTTTTCCACCCATCTCCTCATACTACTTGCTAGTCACTTGTTGCTGGTAAATGTTTCGGTGCCGGTCGGTTTGTCGGTGGCATTACATTTTAATTTGAAGGGTGGATCAACTTCGAATCGATGATGATTTGTTTGGGTTTACCCTTAGCCTGTGGTTATGTTATCAAAGCTACCTAATTCTAATTCAAACCCTCCACCTCTACCTTATCGCCATTTAAATGAAACGCAAAATTTCAGAATCCTGAATCTGAACATTCCGAACCCTCAACAATCCGAAACCAAAGCATTTGCCATTTTGTAATAATTATTATCTGAGTTTGTAGAGCTTGTAGGGTGACCAACAATGTCATACTATGACAAGGACAGACAGGACCCTACAATTCTACAAGGGTTAGGCTTTGTAAGAAAAAGTGAATGTTCACCCAGAAGTATACCATTTGGGTTGTGTGGGATTAGTTATTCTAGGCAGGTCGTCGGTCGTCGTCTCGTCAGTCGGGCATCATTATATATCCGTGTGTCTGCTTTCGCAACTTAGCAATTCAAAAAGCTATTCTTGTTTTGTGTATCTGTGTGTGTATATATATATATATATATATATATATATATATATGTGTGTGTGTGTGTGTGTGTGTGTGTGTGTGTGTGTGTGTGTGTCGAGTGTGTGTGTGTGTGTGTGTGTCGATTTTTTGCTGTCCTTAACAGAATGATGATTTCGAATTCATTGCCACGTAAGGCTTTGCAAATTTTTCAACTTCCGGTTTTGATAAGCACCTGTCGCCGACATCTACCAACCAAACCTAAATGGCTAAACAAAAATGCCAGGATATATACATTTCATCATTTCATTTATCAATAATTCATTGGGATTGCTTTGATTTCCTTTTCATAATCATCACTGCGATGGTTAGGGTTGTGGATAGAAACTTTTTGATTTTAGAGGGGGTGGAGAGGGGGGCGAATGCAATGCACCGATAAGGAACGGAGGAGTATAATAAAGGAACAGAAAATCAACTCAAATTAACCGAATTGTTTTAGAAATTTATAAGGATAACGAATTTTAGATATAAATTTCCTGTGAGATCATTCAGCTTTGATTCAAATTGTTTTGTTTTTTTTTTTAGAGAAAATATGTCACCATCACCAAATTCACTCCTGTCAAATTTGGATTACAACGTCGAGTTAAGTGGAACAGGGACAATACATGACAAAGAGCGTAAACTAACGGAGATGATTCGCCAATTGCAGATCATTCGAGAACGTTTGCTAACGCAGGTGAGTAAAAAGTTAAGAATTTCCTATAGGAAGCAATAAAATCCGATCAAACAAATTGGTGTGTTTTCGAATCTAGTCAACTTTACAGGGATTATAAATTAAAGACACTTGAAATTGGGTTCCTTTTTAGACCTTAATCTATACTTCGTACAAAATGAAGCGCAAGCCTTATGGGGGCGCTTTTTTACTCCAAAGGATGCCTGTTCAGGAGAAAATATGACTGCACTCAATTAACTTTAAGTCAATTGACTTTTTCTTAGCCTTTTTGACTAAAAAGCAATAAATTGAGTTTGAGTCAATAATATTGAGTCAATACTATTGAAGTACACCAGCGATTTTGTCGTTTGAATTCACCCTGCACAGAATCCTGTGTATGGATTTGTGCTATAATTCACCCCAGTGAATGATATGAACGAATGGTCAAAAGGGTACCTTGAGGGTAGAGTTGGTTGCTAGTTCCTAAATTATGACAAACAAGATTTAGCTTAAGGTTATCCTGCTGTAAAGAAATAAAAACAAACAGCTGTCCTTTTAAGGACAAACAAAAAATCAGGAAGAGATATTCGACAAAATTTCATAACAATAAGATTTTCGAAAATATTCCTTTTGTCAAAAAACGTTTTGGTAAAAAAGTCATTTGGTAAAAATTCTCATTTGGTAAAAATTCCCATTTGGTAAAAATGCTGTTTGGTGAAAATTCCTATCTGGCAAAAAACCAGTTTGGTGGTTTGGAAAATGTCATTTGGCAAAAAAGCTGTTTGCTGCTACTAGCGCCGCCTATGCGGAAAAAGTTGGAACTACAGATGACAAATTTTCCGCGACACTAGCGCCACCTAGCGGACAGTAGTGGAACTAGACCAAAAAAATTGCCGATCTGTGGCCCAAGTTGCATCTATTTCCCGCTAGATGGCGCTAGTGTCGCAAAAAATTTGACATCTGTAGTTCCAACTTTTCCCGCATAGGTAGCGTTATTAGCACTAAACAGCATTTTTTGCCAAACGACATTTTTCACCAAACTGGTTTTTTACCAAATGGGAATTTTCATCAAACAGCATTTTTACCAAATGGGATTTTTTACCAAATAACTTTTTTACTAAAACGTTTTTTTTTAACAAATGGAATATTTTCGAAAATTGTATTCTTGTGAAATTTTGTTGAATATCTCTTCTTGATTTTTTGTTGGTCCTTAAAAGGACACTTCTACCTCCATTTTGAGTCCGAAAACAAACTTGTTTTTTGCAGTAGTTGAGCTGTCAGCCAAAGCAAATGTTCAGCATATTTGAACCTGAGCTTATGTTTCGAGTCACATTACGTAATATTACGTACAAAACATTAGGTCGAAGCTACCTTGTTTGCTTCAGCATTGAGATTCTATGACTGAACCTGAACTTACTAACGTCAGGCGAGGCTTAAACTAATGCGTGTATGTATTTCAGCCATAAGTTCGCAAAAAATCTAGTATAATGTAGAATAATTGTGTATTTCACTTTCGGTTAGATGACTAACTTGTTTTTAACTCTGCAACGTACCGAAAGTAGGAACCACAACGAACAAACATCATCTCTCTAACTGGCATCTTTCAACATTCAACCTCTTTTACCCTGTAAACAAATGAAACACAAAAGATGAAGACAAAAAAAACCACAAAATTAATACATACGTAACAAAAAATGGAAAAAAGAAAATATCGAGGACATTCCATATTAATAAGAGCAAAGCAAATTAAAAAAGAAAAAAAGAAAAAAAAGGAAAATAGAATAACAAAATAGAAGGGTAAGTATATGCTATAGAGGCATACTTTAGGCAGGCGTTGTTAGTTTTCTTTCCATCATTTCCACAGTCCATTGCTATCTGTAGGAAAGCGTTATTTGTTCTTTCTTTAACCTATTCACTTGCTATCTTGCCACCACCATCACCTACCCTATCATTCTACTGCCTTTCTTTTCTAGTTCTAGTATCTACAACTATTATAAAGCAAACTCCTCTACCAATATTCTGAACCAAAACTCGAACCTCCCTAACGCATACCACAAAAACCAGATTTAGAATATACCTAGACAGAGGCAGGTACCTACCTCTACGCTCTACCTATAGCAAGCTAACATTTTTCTCTATTCTCCGCCGGCCGAAGCTTGGTGAATCCTTGTTTCTGCAGCTATTGCTATTGCTGAATGATGCTGATGGTTCATGGTTTCGCTGAAGCTTCAAGCTCTGTGTTGTGTTGTGTTTTGTCTTTTATGTAGTGTTCCAGGTTTTATTCCATTTTTTTTTCTTTTTTTATAAAATAATAATAAAAGAATGAGAATAAAGGAGGAAAAATATACACCCGTGTGCATTCGTTTTGCGCAAAAAGGACACAAAGAGCTTTTCTTTTATCTCCTTCTTCTTCTGCATTCTATAGATAAATGATTTTTTTTTTTTGCAATTTTCTATTTCCAGGTAGGAATTTGTTTTTCTTTCTTCCATTTGTGGAGTATATGAGTATGAGATTTCCTTTTCATACAGAGGTAGTTTTTGATAAGGTAACACAAAGAAAAAGCACCCATAAAAAGAAGTTCTAAAAGAATTGTACTAGAATATTATATTTAAACGTTGCTGGTTCTTATACCCTGTTTTATACTTATGCATGCTTTATCCTTGGTTATGTAACTGCAGAGCGAATGAGTAGTTACTTTGCAGAGTATGAGTATGTTTGAACAGATCGAACACATCCACCATTTTCTACTTGTTCGATTGCAACCCTTACTCATAAGTAAGTAAAAAGGCTCGTATGTCAGACCAAAAAAGCAGAAGAAACTCGTAAGTATTTTTCGTTTTCGATCATTTCGAGTCAAATTTATTCACAAATAATCCGTTCGCCTGTACTTACTTACCAAAAGTAACGCATTTCACATAATGTATGGCACATAGGCTCCACAGAGCTTGGCAAACTATTTCTATACAATTCAGGCCGGACCAGAGCCTCTTCCAACAAACGTCTCCAGCCAGCTCGGTCCTTAGCTAACTGTCTCCAGTTTCGCACCCCAAGTTGGTCCAGGTCCTCTTCCACCTGTCTGCTCCACCTGAGTCGCGGTCTTCCTCTTCCGGGTTGGATTCGAAGACTCTACGAGCCGGAGCATTGTTTTCCATTCGCTCAACATGTCCCAACCATCTAAGTAGTTGGACCTTAATTTTTCTGGCTAGGTCAGTGGCGCTGTACAGTTCTTGGTTGAATCTTCGTCTCCATTCTCCATTAATGCAGACAGGACCAAAAATCACTCGAAGAATTTTTCTCTCAAAGCCAGCCTAAAGAGTTTTCATCAGATGTTGTCATGGTCCATGTTTCTGCACCATACATGAGGACCGGGATGATGTGGATTTTGTAGAGTGTCACTTTAGTAGCTCGGGAGAGGAAGCAGCGATTGGCAAGAGTGATTCTTCGTTTGATTTCAGCACTACTGGTGTTGTTGTCTGAGTTTATAGCGGATCCCAGGTAGACAAAGTCCTTAACTACCTCGTAGTTAAATCTGTCTACGTTGACGTTTGCTCCAAGACGTCGATGTTGGGTAGTCCTTTCTTGTTCGACAGCATTAACTTGGTCTTGCCCTCGTTAAACGCTAGACCGAGCTTCCTGGCCTACGTCTCAAGGCTCACAAACGCTGTGTTCTTCGAATTATGTCAATGTTGTCTGCTGAACGGACTTTTGAAATATTGTGCCTCTGGTGTTGACGTTAGAGCTTTGCACAATCTCTTCAAGAATGATGTTGAAGAAATCCCATGACAGCGCATCGCCTTGTTTAAAACCTTTTTCGGCATTAAAAGCGTCTGATAGGTTTTTTTCCGACATCTATTGACATCTTACACAGAAAGAACGAGTTTTTCTGGGATGCCAAAAATAGACATTGCTCTATACAATTGGTCTCTATAGACGCTGTCATACGTGGCCTTGAAATCGATGAAAAGGTGGTATAGGTATCGATTTGAAGTTCCTGGGTCTTCGCCATGATCTGCCGTAGGGTGAGTATTTGATCGATGGTGGGCTTTAGTGGTCTGAAGCCACACCACCGATAAGGACCTATCAGGTTGTTGACGAAGGGCTTCAAACGTTCACACAGCACGGCAGACAAGATATCATGTAGGCGATTTTAAGGAGACTTATACCATAAGAAATACCTAAACTAACCTATCCCCATTCGTCGAAATTTGACAGTTTGTTGTTGCCGATTGTAGTCGAAAAAATAAATGAAAAAACATTAATCGATATTTTCCAAAAAAAATTAGAGAATTTGAATATTTTCCAACTTCGTATCTGTATTGACAAGTATCATCCCTATATTCACCACGGAAAGCACATTCCTGTCAAACTTAAGACATTTCAATATTTGTAAGGCAAAAAAAAAAAAAAAAACAAAAAAGATGTGAACAAAGACGTTGGTAGATAAGAATCTTAATCATACCACACTCTTCCCTTTGGCCGTTGGTCTTATGCACAGCTAAGCCACTGTCGCCGATTCGGATTCCAAACAAAAGGTAATGGTTTTTACTCCTTAAAAGTGCTGCGCCAAAAAAGAAAAAAAAATCACACACACACAAGATGATGATAATATGCTATGCGTATGCCTCATCGTTCTTCGTCAATGTCATATCATCAAGCGTAAACCTTTCATTCAAATGACACAACGTGACACATAATTTAATGTTTCCCCTTTCCCTTTCGTCTTTGGACGATGCCGACAAATTACTGGCCGGCGGTGGCGGCGTGCGCGGTGCGACGACAACGTGTCGCAGCGATAGTGGTGAAGATGACGATGATGACGAAAGATGATTATGATCATCGTCAACATTAGCATTAGTCTTATCGATATCATCATCAGCACTGTTGTATCACTAAGAATTAGGGATTATTTATTCAAAATAACTTTTATTAAACAGCGCATCCCTCATCCGTTATCCTACCCACTTATATTTCAGAACACTACAAAAATATATCTATGTGTAGATGCATGAATTAAATATTTAACACTTATAAGAACAATCAGTCTCTAGTCCTTTCCTGATTCAAAAAAAAAAAAAAACAAAACAAAAAAATAACAAAGAAACTAACCAAACCTTTTGCTGGCTGAATAAAGAAAAAAAAAATCGAAAACTGTGTTTTTTTATTTCATTTTGGATTTTTTAAGTGTGAAAAGTCACTCTAAATAATTGAGTTGTTCTGTTCTTTTTCACTAAACCATGCTTGGATCGTTTTTGGTTTGTGACATACAATTTAAGAACGATCACAGGGCTGGAATCACGTAACGCGATAAGCGATACTTGATTATCAAATTGATAGTCAGTTATTTGCGATAATTTCATTTGATACCTATTTAGGTGTCGTTTTCAAATATTTATGTAGTTTTAATAAAAATTCAAATGAAAATTAACATTGCATATGCTTATAATATATATTTAAACACTATCTGACAAGTTTGAAGCAAAAATCAAATCAAATAAAAAAATTAAATGCATATTTAATCTGTTCATTTACTTCCTAAAACTCATGAAAACTCCCGAAAACGCTTAAATTCTCACACTTTTCTGTTTTTTTACCCAAGAATTTTGTTAGTACTGTCACTTTTAAAGGAGAAAAATATTTCCCCTATCTCTTCAAATGTTTATATAACTCATTTTTGACGTTCTTCAATTCTTTTTCAAAATTTGAATTTTGTTTTATTTAAATTCGTCTTGCTTGGAATTCACGAGTATACTTTTCTAGTTGACACAGTGGGGAAAGAATGTTTTTCATTTCATTTAAAGGAAAATTAAATTATAGAGCACGCCAAATTTGAATCGTGACTTAAGAGTCATGGTGTAATAGTGTTCGACTCAAAGGAATTGAATTGAATTGAATACTTTATTGAGACTTTTATATGAAATTTAAAAGAGAATCCGAAAAAGGGTCATGACTCATGAGTCATCGTGTAATAGCAGTCTACGTTTGTGTACTTTTTTTAGTGAAAAGTGTAACCCACACCTAAGAAAAGATTTCAATCCCAGTCCGTATCGGGGCTAGGTCAAATTTCAAATGTCAGTACAGAACAAAATAGTTTCGTCAAAGTCAGTGACACTGATCACTTATACCAAGATTGGAAACCTTGCTGTCAAAATGACATTTGCCTACAAGCTAGGGGAGCAGGTTAGCTGTAAGAGTATGCGTGTAATACAAACTTAAAGACACAGGTTAGCTGTAAGAGTATGCGTTTTATTGTAATAATGATACAATTGCCTACATAATAAAGCAAGTTTGATGCAAGAGCATGTGTGTATGAAAAAAAATAACTTTTGCGGTATTTGGAGGGTAAAACGTACACTGAAAAATTTTATTAGTAAAATTGCTACGAATACCATTCGTACGAGAAAAATTCGTACATTGAACGAATATTCGTAGATTGTACGAAGCTTTTCTGTAATAAGAAAATTACGAATATATTAGTAAATTTTGAATACATTTTTGGTAAAATACACGAATTCTTTCGTTCTTTGTACTAATATTATTCGTAAAACAAAATAATGAGTACATTGTACGAATTTAATCGTGTATTGAACAAAATCATTCGTAAATCATCGTGTACGAATGGTTTCGTAATTTTTCGAAATTCATTCGTAAGATTTACTCATGTATTTGTTAAATGTACGAAGCAAAACTAATATTCGTAAAAAATTTAGTCTCGAAAATTGACCTTACGAATTATTCGTAGTATTTACTCATTGTAAGTAGAATGCAACTTCTTTATCAGTACATTCTACTAATACTTCGTACATCATAACCTCCATTCGTATATTTACCAAACGCATTAGTAGATTTTACTAATACATCGTACTATCTTTCCTCCATTCTAACACTAAGTGAAACATTAGTACATTTTACTAATGACTTCGTAATAATTTTCCTTCATTCGTATATTTACCGAGAGTATTAGTATATTGTACTAATACCTACGTCGTATTATTTACACTCCATACGTATATTTATGAAGAGCATTAGTACATTGTACTATTATTAAGTAATATTTACACTCAATTCGTACATTTACCAATAGCATTTCAACTAATACTTCGTACATCTACCAAAAGCAAAAGTACATTTCACTAATACTTTGTAATATTTACCCTCCATTCGTACATTTAACAAGAGCATTAGTTCATTTTACTAATACTTTGTGCTATTTACCTGCCATTCGTAAGTTTAGCAGAAGCATTAGTTCATCCTACTAAAACTTCGTACTATTAACCTGCCATTCGTAAGTTTACCAAAAGCTTAAGTACATTGCACTAATACTTCGTAATATTTACCCTCCATTAGTATGTATGTATGTGTTGTCTGCGAACCTTCGCCGCTACTCGAATCGGATTGAATCATTGTTTTTGTTTAAATCATGGCAGGCATTGATTCATTTGGATTGTGATTTCGATCGAGTATAGTTTGGCTTGTGTCCTTGTGAGTTTTTAGAAAAAGAAGTACAATTAAAATAACAAAAAGCGTGCGTGCTAGCTAAGAGTGCTAATTTTTGTATGATAGAAAGTAAGTTGTAATTAAAGAATTTATTTTTTATACCAAATTTTAAAAGACAAATTTTACATCATGTCTCATGAAGAAAAAATGATTCATTGGGCTGCTTGCTCCGCAACACGAATGAACGATATTGCTGAAATGAAAAAAACAATATTTTCTATTTGGCCGCAATACAAATCCGCTGACGGTTTTCGTTTGGTGAGTTATCAACTTTTTATTTATGTTCATTCAGAATAACATAATATTATATGCATATCAATTTTTCAGGTTAATGCTGATTTCAACTTTTTGTTTGGCCCTTCCAAGGGCGAATCCCTCGAAAACCTTAGTGATTTTTGTAAGGTCATGGTTGATGTCATATACCCCCAATTACTCAAGGCACTCTCCGAAGAAAAAAACAATTTCACAGAAGGTAGTATAACTTTACATATTTCAAAATAGCTAGACTGCATTTAGAAGGCGATGATCCTATTCAAGCCGAAGCATTTATAAATCGAGCAAATCTTCTTCAAGCTACTCTGAATTTAAAAATTGAATAAGCGAAACTTAACTCTATAATATAATATAGAATATAATATAATATCTATTTATATACTTATCTGTTTATTTATTCCTTATGTTATGTTCCTTCTATGTTTTGTTAATAATTATGTTTTTCAAAGAATATATGTTATTTTCGTTTTTGTTTAAATGGTTGTATTATAATTCGTAAGAAGTGTAGCAGAATATGGAAATACTATTAGTAAATAGTACGAAGTATTAGTAGGATGAACTAATGCTTCTGGTAAACTTACGAATGGCAAGTAAATAGTACGAAGTATTAGTAAAATGAACTAATGCTTTTGGTAAACTTACGAATGACAGGTAAATAGTACGAAGTATTAGTAGGATGAACTAATGCTTCTGGTAAACTTACGAATGGCAGGTAAATAGTACGAAGTATTAGTAAAATGAACTAATGCTTCTGGTAAACTTACGAATGGCAGGTAAGTAGTACGAAGTATTAGTAAAATAAACGAATGGTTTGTTTTGAATTTACGAATGCAGAGTAAATAATACGAAGTATTGGTAGAATATACTAATGCTTATGCTGTTTTTACGAATAGGGAGTAAATAGTACGAAGTATTTGTAGGATGAACTAATGCTCTTTGTAAATTTACAAATGATGTAGGTTTCCAATCTTGTTATAAAGTGATCACTGGTCAGTGATGCCAAAAATTCAAAGGTTTTTTTTGATCAGCTTACATAGACCAAAGGAAAGTTGATAATCAAAAACGATAAACAAATTTTGATAATCAACTATCGCGTTACATGATTCCGGCCCAGTTCTAGGAGTGCACTTGAGTTAGATTTTTGGCGAAATACTAGGCGCCCACTCATTCTCTGTCACTCTAACACACACTACTTTTAATTTCCCATACTTCCAGTTCCAGTTGCAGGTTTTTTCCAATATTACGCTTCTCTTGAGCGTCCCATTTGAGTGTTATATTTGAGTACTAAACCAAAAAAAAAGAGATGAGAGATGCTTTCTATTTTTCCTGTTAGCCTGGTAAATCTACAAACATTTTTTACTAAAAATGCAACGTGTCACTACTCTTTTTGCGTTATTTACATGGTCCCAACATTCTTAACTGTCGTTTTTGTCTCAATTCTGTTGTTGTTATGAGCTCAATCGAGATTACTGACAAATGAAAAACACATTTTTGATTTATTTATTCAGTTTTTTTTTTATTTTCTTATATAACTTGTACACAAATAAATTTAACAAATAATAAATTCAACTTAAAATTATATTCTATGTTTTTTTTTTTTTCTAAAAACTGTCTGCTTTTCTAACATCTAGGAAATTTGTTTTGCTCAAATAAATCCACCATGTTGATTGTTGTTGATATATTTTGACTTCTCCAATCTCCAGATTGTTTTTTGGCACTTCATAGGTACTCACGACCAAATTATCGAAGATGCTGAAAAATATTAAAAGAAATATTCGTTAAAAATTAACTCTTACCTGGATTTATATATTTTTAAGTATTCGTGTTTTAATATTTTGTTTTTTTAATTTTACTTCTGCAAGCATAAGCCAGAGCCAGAGAGAGATCACGTACAGTTCTCGCTTCTTGACTCTGTCTTTTATCCGCAAGTTTTGAATTCACTAAAAAATCAGTTCAGCTCAGCCTTTGTTCAAATTTTCCTTCATAGATCGGCGGAGACAAAGAATAAAAGTAAACAAGTTTTTGGAGTGACAGAGAACGAGTGGAGAGTTATGAGTGAAAATGGAATGATCGTAGAGTTATGAGTGAAATGAAATGAGTGAAAAGGCAAAAAGAAAGAACAGAAAGCATACCTACTAAATATGCTGGGCGCCTAGTATTTCGCCAAAAGATTTAAACCGGCAGAAGACGGTTTTGCTTACAGAAGAGTTTAGAAATCCTTCAAAAAGTATAGTTAGCTTTTAGGGATAAAGAATAAAATAGAGCAATACTCTTGTTCTGTGGGAAATTTCATTTCAATGCGATTTTTTTTTAATTTTCTTCATAAAAATGTCTTAAAATTAAATAAAATAAAATTAAATTAAAAATAACAAGAAAAAAAAAAACAATTAACAAAATAGTTTGTTGAACTTAAATTTATACTCTGTGTGGCAAAGCCTATGTTGGGTATTAGCACCTCACACCGCCTGGGCATCGAATTAGCCATATCCTAGCAGCTTTTAGCGATTCCAGGAGACCTTCTTTTTACGCCCAGAGTGCTTCGTTGTTCGGCCCACTAGATTGCCAATTATGGAATGAGACTAGGCCACTGGACTGGCCACTCTTTCATATTTATTCAGTGGGGTTGAAACCAAGTCTTGTTGCTCGTATTTTGGGGCCATTAACTGGTTTGGCTTCCCTGATGTCAAAACAACTAAGAAGCAAAGTTGATCAACAAAAAAAAAAACGAATAATTAAGACCTACATATCGGATTCGAAGAACCACGACGCTCTTTTAGATTCATCCAAAAAAAAATTGACCCTTTTCCAGTTCGATCAAATATCAATTGAATAACCGAATATAGGAGACTGATTAAAATTGATTTTTCTTTTCTCATTTTTTTTTTCTATCCCAAATCGACCATCCTTTAGCTCTTCAAACAAGCAACCAACCCTTTCGGCTTTCTGTGGCCCGTTCTATCTCGTTGAATATTGCAAAGCAATCAAATTACGAAAAAAGTTAATTTATAAAAGAGGAAAAAAAACGACACAAGGGCAAAATAAACCGATGAAATCAATTAAAAAATTTAATTGCAATTATTTATTATTTAAAACCGAAAACAAAAACGAAAAAACAACACACATTATTGCTGGCCCTTATTGGAAGTGGTGAGATCGATTCATGGATGATTTTTTTAACTGTAAAAAGGACCCTAACATTCGCGCAAACGATAACGCCAAGTTGGGTATAGTGGGGTATCTACCTTTCAGTTTTGTTTTTTTTTTTTTGCTGTTGTTGTTGTTTAATATCCAAAAATGAAATAATACCCATTCAATATGATAAAATGAATAATTCACAAACGTATTGCAATGATGTGATGATGCAGCGCACGACCCACAAAAACATAATGATTCTGTGATGATGGTAGAGATGTGGTGTAGGCTTACCTGCAATATGGCCACCAACCAATAGCAGTATTTACAGGGATAATTTTATTATAACTTTTATAATAAATCCTTCAACTTCATCATGAATATTGAATATTTTATTAAGTTTTACCGATTAATTTTTGTATACCTGGGTTTCCAGAATCGATACAATTGTAGATACATTTATCGATACACTCGCCTCTCTTCAAGTACACAAATACGCTTTTACTAAATTCAATACAATTATGCACTTCTAGTCTTTCACTTGATGTAATCGATATTCTGCCAAATCATAAATATTTTGACCAAAATCCATATCCCCAAGTATCCTTTTCTTAACTTACTCATTTGTTGCTAGTTTTGGCTTTTGGCAACATGTTTAAATGTCACTGAATGAGACGTAACGTAACGACGTAACATGTTAACCGTCAACATCATGTTTTATTCATTTTCAATTGGTTTTGTGATTTTTTGAAGACAACATGGAGAGTTAGGTGCATCTTCTACTACGAACCTACATCTGAAGGGTGTCGGAGCGTCATACAAAAACTAATAAGGCAATCATCATGAAAGTTTGTACACATATCCTTGGAGGTAGGATATAGGTTATCATTTGATTTAACCTAATTTTTCATAAAGCAAAGGATTGACACATTGCATATAGGTAAAGTGATAGTTTAGGGGTCGGGTTAGGCTATTTTTTTTATCCCGGTTATAACGGGCAATACCGCAGTCACAGCTATGTGTCACCAAGTCCACCCAATTATTGGCATACGCAGACGACATTTAAACCCATAAGCTTTGAAATCCTCTTTTATCCAGAGCGAGCAAGTGGCAAAAAACCTGGAAATGACGAGGTATAAATGAGGAAAAAACTAAGTATGGTCATGGTGGCGGGCGCCGCGCCAACTTCTAAAAACGTTGTCAAAAATAGACGACCAACTAGTAAGGTGGAGTAGCACGAGTTCGAAGAAGTGCGATTCTTCAATTACAACTTGGGGGCCAGTAGTAGCAGCCCGATAACAATATGGAAAGAAAAAAATATGCTGACGGCTCGGCTGCTCAAAGCCAACAGAATCTACTTTAGTCTTTCAAGGCTCTTTAAATCCAAAAATCTTACCATTACTTCGAAACTGCTACTGTAAGAACGCAAGTATTTCCCGTAATCACTTACTCATATCCGAGATCTGAGTGCTTAGCCCAAAGGTACTCTGAACTCAGCTGCGTTGGAGAGAAAAATTTTACCGTTTGTCTTGTTTGTGAGGAAGGACGACTCCGATAGGTTGGACACCTAGCTCGTGTGAGTGAAGATCAAATTTGGGCTGGAAGGCGATGGATATAGAAGAACAGGACGCCTAAAGCTTTGGGGTGCGGAACTGAATGGCGTTCGGCCAACAAGAACTTGCTGGAATGAGGCACTGACTTGGTCTCGGTTGTGCCACAGATGAAGGGATCCACTGCATTGGTCAGGCTGATGATCATATCGTCGATGAATAACGAGCGGGACGAGGCTCTTAGGGTCATATATGAATGTGAAAATCTGTATGGCGCGGCGTGAGGACATCAAGCCATTTGCCCTCTAGAGCGGTTGAAGGCATGTTTTTATAACAACAAATGTCAACATTGGCAGTGAGAGTATATTGCTCCTCTTGGAGTTGCAAAGGGCAATATCTTGACCAAATACACATCGAGAAGCTAATCATATCTAAGAAAATTTAATTTCCAAACCAAGGCATATGACATAGCATTTGCCCATAGGGGAGCATGCGGCAAAATTGGGTATATCACATAACTCCTTCTGTCGTAGCTGTGAGGACCAGAATGAAAAGGAAACGGTCCCACACTTTCTCTGCCATTGTCCGGTCTTGGCTATAGGAAAAGAGCACTCCACGTAGGTAAAGAATTGAGGAACTCTCAGAACTTAAGATCAAAGACTTAATCTCATACCTCAATAACACAAATTGGCTTAAGCGCTCTCACTTATCACTCCTAAACTAGATGGCACTATGAGACAATAGGCCGTAGTGTAGGGAGATTGATACCTACTACAGTATGTATGTATATAGCATTGTACGTGCGAAATATACATCCTTCCTAATTGTGTCCTACCTACCATAGGGCCTCACCCTACAAACTTCTCCAGATATCTCGGTCCCTATAGCTAGCTATCTCCAGTTTCGCACGCCAAGTACAAATACAAATAAGTTGATTCAGGTCCTCTCTTCCACCTTTATGCTCCACCTGTGTGCTCTACCTGAGACGCGGTCTTCGTCTTCTGCGACGTCCTTCCGGGTTGGATTCATAGAGCATTGTTTTCGTTGGACCTTAAATTTTCTGGCTCCACAGCTCGTACAGTTCTTGGTCGAATCTTCGTTTCCATTCTCCATTAATGCCAGGACCACCAAAAATCACTCGAAGAAATTTTCTCTCAAAGCCAGCCCAAAGCGTTTTCGTCAGATGTTGTCATGGTCCATGTCTCTGCACCATACATGAGGACCGGGATGATGAGGGCTTAAATCAACTTGGAACTTCTATGATGTACTCTGTAAAGTGGAAATGGGACTTGAAACACTGAGGTTTCTCATAGTTCTTATTTGAAATTAATGAAAAGAAAAATGGCTCAAAGCCATATGCATTTGTACAATCAACATTATTTTGTTTTTCTGCGGTTGTCATATGCCGTCGCAAGCAATTTGAAGTCATGCAATCCAAAATGGCCGTCGTCAAAACGTCATGCTGCGAAGTGAAGTGTAAACGGTTAAACCTCTGTTCCGACTCACTCAAATTGATTGGTCTGTTACAAAAGAGAACAGAACTTACGTTCCTATCTATTCAAATGAAAAATATAAGATTCCCCCACTTCCAATACCAAAAATCTAAAATGAAAAAAACAAAAACAAAAACCTTTTTCTATTCATCCCAAGCTCCAAAGGAGATAGATATTGTGTATATGGATAAGTATATTGTGTGGCATGGCTCTGAATTGAAAGAACATCCCCCTTTGGACTTGTTCCATTGGCCAAATAACTGAAACAATAGCTTGCGCATTAACAATAAAGTCACATCATGGTATCCAATCCCGATAAAAAGAAGACAAAACAGAAAAAGGACCAAACCAAAGAAGAGAAATGCTTATACAATGGCTCTATACTCTGCTCCACGCGACCGACACAACGCACGTATAGCATTGCCAAGCCAAGCCACACACAACGATATTCTCTTGGTAGATTATGTATCCTTTTGTGTTGTGTTGTTATTTTCAAAATGTGTAGCTTAACGAACGTTGTTTCCCTATAGAACAGAGACAGAGACCGCTTCTGTTTCTCGAGACGAAGAAGATGAGAACGATCCCTGCAAATCAATGTGTATACATTGGGTTTTAGGAGAGTGAATGTATGTACCATTTTTACATTTTATATGGATACCTTTGGCTCCAAATGTAGGGCTTTCTTGTTGCTATTGTTGTCATTGTTGATGTTGTCGTTGTCGTTGTTCTTGATGTTTTTTTTTTTGTTTTCATTTTCTTGCAGTGGAGAGAGAAGTTGAATGAGAAACATAAGGAGATCAAACTATGAGGCTTTTAATAATTTAGACTCCAAGACTCCTTGGTTCCTCGCAACTATTGCATCAGGACCACAACGACAACCCCATGTCTATTTCTGACAGACACAAAACATTCTGGCTCTCTACCATAGGAATCTGTATATGTGTATTGTGTATCCTTATGTATATCCTTGTAGAATCATCATCTCTTGTCTTGTCTATATATTACTTTCGTGTCTTCTCAAGGATGCAAATGGAAAATAAAGAAGACGATGGAGCATATCATGGATGTTCAAGCTTTATGCAGAATAATATTTGCTTATGTATTTGCTCGTTTTCGTCCGTATG